>CM061533.1:168193059-168793059 GCA_030545055.2 Neoaliturus tenellus | reverse complement strand
TATCTGTAAAAAATAATCCCGTTTAAATCCTTTTATTGATAATTGTGCCTATACAGCATTTATTCAAATTAATGTTTTTAATAATAATTTATTATTATTATTTGGTACTATAAAAAAACACTGTTTTATGCACGAATTAGTTTTTATGACGGAGTTTTCTGCCTCAAGAAATTAACTGAGGATAGGTACAAGATTTGGAAAAATTTGCCGACTACAGTCCTTCAAAATGCCCATATCCTCCTTATATAGAATTTTTTTGCAGCTTAACAGAGAAATTACTTTAATTTGACAAAAATTGGCTGTTAACTGTAGGAATAAACAAACGTACTCAAATTTCAACATATATGGTTCAATAAATTTTAATACAGGGCAGGGTGTTTACAAATGATTAGTACAATTTCAATCATAAACCAGCCTGTTGTATTTCAAGAAGATGTCTCTGTCATCTGTATTGTACGGAGTAAATAATAAAGTTTTTCAATACTAGACATTAATGCCGACTTACTTCATTTTCGTCAATATGAAAATTTTTGAAAATCCTATCTAAATTGAAAATTATATCTGAGTGTAAGAAAGCCATAAAATGTTTTACAAACACTTAAAGACTTAACCATTAACTAAAGTAAGCCGTAATTTTAGAGTATACAACACACACAACCAACATTAAAATAAAACTTATTACTCACTTGAGCTAAAGGTTTTGTTTTTTAATACACGCTATTCATCGCTTTCTTATTAGCCAATGCCTTAAAATAATTTGTTTAATATGACGTGTATAATTTTTTTTAAATTTAAAACCAAAATATTGACAGAATCAACACATTTGGAACACATTACTGGTAAAACAAAACTTTTTTATTTAGTCAGTGCAACCAACACGGCTAGAACAGCAAACGTTGAGAAATGACGGGGTGGTTTATTATTGAAATTGTACTAATCATTTGTGGACACCCGGTACTGTGCAGGACTTTTGGCCAGGGCCGTAGATATAAGCGAAATCGGAGCGAAGGGGAGGGTGCTACAGGTAGTGAGAGGAGTCTCCGTTGAAAATAAACAAACCTTTTCGGCAAAGAGTTTTTTAGTGTGTTGCTAAAAGAAGTAATAATGTGATATTTTATACGTTTCTAAGTTGATTGAGGAAGTCCTAGGTCTCCCGTGTACTTATATTTAAAAACAAATATGATAACATTTTAACCCCTCTGTGAAATCAGTTAACCTGATGTGCCGAGTAAATTAAATGTTGTTCCCAATCCATGGTCAAGTATATCTAAGACGGAATTCAGAATATGTTCTGCACAATATCACTATAACCAGAAAACTCTCAGAGTTGTAAAGGTAAATTTACTTTATTTTCACTTAAAAATTGACAGTTTAAAATGCTAGCTGTCAAGGAGAGCCAGTTTCGTGTCAGCTATCCAGTTTGTTGACCAATCAAGCACCACCCGTCAAGCGTCGCGCATCACCCACATCCCCTAGGTGCACCTCATTATTTATACTATACTCTGGGTACCAACTGGTGCATTAATTACAGAAACGCATCGGACTCGACCATTGCCGTGTGGGAGAAAGTAACCCGCTGATACATTTTCCATAGAGTACGCGTTTCCGGGTCAGGCCGCGCCGCGGAGCGTAGAGCACCCGCCACAGAGTAATGAGACGCCGTGGCGAGACGACACAGAGTAGTGAGTGTGGTGGAGTGAGTGAGTGAGTGGAGAAGGCTAATGCTGCAGTGCTGGACAGTGTAGTAGCCCCCGTGTGATGTGCCTCAGCCTGCTGGGGATATTGACGGACTTGTTGCAGTGAGTCATTAGTTTTATGTTTACATAAATTAGGTCTATGATTATTTAAAAAGAAATTAGATTATATCTACGGCAGCTAGTAAAACTTAAAACCAAAATCTTTGTTAGTCATAAAATGCATTGTTTTTTTTTTTTTTTTTTTTTTTTTTTGTTAACGATTTCAATTTCGAATTCCCATGCGTCAACTTAGATGATTAACTCGATCTACATCAGGCTTCATGTGTAGTAGTGTATAGTACAACACTGTCCTAACACTTAAAAATAAAACAATTTGTATTTAATCTTAACAGATACAAGTTTCATAAATATTTTGTGGAGGGGACACAATTTTATGCCAATGTAGAGACAATTGTATGGAAACATGTAAATTCGTTTAGCTTTAATTTTTATTGGAATATATAACCATTAGAATGTCAGAAATTATCGCAGTTAGTGATGACCGCTGTTGAAAATATATGACAAGACTCCGATGGTTCTTATCTGGTAAACGTACACCAACTCACAATCAACTTGCAGCTACATCACCCTTTGGGCTTTTAGCAGCAATTTTAATAAAATCATGCTTTCTTGAAACCTTGATTGAATAGATATAGTGATTAAAATTTTTACCAAATGGATGTCTACCCAATCTTTCAGCCCATCAGATAACTTAACGTCATTTAATGTTGTTGTTTCTTTTGTTTTTTAAACCATTATTGTGGACGAAAGTTACATAGGTGAGAGCACAAAACATCTATTGTTGTAAATTGGGTTTCTTCAAACCTTTCCAACTCCAAACTAGTTTATTTCATAAATATTAGGTAAACATGTATAGGGGCAATGCTACAAAAAACTCCATCAAATGTCCAGATTTCAGTAACTTTTTCATCTGTTCCTATCCGATATTAATATAATCTGCATTAAATAACCTTTTTTTCAAATTTTTGTAAAGTTAACATTGATACACAACTTTTTAGTTGTTTATATCAATAAAATATTAATTATTATTATTATTATCATCCTTAAATAGAGTACCTATAAAAAACGTTGAAATTGGTTCAAAGAGTAACATTACAGCAAACCTATCATTAAAGGCGCTCTTAGACTAGTTGTCATTTCTTTTGTAGAACTGGTAAGTATTCTGAATGATTCAGACTGCTGTTGATATTTCTACTACTCAGTCTGGAGCGTAACGCTGAATCTTTTACCGCAATGTTTATCGCTGAATCTTACAAGACCGACAACGTTGGACTAGGGAACAATTATCCTCGCCGCCACGCAAAACACATTTCTTCAATTGACCAACATCCGTTTCTGAGAAGCTCGGGTACGATAAGAACTTGGACAGAGAGGGAACGTAGTTCATCGTGTGGGTGCGAGAGAGATAGAACTGCGGTGTGCTCGCAGTGGGGTAGTGGTGGTGCGCAGTGCCGTCCTTAGGGCGGAGCGAGTGGAGCGGCCGCTCCAGGCCTCGCGCTGAGGAGGGCCTCGCGCCGTGAGGCCTTGCCCGCTAAAAAGTTAGTTGCGTAAACAATTAGGTTGAATAAAAATAATATAGGCCTATAATAATGAACAGATACATACCTAAAATATCGGTTTAATTACCCGCGAAATATGTTCAATAATTGTGATTTAAAAGCCTACGAACGCGATTCTTATTCGTACGTAATAGTAGCGACCAAAAGGGTGCAAACGCAAAACATCGTTTGATAGCGTCTTCCGGCTGGCGGGGTGACAGGACCAAACCTCGCGGCTGCCGAGCCATGCTTGCAGATGCCACAACCATGCATTACCGACTTTGCCTAGCTCTAGCCGTTTTTCAACTGTTTGTCTGTATGTGAATTTTTAATTGATCCATTATATCTTTGAAGGGTCGGGCCTTAACTGAGCGAAATGACCTGACTCAGGTAGCCGGGGTGTCCTGAACTGAGCGAAGCACTTCAGGGGACCACCAGAGACGTTCCTTAACTGAGCGAAGGTTAGGTTAGGTTAGGTTAGGTTAGGTTAGGTTAGGTTAGGTTAGGTTCCCGAACTCACATATACCTGGACCTTGCTTCGCTCAGTTAAGGAACATTTTTGGGGACCCTTCGAGGGCTTTCGCTCAGTTAAGGTAATCTTCGCTCAGTTGATGCGAGACCCTTTGAAGTTATTAAAAGGAACAGAATTAAAACTTGGCACAACTGTTAAGTGCGTTAAGGTACAAATGCAGATGAATTTGTACATTTCTAACATTTATGGTTGCAAAATGGCGGCCATTAAAAATTTTCAAAGCTAAATATCTTAAAAATGCAAACAAAAAAGTTGAAACTAAGTTTGTTTTTGTAATGATCAAACGAGAAACAACGGATTAATCTAAGTTTTTACATTTTTTAAATCATAAAGATTTACATAGGCCATTTACATAGGAATCATACATAGGCTACATAATACTTGAATAATTTCATGCTTAAATAACTATAAACCAGCAACCAACTCTAGAAAACATTCAACGTAATCTAAAACTTGTATGTAGGCCATTTACATTAGGAGCAAAACCCGTGTTTTCTCAAAATAAGATTTTAATTTCTCCACTACCCAGTAGTATTTTTACTCAGGTAATTAAATCATGAAATTTTTGTAAGTTTGCAAAAGTTTGTAAAATTAATACAGCCATCTTGAAACAATAAATGTTAGAATAAAAATTAGAATAAAACAAACAATAAATGTTAGAAATGTAGAAATTCACTTGCATTTGCGACTTAATACAGGGTGTCTCTGAACTCTCTTCCTTTTCAGGTATTATTCTTTTATCAAAGACAAGCCAAAATCAAAATATCATATTAAAAAATTCCAAAACACCATAGTTACTTGTACAGCCGTCATTTTGTATTTTTTTTTTTTTTTAATTTTTAATGTAAGAACGGCTTGACGTAATAAGTGGAAATTCGGTACACACCTTTTTGAAGTAAAGACCTAGCTAGAAAAAATAATCAACTTTTTACAATTCATGTTTTCAAAATGGTGGCCAATGAAAATCTTTAACCTTAAATTACATAAAAACTACCTACATAAGGTAGCAAAGTTTATGTTCTTATGTGTTTTTTCCAAAATTTAATTTAAAATCCAACGATGTAAAAATCACGAAAATTTGTTCATAAATAAGCGAGATAGAGCGATATAACTGAGGCTAGTCACGGTCGGACCGCTTCCCCGGGAGCAGTTTTGGTATGAAATCCATTGTTGACCTGGCACCGCAACCACGCTTTATGCCCGGCAACCCGCTCTATGCGTGACTATTTGTATTAAAATCACTAAATTTTAAATATGATATTTTGGTTTGTCTTTGGTCCAGGAATCATACCTGAAAAGGAGGGTAGAGGGCTAGAGGGTAGAGTTCAGGGAGACCCTGTAATTAATAGTTGTGCCAAGTTTCATTTCTGTAACTCAAATAATTTCAAAGATATAGAGGTCTAATGGATTGAGTACATATATAGACAGTCGGAAAACGTCTTGACATACCTTGGGCACATGCTGTCGTATTCCATACCCCACAACCCCCCAGCAATCACAGTTAAATAAGGCCTCGCAGAAATATTTTGCTCCAGGCCTCGCATTTCCTGAGGACGGCTCTGGTGGTGCGATGTGTGGTGCTAAATGGAGTGCTGCAGAGTAGCAAGTGACGCGCTGCGGCGAAACTGATGTCTAGAATAGGGGACAGTCACTGCAGTCAAACGCTTTTAAAGTGTACTAAACTCAGGGGACGAAATGAATAACGCAATGAGGCAGTCAACTCAAAGAATGGAAAATTCACTATATTATTCAAGGAATCAAATCACTCGACCTGTGCCAATCGAATAGAATTAATTTGTGTACTATTTCATACAAGATTAAGTCACTAATTTATACAATCATCTGACCAACGAGTTATTCGCCCAAAGTCTGCATCTCTAAAGGATGGTTAGTAAAACGCAAAATACTAATAACATTCAGTCAGTTTATTTTGGAAAATACTGGACGTTTGTTTGATCTAAACCGGTCCATTGTGGCATCAATTAAACCGGCTTGAAGTTACAACATTAACATTTTATAACACTTTGTAACACGTTTTTATAACATAGTCTGCTGAAAGGGTCCTTAAAGAAAAAACATATTTTTTAGAACAATAAAATTATTTATAAATACTTTTATTATTTTATTTTATTTTTCAGTTGATACGACACACAGGAATAAATTACCTACAGACGTTCACATTCATTACTCCATAAGCTTAGGATGGGTGATTATGAAGTTAAACCAAGTGGAACATTTTTTGGCTGTCTGCCAATAATTGCAAAACCTGTCAACTTTGTACAGCCAACGTCCTTGATATTTGCAGCATCCCCAGTTCACCTTTCAAACCGGGGTTAAAATTAAAATTTAGGTTTTAAATTCTCGCCATAAAGACACTGAGTTAGAGACTGATTTATTCGTATGACTAGTAATCTTCTGTTATAACTTAACCGGTTTGTTGGAAAGGAACTGGCGAAGAGACGCTCTCATTACAAATAACCACAATTAACATTCGCTAAATTTCACACAGTTTTTCATCTAGCGTTTCTTGGAAAGGGCAAGAATTTGCGCTTCTTTCATCTCTTAATTTCGCAAGAGCTCAGAGCGGTATTTGATTCATCCTCACTGAAATTCAGAGAAGTCAAAGAATCTTATCTTTCTCTTTCCAGAAAGCGTCTTTGTTTCCAGGTGTAATTACTACTGAAAGCTTGACCGTATTAAATTTGCAAAGGTTGTTTTTAAAACCACACACTCATGTTATTTGATGACAATACAAAGGGTTCATGACATTCAAAAACTATACAGAACGATACAAAGACTCAAGTACCGTACCTTCTGAAAAAATCCAGGCAACACTTTAGGAATAACATTACTTAACCTTGAGTCCGAGAAGTAAAATAAAGTTACAATTTTTAAGCAATGGAAATCTAGATTAATTAAGTTACTATAAATCTGGTATCTCATTAGGTCATGATAAGAGTATTAGAAACTCTTTCAAAACGTCACTGTTTTATACCCTTGAGATTCCCAGTATTGTATCACAATCCTGATAAACACTTTAATAAGTTGATAGCAAAATGAAAATATCGCTCCAAAATCCAACTTTCAGTACATGTGTATTAGCTTGAAGTTGAATTATCCTTCCAAAATCCAAACAAAATTCAACTTTCAAAGAAAAAAAATGGCAAGACAAATGATCTTTTCTTTTAGCGAATTTCCCTATAGGGAATACGCTATTACGGTAGTAGCCATGGTAAGACCTAAGCCCGGGACCATGTTACTTTTTCGTTTTGAGGTCCCCAGAAGACAAAAACATCAATCGTTCATTTTCATATATATGTATATTTCATATATATATATATATATATATATATATATATATATATATATATATATATATATATATATATATCGATGTGTCCGTGGTACTGATAACTTTTGACAGCAACCTCCGATTTTGGTGAAATTTGGTATGAATGTGTAAGACCAGATATATTTTCATGAGTTCGCGAACCAGCATGATTGGGTTATGAGAACGGGGTTTTATGGGGTTTCAAAGGGGTTAAAAATGGGTTTTTGGCATTTTTGGACCTTAATTTGTAAAATTCAACAATTTTAACTAAAACCATTTAAAAGAGCTCAAAAAAACAAACAATTTAGTATTTTTAATTTTTAACTTGGCTCAGCAGGTTACGGAGAAAAGCTAAAAATAGGTTTCCAATGTTAATCTTATGGGAAATCAATAAAACCCTGTATCTCGCTAATTTATTGGAATAACTTGATAAAATTTGGTATGTACATTCACTAGGTAGGGTTTAACTGATATTTGCTTACAACACCCATATGGCGGCAAACCTACATACTCACCCCCATGAGGCTTATGGGGAAAATTTAAGTTTCGAATATTGGTACAATTTGATATTTACCTTACCTAACTATTACATTTTCTAACAAAACAAACATTTTGTAACAACATTCAATGGCAGCAAACCTACATACTCATTCCTATGGTGTTTATGGGGAGAATACAAAATCTCAAGATCCTTTGGAAAATCGCTGAGTACGCAGGTCTGCTGCGACGGGGGTATTTTTAAATAAACATTTCAAAGGTAAGTTGGGGGTTTCTGAAAACAAGTACTATCAAAGTGGGGCTAACCTTGGGCAAGGTCTTTCAAAGCGATAGCCAAACTTTGTTAGTATAGACATTATAAATTTTCTATTGAAAATATTCAACCGATATTTAAAATGTAATATTAATGACGAAATAATTTAGGGCAATTGTAAGATGAAAAGCCATCTAATAAGGCTGTGTTTTCTTAATGGCTTTCCCGAGTGGATCAATCTGCCGTAATCAGGAGATTTCAATGGTTAACTAAGTGGACCCAAGAGTGTCTACAACAAACTAAGTCCAACAAACTATTAACGTCTTGGGCTTTTGTTTAAGAGGTTACATGTTCGGCCCGGGGGTCACCACCTAAATTTTACAGTTCTGGATCGCTTCCACTAGATTAGTTTGAATCGTTGCAAAATTCCACTAGTGTCGATAAAATAGAGGAACTGGTTTGATATATTGAACCGTAAAGTGTCCTTTGGTACCTAATGTCATTGTGTATAGGTGTCCCAAAACTCCTTTCATTCCAAATTTAAAAGCTGACTTCAAACTCCCTCTTCCTCTCTGACCGACCGCCCCAGTTACCCCTCCAGAATGCTCCTCTATAGTCGCGGGTTGCTAGACGGCGCTAACAGCTTCCCTCGCCTGATCGCCCTGCCCCGCCCGGCTCCCACTCCCTCTCTCTCCCTCTAGATGGTTATTGTCATCCACCGGGGATGTGGCAACGCCGCGTGGTGTAACCCGCTGTACATCTGCATCCACATCCTCCCCTGGACATTCCATGGTAATTGGCCGCCGATTACGTCGCTAGTTGTAAATTGTAAATACTCAGCGGACCGAGGCGGTGTAAAGGAATGTTCCTATGTTGCGATCGCGCCTGTATCTATTTATTATCCGCACGTCTGCAAGTGTTTGACATCAATGATTACAGGAAAATAAGTTTCATTACTTTTCGGGCTCTTAGATAAATATAGAAACAAAAGTATCTAAATATAATAAAACGTTGATTACGTGAGAAACGAGGAAGGGAAAGAAGTCTTAGATTGTGAGGTTTAGTTACAAAAGTTTTAAAACCCAATGTTAATTTAAACTAAATGGTTGTCTAGTTAGAATATAAATCAATAAAATTATCGGCGCAAGGAGCCGGCGATTGCAAAGCTTAACAGGATCTCTAAAGCATTTATTGATCTTTTTCTTTGCATAGATCTCCCTAAAAAAAATATGTGTATCCAACTAAAATAAAATATTAAAAAACCAATTACTGGTAATTTAGAAAAATCCTGATAAACCCAGATTAGAATACTTAAAGAAATATTATCAAAATCAAATCATTCTTACAACTAATTACTAAAGCCGTTGAGCCGTTCGCTCGAGAAACGCCCATTGATACGTCGGATCTTTGTGAGCAAAGACTAAAGAGACCAGTTTGCAATATATATCTTACACCTGGAAAATCTCATTATAGAGGATTTCATGACTCAAGCATTAGCCGATAACTTCAAAACTCACGATATCAAGGATTAACAAGTCGAAATCCTCATCTATTCACGCTGGCACCGTTGTGCTGAATACTTCACCCCTGTTGCGCAACATCCCCGGCGCGGCGTGGCCGTTGAATGTTTTACGCACAGCGGTCGCAGAGTGGACATGCCGCACTCGTTCATCACTTTCACATCCGCAGTTGAAGAGCGCTTCCTCCTCTGACCATCTCGTGGTTATCTCGAGTCCATCTGCTCTGATATCATCAGCAATTCGTGTTGGCGGCTACAGTGATCATAGATGACGTAACCGGCACGCGTGCGGCCCGGCTCGACTGCCACGACTTGCTAAGAGCATATGAGCGATTTGTTACGGATGGAAACAGACAAGAGTCTAGTGCAAAGACGCTGGTTGACAGTGGCGATCTGTTTAGATAAGCGTGCTACAAATCTATCTTCTCTATACAATAAAAGCGAAATACCACTCATTGACTCATCGTGATAACTCAGGATAAACGGATTTACTTGAATCTTTGAACATATCTTCGTCTTGCCTTTTAGGTACTCACTAAAAAACGATTTTGCAAACTTCCTTCAAGGCTCTGGCCCACCACAGGTTTTTGAAATTTCAATGTAATGTTATCTGGATGGTCAAATTTAAATACGAATTAAGAGAAATGCGGGGTTGAAATTTGGAGTGATCTCTTTGCACATAGGCGCTCAATAAAAATAGTTATTTATGCAACAAGTGCGGAAAGTGCCAATTTGCTGCACTCGAGAGAAATGTTTATGCACGAGCTGCAGGCGAGTGCGGAATAATTTCTCTCGAATGCAGTGAAGGCGCTTTTCGCACGAGTTGTATATTAAATTTTTCCTACGACTGCCAAATACTTATTATATAAGTATAAATGTTTAATATTTATGATAGCCTATATTATGCACTTCCTACATTTAGTTAAAATTTCATTGCATTTTTCATGTAGAAGATTTAACGCCACTCCACTGTTTTAGCAGGCTTAGCAAGATCGTCAGGGAATAAGTCACTTAAATCACTAAAGTCACTGTCATAGTTGATCATTGTGCACCTAACTTACACACAGTCTCACCTATAGCTGGTTTGTAGGTTATGTTTATGTTGATTCAATCGAAAACGACCACAAGGACGATAGATCAGATGTTTATATCCAGTGTTGCCAACTTAATTCCTGACTAATCAACGTTTCCTTGCTGGCTAATGTATATTGTTTTGTGTTCTAATGTTTAAACACTGGAGTTCGCAAAGTAAATGTGGCGTGCGCAAAGTAAATCTAGCGTGCGCAAAGTAAAATGAATACAGCAATCACCAGTTTTGCGAAGAGTACCGAGTGCGTAAATAACTGTTTTCACGGACATTCGTAGGAAAAAGTATTTTATAAATCTCCTTTAAGGCTCAGCCCCACAGAAGCTCTTAATTAATTACTTTATAGCCTACGTTTTGAAATTTGACAAAGACTATTCTCTTTAATCATTGGTAGGCCTACTCACTAAGAAACTGATGATTTGCAAATCTAATTTTTTAAGCGCTTTAGGGCACCCCCCCCCTGGACTTCAGAATTACTTTATAGGGCCTCCGGGGTTGAAATTTGACATGGACGTTCCTCTTTGCTCATAGTTATGATTGCCTCTTTACTAAGAAACGGTTTTGAAAATGTAGTTTTTGAAATCGTTTAGGGCTCCACCCCACAGGGTTTAAAAATTAGGCCTACTCTAGAGCCCACTGGGTTCAAATTTGCCCCACAGAACTACAAAATTACCATAAATCTTAAGGGGGTTAAATTTAACATGGATGTTCCGTTTTCCTAATAGATGCTCACTAAGAAATGGTTTTGTAAATATAGTTTTTGAAGTTCTTTAGGGCTCCACCCCACAAGACTTTAAAGCTTAATCCATGGCCTATGGGGTTGAAATTTGACGTGGTCGTTCCCATTAACTAATATAGGTTCTCATTAAGAAATGGTTTTGCAAAATTCCTACAGAGCTCCACTCACAACACATCATTGTTACAATGTCATTCTTAAAGAAGAAGTCTATCACTGTACCTATATCGTGTGTGTTGCAGGTACGGTCGAGTGTTACGTTGGATGAAAGACACCGACATGCCGGCTCTAGAGCGGTCCTGTAACGGAGCCCTGGCCCTGCACTACGTGGGTGTCTAGACTGTGTATCACTGTATATATCGTGTGTGTTGCAGGTACGGTCGAGTGTTACGTTGGATGAAAGACACCGACATGCCGGCCCTAGAGCGGTCCTGTAACGGAGCCCTGGCCCTGCACTACGTGGGTGTCTAGACTGTGTACCATGGGTGTCTAGACTGTGTATCACTATATATCGTGTGTGTTGCAGGTACGGTCGAGTGTTACGTTGGATGAAAGACACCGACATGCCGGCCCTAGAGCGGTCCTGTAACGGAGCCCTGGCCCTGCACTACGTGGGTGTCTAGACTGTGTACCATGGGTGTCTAGACTGTGTATCACTGTATATCGTGTGTGTTGCAGGTACGGTCGAGTGTTACGTTGGATGAAAGACACCGACATGCCGGCCCTAGAGCGGTCCTGTAACGGAGCCCTGGCCCTGCACTACGTGGGAGTCTAGACTGTGTACCATGGGTGTCTAGACTGTGTATCACTATATATCGTGTGTGTTGCAGGTACGGTCGAGTGTTACGTTGGATGAAAGACACCGACATGCCGGCTCTAGAGCGGTCCTGTAACGGAGCCCTGGCCCTGCACTACGTGGGTGTCTAGACTGTGTACCATGGGTGTCTAGACTGTGTATCACTGTATACATCGTGTGTGTTGCAGGTACGGTCGAGTGTTACGTTGGATGAAAGACACCGACATGCCGGCCCTAGAGCGGTCCTGTAACGGAGCCCTGGCCCTGCACTACGTGGGTGTCTAGACTGTGTATCACTGTATATCGTGTGTGTTGCAGGTACGGTCGAGTGTTACGTTGGATGAAAGACACCGACATGCCGGCTCTAGAGCGGTCCTGTAACGGAGCCCTGGCCCTGCACTACATGGGTGTCTAGACTGTGTACCATGGGTGTCTAGACTGTGTATCACTGTATATATCGTGTGTGTTGCAGGTACGGTCGAGTGTTACGTTGGATGAAAGACACCGACATGCCGGCTCTAGAGCGGTCCTGTAACGGAGCCCTGGCCCTGCACTACGTGGGTGTCTAGACTGTGTACCATGGGTGTCTAGACTGTGTATCACTGTATATATCGTGTGTGTTGCAGGTACGGTCGAGTGTTACGTTGGATGAAAGACACCGACATGCCGGCCCTAGAGCGGTCCTGTAACGGAGCCCTGGCCCTGCACTACGTGGGTGTCTAGACTGTGTACCATGGGTGTCTAGACTGTGTATCACTATATATCGTGTGTGTTGCAGGTACGGTCGAGTGTTACGTTGGATGAAAGACACCGACATGCCGGCCCTAGAGCGGTCCTGTAACGGAGTCCTGGCCCTGCACTACGTGGGTGTCTAGACTGTGTACCATGGGTGTCTAGACTGTGTATCACTGTATATCGTGTGTGTTGCAGGTACGGTCGAGTGTTACGTTGGATGAAAGACACCGACATGCCGGCCCTAGAGCGGTCCTGTAACGGAGCCCTGGCCCTGCACTACGTGGGAGTCTAGACTGTGTACCATGGGTGTCTAGACTGTGTATCACTATATATCGTGTGTGTTGCAGGTACGGTCGAGTGTTACGTTGGATGAAAGACACCGACATGCCGGCTCTAGAGCGGTCCTGTAACGGAGCCCTGGCCCTGCACTACGCCGCGGCCCGAGGGTGTCTAGACTGTGTGAGACTGTTGGTGGACGCTTCCACAGACCTCAGGTGAGCAATCCCATGATAGCCGCGTTGTAGCTTCAGTGTAGCCAATACATTTGGAGGGACCGGCGTACTCGTTAGATATTGCATAGGTATTTATAGTTTTCGACAACGGTAGAAAAATATTCATCGTTTTAAGTCAGAAAATAATGCCTATAAATCATTTGATGTATTTAGATCATCATTTAAGGTGTTTACTACAAATGCATATGAACTCTCTACATGGCCCATTTTAAATTTAAATTAAGTCTAAAAATTAACTCGATAGGTTTGCTTAGTTTCCTTCAGAGAAGCTGTAAACCATACAATTATAAGTATTTTCGCTGATAAGGCGGTATGTTGGCATTGTATGGTATTGATATTTAAGTTACTATGATATTGTATTATCGAAATAATAGCGTAATTTGTTGAGGCCTAGTTCAGCCCCTTCATTATTGAACCTGCAAAATGTTAACAGGAGAGTTGTGTGTATTCTGGCATTGCACGGCGCTAAGTTACAATATTACTATTTACAGGGACATCGACATAGGCTAGACGGTATAATTTACTAGAGACTATTCTTTCATCAAAAATATCTATGGTCAAAGTAAAAAATGTAAACAATTATTTTAGCTGCACGGTATTAGTAATGCCTGCACTGCAACGGTAAAAACAATATGTATTTTAATTGTACTTTTCCAACATTTTATGGTGATCTAATCATCCCTTTACAATCAAGAACTTAAAATCTATCAAAATAATATATGCAAAAGAAATAAAATTTTAAATATGCATAGTTAAAGTGTTTTTCATTTGAAATTACCACGACAAATAAATATTAGGCTACATTAGACAATTGTGTTGGACTGTAAAACATTAGCCAAACAGCAAAAAAACTGTACATCGATGTTTGGCATTGATTTATACTTTTAATTGAAAAAAAGTGCATATTCGTTAGTAATTATTGGTGTTATGAACCCTATATCTGGCAGGGGTCTGGCTTCTATAGTGGCAGAGCATTTTTACAGCTTTTGTAGTATATGCTTTAAAGTATAAATACCTCATTTAGTTTTCACATAAATTATATACATATGTATATATTCTTTTTCAGGAAAGAATGCAAAACAAGTTGGTAATACATTTATTAATTTTCGGATAACCGTTTAGAAATTTTTCCTTTATATATGCCAGAACTTTGTTTGGATAAATTTGAAATTTCAAAAGTAACCATGTAAGATTTGGAGTTATAATTTTTTTTCAGTCCTGTTATTTTTTTAGGAGCTGTACAATTTAATTCTCTACGTGAAAATATGATCATATGTAAAATGGTCATAATAAATAAAATAAAACAATTTGTTTTACTTTTTTACTTTTTTTCTTCAAAATTGCAATATATTTTTCTATTAGTAAACACTTGTTTAGGTATTTTTGCAATAATATATTTATATTTTACTATAGGCAACTAAGTATCCTATTAGACAATATATAATTATTTCATATTATAATGATAAACAAATTATCAGAATCAGAAGCAAAAGAAACACAACTTTGTTTTTTAGCGAAAGACATTGCAAAAAATTTAGTAATTTCAACACAATACAATTTCTAAAAAAATATCGTTATAAAAAATCCAAGATATACATTTTGTAGCAAAAGTTATGCAAATTCTGAAAATATAAACTTTTACTATATGATTTTGAATAAAATGAAAGAAATCTCATGAAATATGAAAATACGTACGGTTTGTATAGCGTACTAGTAGGCCCAAGGCAGGCGGCACACCAAAACGGGCGCGACGCAACACCACGAGACAAGACATATTACAACTTCGTGATAGAAGTTAAATTTTCTAAAAGAGCATTTATTGTACTTCAAGAAAACATATTTGTTACTATGGAAAAAAATCTGTGTTAGGGGAAAAAATTGAAATTAGTTAGGCCGGCCGCACACTAAAACCGATGCGACGCGGCACGGCAAGACATGCACGATAAACCATCTTAGGACTTTGCGAGCGAAGATAATAAAATATGTTTAAATAGTGTTTGAGTGTTTAATTGAATAATAACATATTTTATTATCTTCCCTCGTAAAGTCCTAAGATGGTTAATCGTGCATGTCTTGCCGCGTCGCATCGGTTTTGGTGTGCGGCCGGCCTAACTAATTTCAATTTTCCCCTTAACACAGATTCTGTTTCCATAGTAACAAATATGTTTTCTTGAAGTACAATAATAATGCTTTTTTATAATATAGCCTATATAATAGTTATATTATATTAGCATTGAAACGAAAAATCTTCTTTTTTACCGACGAAAACAAAAAATATTTTGAAAATTTATCTCCATAATTTTTTACAGAAATTTTAACTTAGCTAAAGTCCAAGGTGAACATTTTGTAGAACATTTGTTGGTAGATATAGGCAAAACTTTTATTAGGAAGTTTTGAATAAAAAATTTAGAAATCTCATGAAGTATGAAATTCGTACTGCTTTAGAGCACGGCCTACTACACACCAGGCCGGAATGCTCGGAGAGATGACGTCACAACTCACAACACTGGTGTGATTGTCGTCAGCTGTTGTAATGAGTGTATACGGCCGCCTTGACACGGCGCTTTTGTCGCGCGATTAAAAAAATCGCTCTCTAACCTATTGTTTGAGGTTTTATTTTGAACACCAAATATTTCCATTTTTTGAACATAATAAGGTTGTTGAATTTTATTTCAAAAGAAATCTTAGGTTGGTTTTGGTGAAGAAAACACCGAATTAGCACTAGTACATTAGTAAAATTTCTAGAAAAATACTAATTTTTAACGAAAACAAATAATTATAACCTATATAGGTTTTTATTAGTGACCATTTAATAATTAGTTTCGAGATTAAAAAAAAGAAAAGAAAAACATCAACAATACTTACAAATATGTTATTTTTATAAATTTATTTTCTATTGGCAATTTTTTCAGTAATTATATATATATATATATATATATATATATATTAATAACTAGATTCGAGTAGGCTATATGACAACAACATCGACCAATAAAACACTGCTATTGTTTGAATTAATATAATTTGGTACCAACGTTTAATTCTATAGACAAAGGGGGGGGGGGGGAATACGAATAAAATTACCGAACAAACTGATAAGCCGCTCAATTATTAGGACTTAACTTCTTAGTTTTCCTTTTTGCTGAACTTTTTTCAATGGCTTTTTCTTTTCTTTTCCTTGAGCTCACACTATCTGTTACACTTTTTGAATAGTTGTTCAATAAAATGTTACAAAAGGATTACAAGCACTTATCAATTAGTCTCTTAACTGTCAACCCACAACTATAACACTTGTCATCAGCAAAAGAACCGTCAATGAATTGATAGATGGTGTGCATTAAAACTTTCCTCTGATTTGATACTTGCAAAAAATCACCTTCATAACGCTCAGATATGATAATTTTGAAAACTTTGAAGCCTACAACAACAATTTCTAAAAGATTATCTGAAGGATCTGAAGGATAGGCCTTGTTTAGAGCTTACTATGTAAATCTACGAAATAACAAATATCTAAGTTTATTCCTGAAACAGCATGTTACTTTCATGTTACTGCATGAAACTGTATGTACTTTTCCCTGAAGAAAAATTTATGTTATTTTCAGAAAATATAAAACTATATATTTACTCTTTATTTGTAAAGAAATTTCAGTAACTACTCATTCAGCAACTTTTTCCTAATAAGAAATATAGAAACTTGAAATTTGGAACTAATAACACAATTGTAATTTTCAACTGTCAATTCTTTGTTATTACAAAATTACAGCTGCAAGTAAAAACGCAAATAGTCAGCTGCGCGTCACATCAAAATGGGAGACAGTTAAATGGCGGTGGATACTGAGCGCGACGACGAAAGAGGTAAAAATGTGCAACATTACTATGAAACTAAATAATAACCGACAGAATTCCAGGAGCATTAGTTTGAAACTTCATTTCTTCTTCTTTATTTTTGTATTTTTTTCTTAAATGTAATTGACAAATCATATGACATATAAAAGTTTTAGCGAGCAGCGATTTTCACTGCTCGCCGCTGAGGACGCGTCTCTGAGTGACGAAAAAAATGGTTTTACAAAAACGATCACAGTAAATAAACTACACATGCTAGAAATAAGTCGTCCACAGACGAAATTATGTGCAAGAGATGCTCTAAATAATGGTGCCATTTTTGTTTGTCTATGACCAAAACCTATCTCTAGAGAAAACCTTGAAAATAGTAAAAGTTTCGTTTGACAGCTGTTGCAAAACAGTCTCACACGCTACTCAAGAAAAAGCGAATTTTTGTTAGACTGTTATAAGGTAAATAAAAGACTCAGAAATATATATTACGCATAAAAAACAAAGTTCAGAATCTCCTCTTTCCAACGGTATGTGTATTATTGATGTTCCATTTCAGTGTCATGCATTTATTTGTGTTCGAACCTGACGATGTCGGGAGAGTTTAATTTCGCTGCTCGCCGCTGGAAACCGGTATTGCGAGAAGCGAATTTCGCCGCTCGCCAGATAGAGGGAAAACTAACTAACGAACATTATATTAGTAAAATAAAATCTGCCGAAAAGGCTATACTTTACTTCAGTGGGTACTGCACAGCGCCTTCAACTTCGAGCCGACCACCGCATGACGTTGGTGAATCACGTTACGCCACGGCAGGCTGAAGGCGTCCCTCTTAGAGGCGAGTTAAATATTTTGGTTGTTAATTTGCCGAACAAGTAGGCAAATAATGGTTGATCAAGAGATTTTCTGTGTTTTTTTTCTAACTCAAAACCACAAAACCAAATGGATTAATTATTTTGTAAAGTTAAATAATGATCAATTTTGTGGGCTAAAAGAGTCTAATATAATTAATTTGCAAGAACATGAAAACTGTATTAACATAATTTATTTATTCTAGTATTGTCATTTAAAATACTGAAAAATGCATTTTAGAACAAAACCAGTTTGAAATAGTTTTAAATGAGGTAAGATTGTTTGTTAAATTAAATTGTTAATTAAATAAGATAGTTAAATTTTTGGTCGTCGGAATGCAATGCCTCTGCTGTGTCATATCCCACGTATCCAGTGTACATTTTTACTGTCGGCCTACTAGAGGGGTAGCAATTCAGTACACTCTAAATGCAATGTTAAGGGTTTTATAAGCTACGTAGATTTAATTGATTTAATCTGGAAAGTAAGTGTTTGAAACAGACTCCCTTAGTTTATTTTTATTATTCTTATTACTTTGTTTAAAACAAAAGCCAATATTGGTATTTTTTATTTAACGTTTTAATAGTTAACTGTGTAAAGCATGCCTTATTAAAATATAACGTCGACATGTTGTTAGGCAACATCATTAGTAATGGTTATACCCTTTTAAGCCAATAGGATAAGATATTATTATGAATTTAGTTGGAAATAGGCAAATCTACGGATAATTAGGCAGCAGTCAATAAAAAACTATCAGATGAAATTAAGTGTACAGTTTATTTGACGGCAGAAGTAAATACATGTAGGCTCTGTTAATAATCCTCAAGTTATATACAATCTAAACTCCAATTTTATATTCCTAATCCATGTGATCATAGATACATATTAAATGGAAAGACCTTACTTGAGTTGGATATGAAAATGTGAATAACTGGCCACGCAACAAGGAAATGGTCCTAGGCAGCTGAACCCGTCTGTAACATTGTACAAACTTTAAATAGTAAAGGTATTACTCTAATTTTTACTTTCTCCCCCTATACCATAGTATATGGAGAAAGTATTGTTTTCGTCAAAATTTTCGAATTTGAGTTGTTGGTGGATTTATCCATTATGGTTCCCCCTGAGTCCAAAAAAGTGGTTTTCGGAGTGATGTCTGTGTGTGTGTGTGTGTGTGTGTGTGTGTGTGTGTGTGTGTGTGTGTGTGTGTGTGTGTGTGTGTGTGTGTGTGTGTGTCAGGATGTAAACAGAGCTAGAGAATGCCCTAATGGTCCGATTTTAATGAAATTTGGTATATAGGTCCAAATCCACGATAATTCCAGGCGTTTTTTTTCATTTTTTTGAATTTTTGATTTTTAAGGGTATTTTACCCCCAAAAACCCTCAAACATCGTCAAAAATCAAAATTTCTCAAAAACGGCTCTAACGATTTTGATTAAAATTTTGTGGTTTATTAAGCTTAAAATGGTGGATAAAATGACACCACCTACATCTCCGAGAAAATGCGCGTTCAAAAGTTATGGAGTAAAAAGTGTTTAAAAAATCAATTTTTTGAATTTTCAAAATAGCTGTTGTCTCGAAATAAATTTTACTTATCACCATTAAATCAAGCTCAAAAAACTAAATAATCCAGTATTTTAAATTATTGCTCTACGTCAAGTGGTTGAGGAGAAAATACAATTTTTCGTTTAGCGGTAAACGCAGTACGTTGTTAAAAGTCACAGATGCGCGTAGGGTCAAGCTCGCCCTGCTCAGCTGGTAGCTATCCGACAGAGTCATCTAGACATTAATGTTTAAAGCTTTTAACACATGTTTTTATATTGTTGGGAGAAAGTATGTGTCAGTTATCTGATACCGTTTATTATATAAATCATTGCATCATTGAATTTAACATGTGAAAACGAGTTTAACTTCAAGCAACAAGGTATGGAATTTACTGTAATTTTCTTAATATTCATTAAAGTGTTATACAACGGAAGCATGATGTTTTCTTTCTTATTTACAATGATAACATTATTTAAGGAGCAATATATTTCGGTAATTACATAAAATATTCACTTACATTATCACGGGAGTTGCCAGTTTAGAGAGTGCCAGGTCACAACTAATTACAGGTACAGTTAGTTGATGATTTTACAATTTAAAACAACTGACAAGAATCAGGTGTGCCAACTATTCAAAACAAATCTTCTTCCTACTTAAATACTTATATACATGTAATATATATTTATTTATTTATTTATTTATTTTTCATATCTATTATAATTCGGTACAAATATTTCCCGGCGCCAAAAAAATAAATATATATATTTTTAATTCAAATCGTACCCAAACTCTAATTGCATTAACCCATAACAATCCTATGCAAAAAAATAAACATTTTATATTTCTAAAAAGAAAACTTAACTATATTCCTTTTTTCACAAATTAATTGCAAAAAATGTTGATTTACTCCTAAGCACATTCAAAGTTTCCCGCGCATCAACAATCAGCTGTTTTTTTTTAAAGAGCCAAGCTCCAAATAGTTCGGTATATCGCTACCAGGTGCAGCACTTGCCGGGTTATTACTTGAATATTTTTAATAATTGCATTTTTTTACACATTCTGAAATAAATTAAAATATTTTTTCTTTACCCAAATAAATCTTTTTCAACAAAATGTCCCTACGTAATATTAATAAGAGAATTGGAAATCAAATACAGTTATAATGCTGTTTTCCTCAAGACTTTATATCGGCAAACATCGTTTCCTGCTCGAACAAAGAAAGCGGAATTCCCCAAACATTTTTATATTTGGGCCTCAGATAAATTGTCGTCGCTTGTCCAGTCAGTTCCGTACGGAAGCCCTGAAGGGCCAAAGAGTAAGCGGTCATTTTTTACACCGCCGTGTTTCAAACACGGCGAGCCGTGTTTGGAAGGCGGCGAGCCGTGTTTGAAAGGCGGCGAGCCGTGTTTGAAAGGCGGCGAGCCGTGTTTGTAAGGCGGCGAGCCGTGTTTGGAAGGCGGCGAGCCGTGTTTGAAAGGCGGCGAGCCGTGTTGTAAAGTCGGCGAGATGTATTTGAAATTCGGCGAGTATTTTGATAAAGTAATTAAGAGTAATAATTAGATATCTGATATTAGATTAGGTATATGACTAGATATAATCTCATTTGCAAACTAATTAAAAAATATTACAACTTTCATGCCAGATTTCTATGAAATCAGAGGTCCCAAAAACAAAGAAAAATGTTTGGTTATGGTCATCATAACAAATGCACAGACTATTTTTGCTCCAGAGATTTGATTGTTTTGGTTATTTTCAATTTTATAAGAGGATGAAAATCCGTTTAAGAGTCAATAAAAAAGCTTTTAATTATTAGTCTTAGTTAATTTATCGAAATGCTCGCCGAATTTCATATACTTCTCGCCGACTTTCAAACACGGCTCGCCGACTTTCTAACACGGCGATCGCCGACTTTCTAACACGGCTCGCCGCCTTTCTAACACGGCTCGCCGCCTTTCAAACACGGCTCGCCGCCTTTCTAACACGGCTCGCCGCCTTTCTAACACGGCTCGCCGCCTTTCTAACACGGCTCGCCGTGTTTGAAACACGGCGGTGTAAAAAATGACCGCTTACTCTTTGGCCCTTCAGGGCTTCCGTAGTTCCGAGTTATGTCGAGTACAGTGCGGGTCGTGTGTAGTTTTCGTCGTTGTAGTGTGTCGTTTTGCGTAGTGTGTGCGGTTTTAATGTGTTAAAGTGTCCAGTGTTTGTGATCGTGTCTAGTGTGGATTTCAATCATCAGCTTTCATTCTCCATTCAACAACTTTCACTAATCCCAAACACTCCATCATACATTCCCATTTTCTCCCTTAATCTAACATTCATACTCTAATTTATTTGAGACCGATTTATTTCTTAAAATATCCCCTAAAAAATCTTAACTATTCCAAATATTTTACTTTAAATTCCAATAATAATCTACGGTGTTTGCCAATATAAATTTTCACAATAAAATCTAACTAAAATATTTAATTATTCACAAGTTAATTTTCTTTTTACTTGAAATATAACTAAATCATCTTAATTCATTTTCTTAGTCCATTATATCTTCCTCACTTCATTTTGCTAATTTCATGTCCACAATATGAATCTTCTTTACATCGTAGATGTCGTTTACACGTTGGACGATGGCTGTGACTTCGGTGACGAAATATAGTATCCGATATGGGCCTATATATTTCAATGCCAACTTGCGGCTAAATTTCTTGGATTTATCGCTCTTGAAATGCGTGCGGATGAATACAATAGAATTTATCTTGAATGGGTGACGTCTTCGTTTCTCTGAAAAACGTTCTCGGTTTCTGTTGTGTAAGACACTTTTCTTCACATTTTGAATAGCTTTTTGCAGATTTCGGATTCTTTCATCTTTCGGCAATTGAGGTGATATTAAGTCCTGTATATTCCAAATGTTTGATAAGGCGTTGTTGGCTGGGTGATTGAACATTAATTCGAACGGGGTGAATCCGGTCGATTCGTTTTTGGCCGTATTTAGGCTCATAGTTATCAGGTCTAAATCGAGGTCCCATTTCGTGTGA
Organism: Neoaliturus tenellus; assembly: GCA_030545055.2. Lineage (NCBI taxonomy): Eukaryota > Metazoa > Arthropoda > Insecta > Hemiptera > Cicadellidae > Neoaliturus > Neoaliturus tenellus. The sequence continues at coordinate 168,770,517 of CM061533.1, read as the reverse complement.
GGTATTTCGTGATAATAGCATCTTAGCATCGTAGAAATGTCTCTAAAGCTTCGTTCTGCACGATTTCCCGAAGCTTTATAAATTGCTATTCGCCTGTGTGATATGCAATTTTTAAATAAATAGGCCTTAAATTCCTTCGATACAAAATATGAAGCATTGTCCGAAACAATGGTTCGGGGATTTGAGAAATTTCCGAAAGTCAGCCAAACCAAGACAGAACTGGTTTTATCACAGAACCAAAATATTTGCAAACTTTAAAGAAAATCGTTTGAACCGCGTCAAGATCTGTGTGCAAAGGCATACAACCTTACTTGTATTAGAGTATTTTCAATTCAAGATCATAACGACACAAGATTTTTCAAAGCATGGTGACTAATAAATATACTATTCCTGAGCTATATAAGATATTTGCAAAGTTTGAAAAAAATCGGAGTATAGGATACGATTTGTCGAATATTGTTATATACATCGACTTCTGAATAAAATGAAAATCGTTTTCTAATCTCCCAAAACGTTGAATAATTAGCCCCATGTTTCTTGTCATTTGTCATTTTCATAGGACCATGTACCGAATTATAATAGATATGAAAAAAAAGATATATATATCTATTACATGTATATAAGTATTTAAGTAGGAAGAAGATTTGTTTTGACTAGTTGGCACACCTGATTCTTGTCAGTTGTTTTAAATTGTAATAGTGGAATCATTTTATGAGAAAATATGGCCTAACCCCAAAAAAATTGCAACACGAGCGATTTTTTTTTTTAATGATAGCTAAGAGTGCCCTTATTAACCCCTCAAAAATCGCCATTAATCGCACCTTGGGAACATGCCCAAAAATTCAAAATGGCCGCCAAGATTGCTGCCAAAATATATATTTTAGCTTATATCTCGAAAACGGTTAGTTTTATCAAAAATCTTTATTTTAGCAAAAATGTAGCTCTTTTAATGCCGATCAGTTTTCATATTTACATTTTGTATGTCAGACGTACGGTATGGCCGCATTTTGCCGAGCCGTAATTCATTAAAATCTGCCTTTTTAGCGAATTTCCCTTTAGTGAAATTAAGCTATTACCGTAGGTCTCATGGTAAGACTCAAGACCTGGACCATCATAACTTTTCATTTTGGGGCCCCCAGAAGCCAAAAACAACATTCTTTTGAAGTTTTGGATACACACACACACACACACACACACACACACACACACACACACACACACACACACACACACACACACACACACACACACACACACACACACACACACACACACACACACACACACACACACACACACACACACACACACACACACACACACACACACACACACACACACACACACACACACACACACACACACACACACACACACACACACATATATATATATATATATATATATATATATATATATATATATCCATATATATATTTATCTATATATCTATGTATCTGTAAGCACGATAGCAGTCACAAAAATGGTCCGATCATAATGAAATTTGGTATGGAGGTGTAAAGTGGTAATTATTCGGAGTATTTCGAAAATCAGCCCGATCGGATTATTGGAAGGGGGGTAAGGGGGATTTTACCCCTCAAAAATTGATTTTTAGCGAATTTCCCATAGGGAATAACTCTCGTAAAAACGGTCCGATCGACACCAAATTTGGTAGAGATGTGTAATCCTACGTTTATTCGGATGAGTTCTTAAACCAGACATATTGACCTATCGGAAGGGGTAGTTTTGGGGGGTTTTGTACCCCAAAAATGGGTTTTTTGCATTTTTCATAAGTAATTTTTAAAAATTTTAAATTTTTATTTTGACCATTGGATTTAGCTAAAAAAACACACAATTTAGTATTTTGAAGCTTTGCTCTATCTCCATTGGTTACTGAGATATTAAAAAGTCTAAAGACAGTACATTGTATTTTGAGGCTCATCCAATGTTAATCTTATGGAGAATTGGGATGTGTTAAGGGTGCGCTCTACCCATCTGCCGCGCACGGATGCAAGGGTTTAGAATCTCCCTGTTTGTCGCCCCAGTTGTAAACAGATTTAAAATATTTTGGTGCCATTCTTTTCGTAATATAATTTTGTACTCCGCTATCGTCTTAAAATTTCGATATTAATTTAAATTACTAAGCAGGGTGCTTGCTAATAATGTTGAAATAAACGTTTTTGTATCAAGTTTTAACGTATTAAAAAGAATTTTTTAAGGAAAAATAAGACGATACACGAATACAATATAATCTTAAGAACAAGAATCTGCAATAAGATTGGCAAAAAGTTTATAGATAACGATGCAAGAAGGGAGATTCGGAAGGTCTGCAATTTCAAAAACATCGTTATTAGACCACCGATCGATTTCGCACACAAACCAAAAAAAGCATTAAAGTAACAAAATTTAAAATCACCCGTCATATATTTTCCAAAATGTGAGTTTCCGCGTATAGCGGCAGTTAACAGTCTCGCTCGACGATTTTGACGCCGAGGTAGAGCGCACCCTTAATATTTCACTTGTTAAGCAATATTTTTGGACGAAACTTGGTATTCATCTTCATTTGGTTGAGATTCATCCATTTAAGGTAAAAAATCTCGGTTTTTGTACTTATCATGGCAGCAAACCTGCATACTCTTTTCCCATGTTAATCATAAGGAGAATAGGCAAACTCTTTTATTTATGGACAGATATTGATGAAACTTACTATATGGCTTTATATGGTCAAAATAAATTTTTTCTATGCTAAAAACCTACTTTTAGTGTCCCCCATGGCAGCATACCTGCATACTCTTTCCCTATATTTATCATAAGGAGAATAGACATTTATTTCCCTATTTATGAGCACGTGATGAAATTTTGTTTACAAGTTTAGCTGGTCAAAATTAATATTATTAATTTGGAAATTCGCTGAGTACGCAGGTCTGCTGCGACGGGGGGTATTTTTTTTTTTTTTATAGAAAAAAATTAAAACAATCAAATGTTATTTGACACCATTGAATTCATCTTGAAAAAAAAAAAAATTTTGTATCTTGAATCATTGCTCTATGTCCATTAATTGCCGAGATATTGAAAGCGGTAAACACAGAACATTGTCCAAATGTTAACCTTATGGGAAATATATAAAATGCTATATCCTATACTCTTATACCAGCAATGTTTGCTTGTTTGCTTGCTTGCACAATTATCTCAAAAACGGCTCCGACGATTTCCTTCAAATTTTGGAATATGGGGGTTTTGGCCACCAGAAATCGATTGGAGCTGGTCCCATAGCTGGGAAAAATCCGGTTTTCGCGCTAGAGCCCTTCAAAGATCCCATGTTTTCCTTATGGAAATTTTTTAACTGAACAAAAATCAGCTGATAACTGTAGATAAAATAAACCAATGTGTTACATCTTTAACCTGTGGTTTTAGGAAAATCATACCAATGTGCAGCAAACCTTCCGCCTGGCGAGTGAGCGGAGCGAACGAGCTTTGTGTGAGAAACGAAAGTAATAATTTTACCGAGCTTAAGCTCGGTCCCCCTGGTACTATCCATTATTTCTCAACATATCTTATCTTATACTCTAAAACAAGCTCCGTTTGTCCGGGCAAAATTTTTTTTCGCTCCAAGGATTTTTTATTTTTTGATTGAATATGGGGGTTTTTGCCACCAGAAATCGATTGGAGTTGGTCCCATAGTTGTGAAAAATCCGGTTTTCGCGCTAGAGCCCTTCAAAGTTCCCATGCTATCCTTATGGAGATTTTATTAATTGAACAAAAAATCAGCTGATAACTGTAGATATAGGCCCTAAACCAATGTGTTACATATTTAACCTGTAGTTTAAGAAAATTATACCAAAGTGCAGCACCCCTCGACTTGGCGAGTGAGCGAAGCGAACGAGCTCGTCTTTAAAATGGAAGAGGGCGAGTGAGCGCAGCGAACGAGCTTTGTGTGAGAACGAAAGTAATAATTTTACCGAGCTTTAGCTCGGTCCCCCTGGTACTCTTAATAAAACTTGGTATGTGGCTTCATCTAGTAGAGATATACTTATGGCCTAAAGTTCCCCATTTTTGACATTTCAGTAGCAGCAAACCTTTTGATGTAAGGCACCATTTTAATTATTTATTGAAGCATTTGAAATTCGCTGAGTATGCAGGTCTGCTGCAACTTTTTTTTACATAGAAAATTTAAAAAAATCAAATTTTAGTTTACACTGCATTGAGTTTAGCTAAAAAAAAAGTAGGAAATCACATCGCAAACAACTTTTAAATAATATGATGTTTTCAAGTAAAATTTTTATTTTCAAACATTTCATCATCAAAAATTAAAAAGTAAGAATATTTTTTTAATAAATACCCTTGTTGCATCGAAATATTCTCCACTAGAATAACATGGGAAATGCGAGTATGCAGATTTGCTGCCACTAAAATGTCAAAAATGGGGAACTGTAGGTCATAATCAAGTATATCTCTACTAGATGAAGCCACATACCAAGTTTTATTAAGATATGTCGAGAAATAATGGATATATAGCATTTTATATATTTCCCATAAGGTTAACATTTAGACAATGTTCTGTATTTACCGCTTTCAATATCTCGGCAACCAATAGACATAGAGCAATGATTCAAGATACAAAATTGTTTGTTTTTTTTCATGCTGAACTCAATGGTGTCAAATAACATTTGATTATTTTAATTTTTTCTGTAAAAACAAAAAAAATACCCCCCGTCGCAGCAGACCTGCGTACTCAGCGAATTTCCAAATTAGTAATATTAATTTTGACCAGCTAAACTTGTAAACAAAATTTCATCACGTGCTCATAAATAGGGAAATAAATGTATATTCTCCTTATGATAAATATAGGGAAAGAGTATGCAGGTATGCTGCCATGGGGGGCACTAAAAGTAGGTTTTTAGCATAGAAAAAATTTATTTTGACCATATAAAGCCATATAGTAAGTTTCATCAATATCTGTCCATAAATAAAAGAGTTTGCCTATTCTCCTTATGATTAACATGGGAAAAGAGTATGCAGGTTTGCTGCCATGATAAGTACAAAAACCGAGATTTTTTACCTTAAATGGATGAATCTCAACCAAATGAAGATGAATACCAAGTTTCGTCCAAAAATATTGCTTAATAAGTGAAATATTAACACATCCCAATTCTCCATAAGATTAACATTGGAGCCTCAAAATACAATGTACTGTCTTTAGACTTTTTAATATCTCGGTAACCAATGGAGATAGAGCAAAGCTTCAAATACTAAATTGTGTGTTTTTTTGAGCTAAATCCAATGGTCAAAATAAAAATTTAAAATTTTTAAAAATTACATATGAATAATGCAAAAAAACCCATTTTTGGGGTACAAAACCCCCCAAAACTACTTCTTCCGGTAGGTCAATATGTCTGGTTTACGAACTCATCCGAATAAACGTAGGATTACACATCTCTACCAAATTTGGTGTCGATCGGACCGTTTTTACGAGAGTTTTCGTGCCTAGGGACACATACACATATGTATATATAAATATATACATATAAATATACATATATATAAATATAAAAATTTTAATGACTATTATTTTTGGTCTCTGGGCACCTTAAAACGAAAAAGTAACATGGTCCCGGGCTTAGGTCTTACCATGAGACCTACGGTAATAGCTTATTCCCTATGGGAAATTCGCTAAAAATCAATTTTTGAGGGGTAAAATCCCCCTTACCCCCCTTCCAATAATCTGATCCGGCTGATTTTCGAAATACTCCGAATAATTACCACTTTACACCTCCATACCAAATTTCATTATGATCGGACCATTTTTGTGACTGCTATCGTGATTACAGGTACATAGATATATAGATAAATATATATATGGATATATATATATATATATATATATATATATATATATATATATATATGTGTGTGTGTGTGTGTGTGTGTGTGTGTGTGTGTGTGTGTGTGTGTGTGTATCTAAAACTTCAAAAGAATGTTGTTTTTGGCTTCTGGGGGCCCCAAAATGAAAAGTTATGATGGTCCCGGTCTTGAGTCTTACCATGAGACCTACGGTAATAGCTTAATTTCACTAAAGGGAAATTCGCTAAAAAGGCAGATTTTAATGAATTACGGCTCGGCAAAATGCGGCCATACCGTACGTCTGACATACAAAATGTAAATATGAAAACTGATCGGCATTAAAAGAGCTACATTTTTGCTAAAATAAAGATTTTTGATAAAACTAACCGTTTTCGAGATATAAGCTAAAATATATATTTTGGCAGCAATCTTGGCGGCCATTTTGAATTTTTGGGCATGTTCCCAAGGTGCGATTAATGGCGATTTTTGAGGGGTTAATAAGGGCACTCTTAGCTATCATTAAAAAAAAAAAATCGCTCGTGTTGCAATTTTTTTGGGGTTAGGCCATATTTTCTCATAAAATGATTCCACTATTACAATTTAAAACAACTGACAAGAATCAGGTGTGCCAACTAGTCAAAACAAATCTTCTTCCTACTTAAATACTTATATACATGTAATAGATATATATATCTTTTTTTTCATATCTATTATAATTCGGTACATGGTCCTATGAAAATGACAAATGACAAGAAACATGGGGCTAATTATTCAACGTTTTGGGAGATTAGAAAACGATTTTCATTTTATTCAGAAGTCGATGTATATAACAATATTCGACAAATCGTATCCTATACTCCGATTTTTTTCAAACTTTGCAAATATCTTATATAGCTCAGGAATAGTATATTTATTAGTCACCATGCTTTGAAAAATCTTGTGTCATTATGATCTTGAATTGAAAATACTCTAATACAAGTAAGGTTGTATGCCTTTGCACACAGATCTTGACGCGGTTCAAACGATTTTCTTTAAAGTTTGCAAATATTTTGGTTCTGTGATAAAAATAATATTTATATATAAGAAATTATGCTAGGAAAACTCTTATGCCGTTTTAATGATGAATTGAAAGTTTTAAAAGTTTAACATTGGTCTCATGGAGTTTAAAATAAAAACAAAAGGGTTGCTGAAACAGCTGACTCAACTGTCAATGCAGGGACTACGTGCTCCAGTATAAACGTGCTTTTTCCCATTGTAGCTATTAATTATTGATAACAAATGATTCTATAATAAGATAATCTATCGGTTTTTTAATAGAAGGCCTGCGTTACACTTGTGATTTTGAATATTCAGCTAAAAAAAGTAAAGTAAAAGGATAAAAAAACCAAGCAATGTGTAGAATTGCAATTAAATTATTTAAACAAAATAATTAGACACAATGTTTAAATCTGCTAGTCAACGGAAGAGGTAAAATCCATTTGTTACATTTACGACAAACTCATATCAGAGTGCAACCTTAGGTCTACATTCAAACATCCTGAAAGTTAGCGAGCGAAGCGAACGAGCTCGTCCTGAAAGAAAAAAGCCTTTTGGGCTTGGTATCGTAGCGCACAGTCTGTGACTGATTTTACTATCACGACAAAGAATTGTTTAAGTTTACCAAACAAATTATCGGCCCCCAGGTACTAATTATAATTTATTTGACAAAAGCAAAGATTGTTTTGTACTGATTTTTAGAGGGTCTTGCGCTCATTGCTGTCTCGGGCTGGATTTCAGAATAATCTTCATAGGCTGCAGCTTAGGGGCCTGCACCACAAAGAATGGTCGTAATACACTATGGTTATTCTGGAAAACAGTATTTTCAAATTGAACCTTTGTTATTTTATATATATAGTGAAAACACGTTTGCCTAATGCTTTCCTTCTGATGGAGTTCCTAGTTCCTACCATCAGTAATAAGGGACTTTTTAGGACTTTTACGTTGTCTGTCCTTCTTTGGTATCCAATAATTAAATAATTGCAAATCTTACGAATTCTGAATCAAAATTTTAGTCCCTGCTTTTCTTTGTTCTTTTTTTCTTACATGTAATTGTCTTTTTAAATATTATCTTCGTTACAAACTTAACTTTTGGCGGAAAACTGATTCAAATATTTATGTTTATTTACGTTCAAAGATAGTTTGGCCTAACTATTAGAAGTTATAAACTATAATAAAGCTTTAAATTAATAATTGTATTTTTGAACTTTAAAAAGTTGGGCGTGTTTACTTTGTCACTTACTAAATATTTCATCAATCACAAATTATTATTTCGTCAAACTTTTAGTTTACAGTGGATATATTATTTTGACGTCCCTATGATTAAAATAAGGGATTTACTGTCATGCCTGTGTGTAAAGGTATACGATGTTAAATACTGTAACAAATGTACGAGTTTGAATAAGTATTTGAGTCGTGTAAGTTTAAATTAATCCATACGTTTTTATTGTTTTTAATTACTGTACTAACTGTACTTTGAAGGGACATTTTGCCCCAAAATATCTTCAATCTCCAACCAAACTTCAAAATGATTGCAAGAGTTAATAGCTATTTGTGTGATAAGAGCGTAAAGTACGTCATTGCCACTCAAAAATTGTAGATGTAACAATTCGAGAGAGGCAATGACTATTTGCGCTCGTAATCAGTGGCGGATATACCACTAGGCCGACTAGGCCCTGGCCTAGGGCCGCGGGCTGCAGGGGGGCCGCACGGAGTCCCAAATAGGTATACATATATTTTTTAAGGATGTACTTGCACGGTACAAATGAACATCAGCTTTGAGCTTTGATTTTTTAGCAGACTATTTTAGTTGAAAACCCGTCACAACACAACAGAGAGACTTTGGTGAAGTCATTGTGGCATCTGCCTTTTTCCATGTCATTTTTGGGTGATCATGAGCTACCTGTAGGTTAAGTCACATTCATATTTCAACTCGCGCAGCGGCCCCGTTGGGCTTTTTATTATAACTAACTGAAGTTAACCTCTCTGTCTAAAAAGTGCATCGCTTTCCCCTTGATATTTTTTGGTTGCCAGTTTGCTATTGGTGAGACGCTGTAAAAATGCAAAATCTAGATGACATTCAAACTAATGTTAGTTTAATTTAAAGATTTTCTAAAACCATTACCATTTTGGTATGAAAATTGTATATCCAAATTTTGTGAGCCATAAGTATCAAAATTCAGAAAGCAACACATTTGTAGACCTACCAATATAGTAATATTAACAAAGTAATTCAGATCAATTAGGACCCCATTGCACCTAAAATATTTAATACAGTTTGGTAAAATTGAGTGCTGATAGCCATCTTGACTATTTTGATAGCCTCCCATCAACAGCAATTTGACCAACGTAACGGACATAACATCCCTAAAATACAGCGGCACGCTTTTCACAAACGTTTGAACAGAGAGTAGTAACTCCAGTTATAGTGTAGATCCATTGACTATAGATATAGTCAATGATAAATCATAATGGGCTCCATTCCTCACCCCCATTTAACAGCTGGATAATCCAGCATCTTTTCAAGACGAACTCGTTCTCAGAGATCAGGGTGTACATATACAATTACCCTTTACTCGTACCGGAGCATAGGATAAAAAATTAAGGACGATTTTAGCTTAGTTTGAAGATTTTAGTATCATACTTCGGTCAGTGATGAGGGGGGGTGGGGAGGGTCCCACAGAAAAGTTGGCCTAGGGCCCCAACCTTCGTAAATCCGCCACTGCTCGTAATACACACAAGATTTTTCCTACCAACATAATTTTTACATATTAAATGTTTTATTGTATACAAAATGTCATTTAGATTAATTTTTATTTGTTTCCGTTGGAACAAATTCCAAGGCCTTTATAACTGTGTTGATCACAAAATTTTGTTAAATAAACTTAACGGACTCGGTTTTTACAATAAAACAATTATACTTCTAGCATTGACTATGTACACTACCGTGAATAGACCTCTCATCCAATGCATTTAGTTTGGGACAAAAATTTGGAAGTTTCGTGTTCGCCGGCACCAGAGTCGCTGCCATCGATGTTGTTATTATTTAGCTGAATTTACAGTGCTGCAAAAACATTTCATCACAACATAAACGAAAACCTCCATTATAAAATGTTTAATTCTTGATTGAGAAGAGTGGAAGCACTGACTTGCCTATCATATGACTCTTGTACTTCCATGAACACGCCCTCACGAGATCGCACCACCGTCAATATGTTTCAAACACGCCTATGCTATGAGAAGTCTACTCACGGTAGTGTACATACTCAATGCTTCTAGAGTCATATCTAAGCAGTCGTAAACAGAGAACAGTCATTAAAACAGCGAAAGGGAAAAAATACTCTTCATGGTCAGACAATAACTATGGAGTACCCCAAGGATCCATTTTAGGCCCACTTTTATTTCTCACATATATAAATGATTTGCCTTCAAATTTTCCACACCAAATTTGCAATTTTACTCTTTACGCTGATGACACAACGGCTATAATCGAACGCAAAACTTTTCAAACACTAGAACAAGATGTAAAAAAAAAAAACAATTGACGAGATTGGTACTTGGTTTTTAAACAATGGGCTACTTTTGAATGAAGAAAAGACAAATGTTTTATACTTCAAATTAAGAAACACACCCTCAAATACCTCAAATCCAACTCCATCCACAGAAGTAGTTAAGTTTTTAGGTGTTCGCTTGGATAATAGGCTACGATGGTCAGATCATATAGCTTATTTAAGTAAAAAACTCTGTTCCACTAGATATGCTCTAAGTGTTCTGATAAAGGTTACATCATTAGAAGTATGTAAAAATGTGTACTATGCTTACGTTTACTCAATTATAAGTTATGGAATAACTCTCTGGGGAACAGCTGTAGAAGTAGAAAATTGTAATTAATGCAAATTAAGGTAATTTTAATTGAAAAATCTCAATAACTCAGTTATTTGTTGTCAGATCCTTACAAACTTGTTACCATTGGTTAGATAATTAAATTTGTCAACTTTTTTGTGTCTAGTAAAAGTTTTATAAAGTTTACCGGTTTTGAGATATTTTAGTTTAAAATTTTAAAATGGCCGCCATTTTGAAAATACACATTAGAAAAAAATAACTTTTTTCTTGAAAATGAGTATTGCTATGATAAAGGTTCATGCCAAATATTAACTTAATACAATGATCCATTACGAAAATAAAAATTATTTAGTGTAAAACACAAAATGGCGGCTAGCTGATTAACGAAGCATTTTAGGACATATGTATATAGGAATTTTTTGCTTATTTTGATGTGGGCAATAACCTCCTGAATTCCTGAAACGGTTTTTCCGAACACCCTGTATAATAAGGTACCAAATCATCTCCGTGAACTAAGCCCGACACAGTTTTCAAATAAAGTTAAAATTATCCTAACTGAAAAAGCATATTATACCATTGAAGAGTTTTTAAATGACTGTTGGTAGTCAAGTCTAAATGACCCAGGTTTTTCTATAATATTTTATGTATCTAAGTATTTTATGTATCTATATATTTTATGTATTTTTTCTTTTTTAGCGAATTTCCCTATAGGAAATACGCTATTACGGTAGTAGCCATGGTAAGACCTAAGCCCGGGACCATGTTATTTTTTTCATTTTGAGGTCCCCAGAAGCCAAAAGCACTGTTTGTTCATTTTCATATATATGTATATATATATATATATATATATATATATATATATATATATATATATATATATATATACCCTGATATAAACATGGTATATATATATATATATATATATATATATATATATATATATATATATATATGCGTCCGTGGTACCAATAACTTTTGAAGGGGACCTCCGATTTTGATCAAATTTGGTATGAAGGTATAAGACCAGGTCTATTTTCATGAGTTCGCGAACCAGCATGATTGGGTAATGGGAACGGGGTTTTATGGGGTTTCAAAGGGATCAAAAATAGGTTTTTGGCATTTTTGGAGCATAATTTTCAAAATTCAACAATTTTAACTAAAACCATTTAAAAGAGCTTAAAAAAACAAACAATTTTGTATTTTGAATTTTTAACTTGGCTGAACAGGTTACGGAGAAAAGCCAAAAATACGTTTTCCATGTTAATCTTATGGGAAATCAACAAAACCCTGTATCTCACTTATTTATTGGAATAACTTGATAAAATTTGGTATGTTCATTCACTTGGTAGGACTTAACTGATATTTGCTTACAACACCCATATGGCGGCAAACCTACGTACTCACCCCTATGGGGTTTATGGGGAAAATGAAAAACCACCATAACTTGATAATATTTGGTATGTACATTCACTAGGTTGGGTTTAACTGATATTTGCTCACAACACCTATATGGCGGCAAACCTACATACTCACCCCCATGGGATTTATGGGGAAAATTAAAAAGTGCTGAATATTTATACAGTTTAATTGATATTTGCCTTACGTAACTATTACATTTCCTAACAAAACTAACATTTTCTAACAACATCCCATGGCAGCAAACCTACATACCCATTCCTATGGTGTTTATGGGGAAAATACGATATCTCAAGATCGTTTGGAAATTTGCTGAGTACGCAGGTCTGCTGCGACGGGGGTATTTTTGGTTTTGTAAGTACCTTTTTTAATTCCTGACAATGTACCTGTCTGTATTACATTATGTAAAATAACCAGATGTTTGTACAATAAATATTTGTCATTTGTCATTTGAACACCATGTTAGCTATCAAACATAACCTCAAACTAAAAGAAGCAATTACTCAACGACAACAATGAATAACAGCTGTAGCATGGTTTGTAATAACAGCTGATTTAAAATTGCTGTTGATCTAGCGTGCGGTAAAGAATCATTGCCGCTCTAGAGCGGGAAAGAAACGGAAACCGGAAATGAACTGTTTTGCATAGGGGTTACAGGTGTGGCAATGCAATTATTTCCATGCAGTGGTAGGAAAAAAATTTAATTGATCAACAAGTTTGATGTCCATTACAAAATGTCACTAACCACATGTCTGAGAAAATTATGTTTCAAATTGTATAAGATGTTAAACATTGATAGCAGAAACATTTCATATCTTATTGACATAGTAGGGAACTTGTTAGTCCCTGGAACATGTAAAAATTGTAAAATTCAGTAGTAGCTGACAAATAGGCCATAAAAAATCTAGTTTGGTCGAATTTGCAAGTTTATTTCCACATTTTGTTGGGTGCATGAGGGGTTAATTATTTTCCTCTCCTCGATATTTTCAAGAGTCATCTTCACCTTTGGGCCAGTAGGCCATTGTTGCGCAGTCGTCAATGTTTTGCATACGGCTTTTAATGCAAAACAAGGTATTTTATTCCCCGGTTTCGGACGCCGTTTTTCAACCGATTTTCTTTAAACTTGGTAAGTGATTAGTTATATTAGGCCCCTCATACCTCGTAATTTTGAAAATTTCACAAATATTATTAAGAAAAATTGAGTTACTTTGCAACGTCACAGAGAGTGGTATTTGTAAAATTTTCAAAATTTCGAGGTTTGAGGGGTATAATATAACTATTCAACTAAACACTTACCAAGTTTAGAGAAAATCTGTTGAAAAACAGCGTCCGAAACAGGTAAATAAAATACCTTGTTTTGCAATTAAATCCGTATGGTTAACATTGCCGACTGCGCAACAATGGGCTACTGGCCTCAGATTGATAGCTACCAAGGAACGCACGCCAAAAATCAGCCTGTGTGCCCGCAATACCCCGGCCTTGAATAGAGTCGATTGATAGCACGTTGGGGATAGATAAGACGAAAATGAGGTCCTACACGTAGAGACTAGGTAAAGTCTACCACGGAAGACCTTTCAGATAATTAAGTTTCGCTATTAAAAGGAAAATGAGAAATCCAAATGTAATGGAATTAGTATTGCATTTAACTTACGGTGTTTGTTACTAAACACGCGAGAACGTTATTAAATATCATGAATTTTACTAATTTGTTGAATTTCAATAAGCAAGAAATTAACAGAATATGAGCTAGTTAAATTTTTAAAACGATTAAAAATAAACATTGACTTTGTTTGAGAATAAAATAGTATTTTATTTTACGAAAATTATAAAATTAGAGAAAGCGGATGCTTGTTGCTGCTGCCTGGTGGAGTAGGGCGGAGTCATTTCGAGTAAGTTCACCTAGTCACCGCTAGAGCGCTCTGCGATGTGTTTCGTGTAGTTCTGACCTACACGAATCACGTCGCAGAGCGCTCTAGCGGTGACTAGGTGAACTTACTCGAAATGACTCCGTTGGTGTGTGCAACAAAGTACAGATCATTGACAATAAATAATAAATACGCACGTGCGTATTCAGAGTCAATGGTAAAATCTTATTCTGGGATGAATTTAGAAGATTTAACGAAAGGTATATTTGATTCAAATTATCTCCACATCAATAAATCATCAAAATATTAAAAAGGAAATTATTTTTAGAATAGGAGTAGCACAACGCTGGATAGAAAAATCGAATCTTGATCCATATGATTTGGTGTATCCACAAGTCATTGCATACTCCTGGGCCGTTACTATACGGTATAATATACGGTACTACGAGTCGTTATAATTCAACCTGGAGGCGAGAATTTGCTCGTTAAAAACTTAACCACTTTTATAGTAAAATCAGTTACATGCGGTGCGCTAAAATACCGAGTGAAAAAACGCTTGTTTCTTATTCAAATCTACCTCGTTCGCTCCGCTCACTCGCCTTTCAGACTGTTAGCCTACTACTGGTGCTGCACTTAAGTGTATTTTTATTAAACTACATGTTGAATCTGTAACACATAGAATATAATTATTTTTAACAGCTAATTTCATAATTGTTATACTGTTTTTAAATTGAATTGCTACTCTACAAATTAAATAGTTGTTGTTTTTATTGTTTCATATAACTTTTATTTATCTAAACATTCATAACCAGCAATATAGAGTACGATTAAAATTTAAAATACCCCCCGTCGCAGCAGACCTGCGTACTCAGCGAATTTCCAAATTAGTAATATTAATTTTGACCAGCTAAACTTGTAAACAAAATTTCATCGCGTGCTCATAAATAGGAAAATAAATGTCTATTCTCCTTAAGATAAATATAGGGAAAGAGTATGCAGGTATGCTGCCATGGGGGACACTAAAAGTAGGTTTTTAGCATAGAAAAAATTTATTTGGACCATATAAAGACATATAGTAAGTTTCATCAATATCTGTCCATAAATAAAAGAGTTCGCCTATTCTCCATATGATTAACATTAACATGGGAAAAGAGTATGCAGGTTTGCTGCCATGATAAGTACAAAAACCAAGATTTTTTACCTTAAATGGATGAATCTCAACAAAATGAAGCTAAATACCAAGTTTCATCCAAAAATATTGGTTAATAAGTGAAATATTAACACATCCTTATTCTCCATAAGATTAACATTGAAGCCCTAAAAGACAATGTACTGTCTTTAGACTTTGTAATATCTCGGTAACAAATGGAGATAGAGCAAAGCTTCAAAATACTAAATTGTGTGTTTTTTGAGCTTAATCCAATGGTCAAAACAAAAAATTAAAATTTTTAAAAATTACATATGAAAAATGCAAAAAACCCATTTTTGGGGTACAAAACCCCCCAAAACTACCCCTTCCGGTAGGTCGATATATCTGGTTTACGAACTCATCCGAATAAACGTAGGATTATACATCTCTACCAAATTTGGTGTCGATCGGACCTTTTTTACGAGAGTTATCGTGTTTAGGGACACATACATATATACATATATATATATATATATATATATATATATATATATATATATATATATATATATAAATACCCCCCGTCGCAGCAGACCTGCGTACTCAGCGAATTTCCAAATTAGTAATATTAATTTTGACCACATAAAACTGTAAACCAAATAAAATCACATGCTCATAAATAGGGAAATAAATGTCTATTCTCCTTATGATAAATATAGGGAGAGTATGCAGGTATGCTGCCATGGGGAACACTAAAAGTAGGTTTTTAACATAATAAAAAAAATTATTTCGACCATATGAAGCCATTTACTAAGTTTCATCAATATCTGTCCATTGCTAAAGAAGTTTGCCTATTCTCCATATGATTAACATGGGAAAAGAGTATGCAGGTTTGCTGCCATGATAAGCACAAAAACCAAGATTTTTTTACCATAAATGGATGAATCTCAATCAAATGAAGCTGAATTCCAAGTTTCATCGAAAAATATTGGTTAATAAGTGAAATATTAACACATCCAAATTCTCCATAAGATTAACATTGGAGCTCCAAAATACAATGTACTGTCTTTAGACTTTGTAATATCTTGGTTACCAATGGAGATAGAGCAAAGCTTCAAAATACTAAATTGTGTGTTTTTTTGAGCTAAATCCAATGGTCAAAATAAAAAATTTAAATTTTTAAAATTTACATATGAAAAATGCAAAAAACCCATTTTTGGGTTACAAAACCCCCCAAAACTACCCCTTCCGGTAGGTCGATATGTCTGGTTTACGAACTCATCCGAATAAACGTAGGATTACACATCTCCACCAAATTTGGTCTCGATCGGACCATTTTTACAAGAGTTATCGTGTCTAGGGACACATACATATATATATATATATACATATATACACACACACATATATATATATATATAAAATTTTTAATGACTATTATTTTTGGTCTCTGGGCACCCAAAAATGAAAAAGTAACATGGTCCCGGGCTTAGGTCTTACCATGAGACCTACGGTAATAGCTTATTCCCTATGGGAAATTCGCTAATAAAGATTATAACGAAATGAGATTTTTCCTGGCGTAGAGGCTGTTTATATTACTTTTACCCCAGATCTAAGTCATTTGCAAAGTTTGATGAAGTTTAAACTTTTTGAAATCCAAGTGAATATATACAGAATATAAAATTCTACCTTACTCAATAGAATATAAAATAAACGGTATCAGTTAACTGACACATACTTTCTCCCAACAATATAAAAAAAGATTTAAAAGATTCAAACATTAATGTCTTCATGACTCAGTCTGATAGCTACCAGCTGAGCAGCGCTCATTTAACCCTACGCGCGCCTGTGACTTTTAACAACGTACTGCGTTTACCGCTAAACAAAAAATTGAATTTTCTCCGCAACCACTTGACATAGAGCAAAAATTAAAAATACTGGATTATTTAGTTTTTTAAGCTTGATTTAATGGTGATAAGTAAAATTTATTTCAAAATAACAGCTATTTTGAAAATCCAAAAAATTGATTTTTGAAACACTTATTATGCCATAACTTTTGAACGCGCATTTTCTTAGAGATGCGGGTGGTGTCATTTTATTCACCATTTTAAGCTTAATAAACCACAAAATTTTAATCAAAATCGTTAGAGCCGTTTTCGAGAAATTTTGATTTTTCATGATTTTTGAGGGTTTTGGGGGTAAAATACCCTTAAAAATAAAAAATTCAAAAAAATGAAAAAAACGCCTGGAATTATTGTGAGTTTGGACCTACATACCAAATTTCACCAAAATCGGACCATTGGGGCGTTCTCTAGCTCTGTTTACATCCAGACACACACACGGACACACACACACACACACACACACACACACACACACACACACACACACACACACACACACACACACACACACACACACACACAGACATCACTCTGAAAACCACTTTTTTGGACTCGGGGGGCACCAAAATAGATAAATCCACAAACAACTCAAATTCAAAAATTTTGACGAAAACAATACTTTCTCCATATACTATGGTATAGAGGGAGAAAGTAATAGGATTTTTCTGTGATGGAAAAAATAAACGAATAAAAATAGGGTGTACCGCGCTATTGCTGTACAGTTATGGTAAGACTAAACCTGGGGCCATGTTCCTTTTACTTTCTCCCTCTATACCATAGTATATGGAGAAAGTATTGTTTTCGTCAAAATTTTCGAATTTGAGTTGTTTGTGGATTTATCCATTTTGGTGCCCCCCGAGTCCAAAAAAGTGGTTTTCAGAGTGATGTCTGTGTGTATGTGTGTGTGTGTGTGTGTCCGTGTGTGTGTCTGGATGTAAACAGAGCTAGAGAATGCCCCAATGGTCCGATTTTGGTGAAATTTGGTATGTAGGTCCAAACTCACGATAATTCCAGGCGTTTTTTTCATTTTTTATTTTTAAGGGTATTTTACCTCCAAAAACCCTCAAAAATCGTGAAAAATCCAAATTTCTCAAAAACGGCTCTAACGATTTTGATTAAAATTTTGTGGTTTATTAAGCTTAAAATGGTGAATAAAATGACACCACCCGCATCTCCGAGAAAATGCGCGTTCAAAAGTTATGGCATAATAAGTGTTTAAAAAATCAATTTTTTGGATTTTTAAAATAGCTGTTATTTTGAATAAATTTTACTTATCACTATTAAATCAAGCTCAAAAAACTAAATAATCCAGTATTTTAAATTTTTGCTCTATGTCAAGTGGTTGCGGAGAAAATTCAATTTTTCGTTTAACGGTAAACGCAGTACGTTGTTAAAAGTCACAGACGCGCGTAGGGTTAAATGGGCGCTGCTCAGCTGGTAGCTATCAGACTGAGTCATGAAGACATTAATGTTTGAATCTTTTTTTGTATTGTTGGGAGAAAGTAAGTGTCAGTTAACTGATACCGTTTATTTTCACTTTGAGCTCCTAGAAGCGGAAAACCCAATTCCTTCAAATTCATACTATTATAATTTACTACAATTAGAATCTCAGAAATTACAAAATTTTAACAAACTAAACGGGGAAGTTTACCTAATTTTTATGACAGTAAATATGAATCCCAATCTGGTTGTATATAGTGGGTAACTTAAAACTTATCATGCAAATTTTATAATGCATTATGTAAAGATTCAAGAAGTTACACCGGTGATATTCGCCATAGGTACTACTATATGTCCTCTAGGTATGCTGTTCTAATTTTATTTGATGATTTCCTATATTTACGATATTTCAAGAATTTTCATACAATTTCAGAAATTATTTGTATTTTCTTGAATCTAACCGGTTTTAAGATATAAAGGGAGCGCAGGTTTAATATTTAGGCCTTCCCCGCATAAAGACTACGCGGGATATGAATTTTTTCTTAAACTGTTAAGTAAACAAAAATTATTGTAATCGTTGTAAAATATTATTTTATTTTCATTATTGATATCCTCTGAACCACTGATTACACCGAATAAAATAAGCATACAAGTTCATAATTAAAAATAAGCCATTATTGACATTTTTACATTATTTCCATTATGGCGAATATATAAAAATGTAAAATATTTACCATTGACTGTTAGGTGTTTGAGATTTTATGCATCTTTTATATTTAATCTTTTAATACTTAAAATCTGAATGCTTACTACAAAGCTGCGAGCTGATACAGTACAAGTTTGTTGACATTGTAAACGTTAAAATTAGTCAAGAGGAAAGGGGTCCAAAGTTATTTTATAATTCAACAAAATGCTACACCTCTCTTTCTTATCAAACAAAACAAAACATAACTTTATGCCATTTGATATCTTAAAATTTGAAGAGAAAAGAATAATGAAAATTACCACCAAAAATATTGGAAATTTACCGGCTAGGCACACTGTTTTGGAAGAAACAAACTGATTAAAGTGATTATTATCTCTCTTCAAAACTCCCTTCGTTCAGAGACGTTTAGTAAAAGTACTATTTGGTTACAACTCGCAGGATTTGTTTTTATTATTTTTAACTGAGCTCGCAACAATTAACAGTGTTGCCACCCGCAGCGAAAGTGCGGCTGCCACCCACGCCACGGTCCAGCAGTAGAGCCAGTTGGCGGTGCGCCTTTCCCCGGCAGGCGTGGTCCAACCAGTTGCACAACCATCGCAACCACAACCGTCCGTTACCGACGGCCCTAAACCGATCCATTAATGACGGCTGACGACCATTATCGCGTTAGGTCGCTCGCCCGTTTACTTCCCGACGGACTGAGCCTGGCGAAACGAAAAGGCTCAGAGAAACAGTCCGGGCTGTCGTGATGAAAACGGTCTTTAGGATCAGCTTGAATCACAACAAGGAGTTAACAAAGTCTGGAAATTCATTATCATAAATAGTTTCACAGGTTTTTAATTTTGCACGTCTACTTGGGTGGAAAATAGCAACTTTTCTTTGAGCCTTTTTTCCTCAAATTGCAAAGTGACAAGTTGGTGGTTATTTGAGTTATAAAAACAAAACCCATAATTCAATATCAATTGACAACATTTACCTGGTGTGAACCGACGTCCAGGGCAAAAATGATTAGGGTAAACTTGTATTGCAGGCACTTAAAATGCAAACTTCCCGTCATGGGTGGAATGTTTGGGTTTGCTGGCCCAGATCGCATTTTATGCATGATAAAATGAAGTCAAGGTGAGGATTGCAAATAGGCTACACTTTCGGCCAAGATGCAAACCTATTTTTTATATCTTTTGTATCAATAATATATACAGCCCCATGTGTAACTGACTCACTGACTGACTCATCTATACAAATTCTAGACCACTTCCGGGTGAGCTGGAAACGTGATTTTTTGCATACAGGTGGCCTGAAGTCTGATATCCCCGGGAAAATCCAGAAAACCGACAATCTTTCATTTCAACCCCCTAAAAAAAATAAGTAAGGGTGGCAATCGGTAACCAGAATTTGTAAGGTTTTACTATTTTCGCTGTAACTTTTGAACGAGAGGTCCTACCTCGAATCTGAGGGAAAATCGTTAGTTGGGAATTAAACGCTCTACAAGATTGGTCCTGTGACATTTTGCTGTATCTCACCCCCTTCACCCATAAAAAGGGGCGTACTTTCAAAATTTCTAAAAATTTTCGCAATAATAGCGCGATTTTGATATTTTTATTTAATATTATGTAATATATATGCATGAATTTCTGTTTATATTATGGCCTCAACAGGTCCTTTCTATAGTAGTAGCTTTTTGCCATTTTCATTCGGAGTTTAGTCCAAAAAAAATTTTTAAAACAAAAAATTCTTAACGTTTTTCTTGTGAAGTGTTTGTAATTCACTTTAACCTGGTGAATATACTGCTATATCGATATATGTTATGCAGTTACTATATTCTATTTTAGACGCTCTACAAGTTTGGTCAAGTGACATTTTGGCGTATCTCACCCCCTTCACCCTTAAAAAGGGGTGTAATTTAAAAAATTTGTAAATTCTTTCACAAAAAATTCGCTGTTTTAATATTTTTTTATTTACTATTATGGCACAAAGATGCCTGAAACTTAGTAAATATTATAGACTTAATTAATTCTTACTATAGTAGCAACCATTGGCCAATTTCAATCAAATTTAAGTCCAAAAATTGGAAAATCCCAAATTTATTAACATTTTTTCATGTAAAGTGTTTGTAAATCACTTAAATCTGCGAAATATACTGCAATATTGATAAATGTTTTTCCAGTTTTATGTTTAATTTTAGACGCTCTACAAGTTCAATCCTGTAAAATTTTGACCTTAAGAATATCGTAATATCGATATTCTTTCGCAAAAATGCGTTACTTTAATGTTTTGTATTACTCCAATGGCACATGGATGCCTGAAATTTAGTACATATACTCACCTTGACTAGGTCTTTATATAGTGTCAGCTATTGATCAATTTTTATTTAATTTTACCCCAAAAAGATTGTAAAAAATAGAATTCTTAACATTTTTATGCGTCTTTTTTGTAATTCAGTAAAAGCTGGTAAATATTTTTGTTACAACGATATGTATTTGGTCAGTATAATATTCTATTTTAGAAGCTCTATAAGTTCGGATGTGTGCAATTTTGGGGTATGCCACCCCCTTCACCCTTAAAAGGGGAATACTTTAAAAAAATTTGAATTTTTTCACAAAAATTGATCTATTTGAATATTTTTTGTTTACTATTATAGCATATAGATGCTTCATATTTAGTATATTTTATGCACTTATATAGGTCTTACTATAGGAACAGCCATTGGCCAATATCAAAGATTGTAAAAAAAAACTGTGAAAACACGCAATTATTAATATTTTTATAATAGTATTAACGATTTATTTAAATGTGGTAAATGCATAATTATATAAATATATTTATACTGGTGTTACATTCTATTTTAGATGGTCTACAATATTGGTCATTTGACATTTTGCCATATCTCAAATCCTTCTCCCTTAAAAGGGTGTACTATGAAAATTTTCATTCATTCACAAAAATTGCACTATATTAATATATTTT
This sequence comes from Neoaliturus tenellus, assembly GCA_030545055.2. Taxonomy (NCBI): domain Eukaryota; kingdom Metazoa; phylum Arthropoda; class Insecta; order Hemiptera; family Cicadellidae; genus Neoaliturus; species Neoaliturus tenellus. Next base: position 168,748,374 of record CM061533.1, on the reverse strand, counting down.
ATATACTATTTGGTGTTTTCTAATACATTTTTAAGACCCCCCTCCCGCATCATTGACTCTTGCGTATAGTAGGATTTTTTAAGGAGGGGAGTCTGCCACGTAACAAAGTTTCTTTATTTCGTTTTAAATGGCATTTTCTAATTGCATTCGTAGATTAAATTTTTTTCTCTTTTATTATTGTCCTACTCTTAGCTTCAACTTCCAAATGGATTGGTTTCACGGAAGACTCCGGGTATTTTAAGAAACATATTTTAAATATAAAGATTACTTATATGAAACATTTTACATTTTAAGAATCTATAGCCGCTACGTCATAAGACCAATTTAGAGCTTTAATCTTTATTTTGTTAAATGCCTGAGAATAAAATGAATTCAGGGCAACCCCTAGGTGTTCAGAGGGACGGAGTCCCAGGACTTGAGACTTTGTAAATTATTAACAAATTAAATTAATCTAACTAGGTAGCTTGTAAAAGTTCATTTTTCGACATCTCTTTTATTGATAATATCGCGTTCGTCCATCGGTACTAAAACTTTAATTTACTTGACTATTCGTCGTTTCCACGTATTTTTTAATCTTCCTCTAAACTACCAACGGCAATTTCCTTTCGGCATCGATTCGTATTATCGACTACTAAAACCTCAGTGGAACCATTATAGGGGGCATGGGGGCGGAGCCCCCATCGAGCCGTAGGCGAAAAAAAAAAAAAAACAAACCGGAGGCTTGTTAAAAAAAGAATTGACAGTAACTTATGCTCTCAAATAATTGTCAGCATGGCTTAAAATTTATTTACTGTGTTGTTCGATTTTTATTGTATATTTTTTAGTTTGGGCTGTTTAAATTGTGTAAGTAAAAAGTAACAAGCTTTTATATTACAGTGTTATATATGGTATTGTAAAAATTCATGTACATTTTTATAAAAATCTAATAAACTATACATCTATAATATATACAGCCCCATGTGTAACTCACTCACTCACTTATATGGGATACGAATTTCTGACATAACTATTTAAGCTAGAGACTTCAAATTTGGCACACGTCTAGCCTGAATGGTCAATGCTAAAGATAAAATCTTAAACATGCAAATTTGTAGTTTTAACCCACTAAAAAAAATTCAAAATGGCGGACTTTCGAAATTGTAATTTTAGTTTTTTGGCTCTAGCGGCCAAACGCTTCGTCCTATCTAAAATCTGAGGGCAATATTACGATAGAAAATTTAATTTTCTACAATTTCGGCCCTTTGACTTTTTATCGTATCTCGCACCGTTAAGCCTCCAGAGCGTTTTTAATGAAATGCCGTTTTCGGTTTTCAGGCTCTAGTGACTAAACGGATGGTCGTAAATTTTTTTTAAAGGTTTATTTAAATAGATATATTTAATATTTACAATTTTGCTCCTTATATATTTTGCCTTATCTCTACTCGTTTACTCACAAAATTCATTTTTCACTCTTTCCTGATTTCGTGAACATAAGTAGTGGGAAAAACCGGTTCTGAGACACTAAAGAAATCGCAATTTTAGTATTTCAGCTTTAGCTGCCAAATGCATCTCTTTTCGTTTACTCAAAAAATACATTTTTCACTTTTTCCGGATTTTGTGAACGTAAGTAGTGGGAAATACCGGTTCTGGTCCACTAGAGAAATCGTAATTTTGGTATTTCAGCTCTAGTGGCCTAACGGTTATGCTTATCTGAAATCTGAGAGCAATATTACGATAGGGAATAGGATGATCTACAATTTTGGTCCTTTGACACTTTGTCATACATCGCACCGTTAACCCTCCACACTGACTTTTGTGAAATTTATATTTAGGATTCTAGCGACTAAATGGTTTGTCCTACAAAAATGTTTAAATGACAACTTTTATAGGTGTTTTTAATATCTACAATTTTGATTCCAACATACTTTGCCGTATCTCTTTCCGTTTACTATCAAAATACGTTTTTTACTTTTTCCCAGTTTTGTGATAAATAAGTAGTGGCTTTTGGCCAACTAGAGAAATCGTAATTTTAGTATTTCAGCTCTAGCGGCTAAACGGTTATTCCTTTCATAGATTTGAGACTACTACAGTACTGAATTAAATGAACTACGATTTTGGTCCTGTGACTTTTTGTCGTACATCGCACCAATTGCGTAAATCTCTAGACTAATTTTTGTGCAATCGCGTTTTCAGTTCTTCCACTCTAATGACAAAACGATTGGTCCTATCGAAAAATGTCGCTGAATATGACTGAAATATTTTATTAATGGCTTACAGTTTTCAGAACATTTTGCCGTATCTCTACACATTAGCTCTCAAAACATATTTATTACAGGATGATAAACTCAAGAGACCTTTTAGTATCTCGTAAACCAGAATAGTTACCGAAAACTTGAAATTGGAGATCTTACCACCTTTAAAGAGACTATTAAAATATGAATTTAGCTATTGTTGGGGCTGGTGTTATTAATTTACATACTTTTAGTAAGTTCCTCCTCGGATTTTAGGGATTTTTTTAAAACTTTGTAGTATTTTGTGATTTCTATGTTGTTTATCAGATTTTATATTATTTCGTTTTATTGTTATTTTATTGTTTTGACTGATTTATTGCAAACATTTTTGACAAATTTAAAAGCTTTAATTATTATTGATTGTGAGAAGTGCATTAGCCTTTTGTTACTGTCTTGGCTGTGCACTTCTTTGGTAAAGCTAATCTGTTTAATACTCGACTTTTTTATTTACAAACTAATTCAGCGAACACATTGGAGTTGAACGCTCAACAAGCCCGTTCACTGCATCAAGTTTTTACAGAAATTACAGAATTGGGGCAACAAATTAGGGAGTGGTCCCTCCATTCAGCATAACACCCAGAATAAATAATCATTATATCACACTCAAAATGTTTTAACAAATTTTAACTACAAAGAGTTATTAAAACCGATTCATGGGAGATTTTCAAAGCTTTTTTAACTATTGATTGTGAATTGTGTGTATTAGACGGTTTTGTTACTGTCTTGGCTGTTCAGTTCTTCCATGGAACTAAACAATTACATACTTGACTTTTTATTGATTTACGAATTTAGGGCAACCCCAAAAGGGGGCATGGGGGCGGAGCCCCCATCGAGCCGTAGGCGAGTCTATAATATATACAGCCCCATGTGTAACTGACTCACTGACTCACTCACTTATATGGGATACGAATTTCTGACGTATCTATTTAAGCTAGAGACTTGAAATTTGGCATACACCTAGCCTGAATGGTTAATGCTAAGTGTAAAATCTTAAATTTGCAAATTTTTAGTTTTAACCTACTAAAAAAATTCAAAATGGCGGATTTCCGAAATTGTAATTTTACTTTTTTTGCTGTAGCGCCCAAACGCTTCGTCCTATCTAAAATCTGAGAACAATACTACGATAGGGAATTTAATTTTCTACAATTTTGGTCCTTTACCTTTTTATCGTATCTCGCACCGTTAAGCCTCCAGAGCGTTTTTAATGAAATGCCGTTTTCGGTTTTCGGGCTCTAGTGACTAAGCCGATGGTTGTAAAATTTTTTTTAAGGTTTATTTCGATATATCTTTTTAATATCTACAAATCTTCCCCTTATATATTTTGCCGTATCTCTACTCGTTTACTCACAAAAGTCATTTTTCACTTTTTCCGGATTTTGTGAACATAAGTAGTGGGAAAACACCGGTTCTAGGACACTAGAGAAATCGTAATTTTAGTATTTCAACTTTAGCTGCCAAATGTATCTCTTCTCATTTACTTAATTTTTTTTTTCGGATTTTGTGAACGTAAGTAGTGGGAAAATACCGGTTCTGGTCCACTAGAGAAATCGTAATTTTAGTATTTCAGCTCTAGTGGCCTAACGGTTAGTCTAATCTTAAATCTGAGAGCAATATTACGATAGGGAATTGGATGATCTACAGTTTTTGTCCTTTGACTTTTTGTCGTACATCGCACCGTTAACGCTCCAAACAGATTTTTGTGAAATTTATATTTAGTTTTAGGGCCCTAGCGACTAAATGGTTTGTCCTACAAAATGTTTAAATGACAACTTTTATAGGTATTTTTAATATTTACAATTTTGATTCTGACATACTTTGCCGTATCTCTTTCCGTTTACTCTCAAAATACATTTTTCACTTTTTCTCAGATGCCTGAAATTTAGCTACACACACATACCATGAGCATTAAATATAAAAGAAAAGTATCAATTTAAGCTTTAAATATCAAGATAATATCTTAAAAGTTTTAGACTTCCTGAACTATTAAACCAAGTCAGCGAAGATAAGGATAGAGTTTTGGGTGGAGGCCTCAATTAGCCTGTTCAGTTCTTAAGACTTAGAACAATTAACGAATTCGGGGCAACCCAAAATGGGGGCATGGGGGCGGAGCCCCCATCGAGCCGTAGGCGAGTCTATAATATATACAGCCCAATGTGTAACTGACTCACTGACTCACTCACTTATATGGGATACGAATTTCTGACATAACTATTTAAGCTAGAGACTTGAAATTTGGCATACGTCTAGCCTGAACGGTCAATGCTAAGTGTAAAATCTTAAACTTGCAAATTTTTAGTTTTAACCTACTAAAAAAAATTCAAAATGGCGGATTTCTGAAATTGTAATTTTAGTTTTTTGGCTCTAGCGGCCAAACGCTTCGTCCTATCTAAAATCTGAGGACAATACTACGATAGGGAATTTAATTTTCTACAATTTCGGTCCTTTGACTTTTTATCGTATCTCGCACCGTTAAGCCTCCAGAGCGTTTTTAATGAAATGCCGTTTTCGGTTTTCGGGCTCTAGTGACTAAACGGATGGTCGTAAATTTTTTTTAAATTGTTATTTCGATAGATCTATTTAATATCTACAATTTCGCCCCTTATATATTTTGCCGTATCTCTACTCGTTTACTCACAAAATACATTTTTCTCTTTTTCCGGATTTTTGAACGTAAGTAGTGGGAAATTGCCGGTTCTAGAACAATAGAGAAATCGTAATTTTAGTCCGGATGAGCTAGAAACTTGGAATTCGGTACACACGTAGTTTGTATGGTCAATACAAAGGGAAAATCCCAAAACATTGAATTTTCAAATTTTAACCCCCTCAAAAAAAAATAAAAAGGGATGACATCGGTAAACTGAATATGTAAGGGCTTTCTATATTCGCTATAACTTTTGAACGAGAGGTCCTACCTCGAATCTGAGGCAAAATCGTTGTTTGGAAATTAAACGCTCTACAAGTTATGTCCTGTGACATTTTACACTATCTCATCCCCTTCACCCTTAAAAAGGGGTGTACTTTCAAAATTTATGAATTCCTTTACAAAAATTTCGTTATTTTAATATTTTTTATTTACTAATATGACACTCAAATGCCTGAAATTTTGTACATATTATAACCTTGACTAGATATAACCATAGCTGCAGTCATTGGTCAATTTTAATAAAAATTAATTCTAAAAAAATTGAAAAAACTGTACATTCTTAACATTTTTCGTGTCAAATGTTTGTAAATTACATTATTCTTGCAAATGTACTTTAAAATTTATGTATTGTTTTGGCAGTATTATATTTTATTTTAGACGCTCTACAAGTTCGGTCCTATACAATTTTGCCGTATCTCACCCCCTTCACCCTTAAAAAGAGGTGTACTTTCAGAATTTATAAAAAATTTCTCAAAAATTGCGCTATTTTGATATTTTTATTTACTATTATGTAATATCTATGCATAAATTTTTATTTATATTATGACATCAACAGGTTCTTTCTATACTAGTAGCTTTTTGCCAATTTCAATCGAATTTTAGTCCACAAAAATTGTAAAAACACAAAATTCTCAACATTTTTTCACGTAAAGTGTTCGTAATTCACTTTAACTTGGTAAATATAACGCTATATTGATATATGTTTTGCCATTACTATATTCTATTATAGACGCTCTACAAGTTTGGTTCGAAGACATTTTGGCATATCTCACCCCCTTCACCATTAAAAAGGGGCGTAATTTCAAACTTTATACATTCTTCCACAAACAATTCGTCATTTTAATATTTTTTATTTACTATTATGGAGCACAGATGCCCCAAACTTGGTAAATATTATAGACCCAACTAGTTCTTACTATTTTAGCAGCCATTGATCAATTTCATTCAAAGTTAAGACAAAAACAATTGAAAAAAACACGAACTGATTGACATTTTTTCATGTAAAGTGTTTGTAAATAACTTTAAACTGAAAAATATACTGCCATATTGATTTATACATTTCGCCAGTAATTTGTTCTATTTTAGACGCTCTACAAGTTAGGTCCTTTGCAATTTGGCAGTATCTCACCCCCTTTACCCTTGAAAAGGAGCGTACTTTCACGATATCGAAATTCTTTCACACCAATTGCTCTATTTTAACATTTTTCGTTTACTGTTATGGCACATAGAAACCACAAATTTAGATTAAAATATGACCATATATCTGTCTTACTATAGGTGCAGCCATTTTTCAATTTCAGTATAGTAGTTGTTAAAAAAAAACGGTGAAAATATGAAATTATATACATTTCTAATTTATAGTTTTTTTGTGATTTTGTTTGATCCGGTAAAAGTACTGCCATACCGATATATTTTTTTATCAGGATTATATTATTTTTAAATGTTCTACAAGCTCGGCCCTTTAAAATTATGTAGCATCTCATCCCCTTCACCCTTAAAAGGGGCGTAATTTCTAAATTTCAATTTCAATTTTTACTAAGGGTATTAAAACTGATTCATAGGAGAAGGTTTTTTTACTATTGATTGTGAATTTATTGTATTAAACCGTTTTGTTGCTGTCTTTAATGTCTACATCTTCCGTGGAACTAACCTATTACATACTTGACTTTTAATTATTCTACAAATTTAGGGCAACCATTAAGGGGGCATGGGGGCGGAGCCCCCATCAAACCGTAGGCGAGTCTATAATATATACAGCCCCATGTGTAACTGACTCACTGACTCACTCACTTATATGGGATACGAATTTCTGACGTATCTATTTAAGCTAGAGACTTGAAATTTGGCATACACCTAGCCTGAATGGTTAATGCTAAGTGTAAAATCTTAAATTTGCAAATTTTTAGTTTTAACCTACTAAAAAAATTCAAAATGGCGGATTTCCGAAATTGTAATTTTACTTTTTTTGCTGTAGCGCCCAAACGCTTCGTCCTATCTAAAATCTGAGAACAATACTACGATAGGGAATTTAATTTTCTACAATTTTGGTCCTTTACCTTTTTATCGTATCTCGCACCGTTAAGCCTCCAGAGCGTTTTTAATGAAATGCCGTTTTCGGTTTTCGGGCTCTAGTGACTAAGCCGATGGTTGTAAAAATTTTTTTAAGGTTTATTTCGATATATCTTTTTAATATCTACAAATCTTCCCCTTATATATTTTGCCGTATCTCTACTCGTTTACTCACAAAAGTCATTTTTCACTTTTTCCGGATTTTGTGAACATAAGTAGTGGGAAAACACCGGTTCTAGGACACTAGAGAAATCGTAATTTTAGTATTTCAACTTTAGCTGCCAATTGTATCTCTTCTCATTTACTTAATTTTTTTTTTCGGATTTTGTGAACGTAAGTAGTGGGAAAATACCGGTTCTGGTCCACTAGAGAAATCGTAATTTTAGTATTTCAGCTCTAGTGGCCTAACGGTTAGTCTAATCTTAAATCTGAGAGCAATATTACGATAGGGAATTGGATGATCTACAGTTTTTGTCCTTTGACTTTTTGTCGTACATCGCACCGTTAACGCTCCAAACAGATTTTTGTGAAATTTATATTTAGTTTTAGGGCCCTAGCGACTAAATGGTTTGTCCTACAAAATGTTTAAATGACAACTTTTATAGGTATTTTTAATATTTACAATTTTGATTCTGACATACTTTGCCGTATCTCTTTCCGTTTACTCTCAAAATACATTTTTCACTTTTTCTCAGATGCCTGAAATTTAGCTACACACACATACCATGAGCATTAAATATAAAAGAAAAGTATCAATTTAAGCTTTAAATATCAAGATAATATCTTAAAAGTTTTAGACTTCCTGAACTATTAAACCAAGTCAGCGAAGATAAGGATAGAGTTTTGGGTGGAGGCCTCAATTAGCCTGTTCAGTTCTTAAGACTTAGAACAATTAACGAATTCGGGGCAACCCAAAATGGGGGCATGGGGGCGGAGCCCCCATCGAGCCGTAGGCGAGTCTAATAAACTATACAGCCCTATGTGTAACTGACTGACTGACTGACTGACTCACTTATATGGGATACGAATTTCTGACGTAACTATTTAAGCTAGAGACTTGAAATTTGGCATACGTCTAGCCTGAACGGTCAATGCTAAGTGTAAAATCTTAAACTTGCAAATTTTTAGTTTTAACCTACTAAAAAAATTCAAAATGGCGGATTTCCGAAATTGTAATTTTACTTTTTTGGCTCTAGCGGCCAAACGCTTCATCCTATCTAAAATCCGAAAACAGTATTACGATAGGGAATTTAGTTTTCTACAGTTTCGGTCCTTTGACTTTTTATCGTATCTCGCACCGTTAAGCCTCCAGAGCGTTTTGAATGAAATGCCGTTTTCGGTTTTCGGGCTATAGTGACTAAACCGATGGTCGTAAAAGTTTTTTTAAAGTTCATTTCGATAGATCATTTTAATATCTACAATTTCTTCCCTTGTATATTTTGCCGAATCTCTACTCGTTTACTCACAAAATTCATTTTTCACTTTTTCCGGACTTTGTTAACGTAAGTAGTGGGAAATACCGGTTCTGGTCCACTAGAGAAATCGTAATTTTAGTTTTTCAGCTCTAGTGGCCTAACGGTTATTCTTATCTGAAATATGAGAGCATATTACGATAGGGAATTGGATGATCTACAATTTTGTTCCTTTGACTTTTTGTTGTACATCGCACCGTTAACCCTCCAAACTGATTTTTGTGAAATTTATATTTAGATTTAGGGCACTAGCGACTAAATGGTTTGTAATACAAAAATGTTTAAATGACAACTTTTATAGGTCTTTTTAATATCTACAATTTTGATCCTAACATACTTTGCCGTATCTCTTTCCGTTTACTCTCAAAATACATTTTTCACTTTTTCCCAGTTTTGTGATAAATAAGCAGTGGCTTTTGGCCAACTAGAGAAATCGTAATTTTAGTATATTTCAACTCTAGTGGCTAAACGGTTAGGCCTTTCATAGATTTGAGACTACTACGGTACTGAATTGGATGAACTACGATTTTGGTCCTGTGACTTTTGTCGTACATCGCACCAATTGCGTAAATCTCCAGACTAATTTTTGTGCAATCGCGTTTTCAGTTTTTCCACTCTACTGACAAAACGATTGATCCTATCAAAAAATGTTGCTGAATATGACTGAAATGTTTTATAAATGGCTTACAGTTTTAGAACATTTTGCCGTATCTCTACACATTAGCTCTCAAAACAGATTTATGGCAGGACCAGAATAGTTACCGAAAACTTGAAATTGGGGACCTTACCTTCTTTTAAGAGACAATTAAAAATGTGAATTCAGCTATTGTCGGGGCTGGTGTTACTAATTTACATACTTTTAGTAAGTTCCTCCTCGGATTGTAGGGAATCTTTTTAAAACTTTGGGGTCTTTTGTGATTTCTATCTCGTTTATCAGATTTTATATTATATTATTTCATTTTAATGTTATTTTATTGTTTTCACTGATTTATTGCAACAATTTTTGACGAATTTAAAAGCTTTAATTATTATTGATTGTGAGAAGTGTGCATTAGCCTTTTGTTACTGTCTTGTTTGTGCACTTCTTTGGTAAAGCTAACTTGTTTAACACTCGACTTTTTTATTTACAAACTAATTCAGCGAACACATTGGAGTCGGGCTTAACAAGCCCGTTCACTGCATCAAGATTTTATAGAAATTAGGGAATTGGGGCAACAAATTAGGGAGTGGACCCTCCGTTCAGCATAACACCCAGGATAAATAATTTTTATATCACACTCAAAATATTTTAACAAATTTTAAATACGAAGAGTTATTAAAACCGATTCATAGGAGATTTTCAAAGCTTTTTTAACTATCCATTGTGAATTGTGTGTATTAAACGGTTTTGTTACAGTCTTGGCTGTTCAGTTCTTCCGTGGAACTAACCAATTTCATACTTGACTTTTTATTAATTTACGAATTTAGGGACACCCCTAAGGGGGAATGGGGGCGGAGCCCCCATCGAGCCGTAGGCGAGTACTAAGTATACCTTCGAACGAAACTTCGAAACTTCGAACGAAACGGAGTATGAGACTGCACACAAAAATAATTATTAAAATAAATCGACAGTTCAACTTTCAGAATGGCGTTGTTGTACTAACTACTTTTATGCTGCCGGACTCACCCCACTAAACAACCCGTACCCAGGCTTCGGCACCTTACAATTAAAAGTATATTAATAGTCTATATTCACTGCTTCATTAGCCCTCGAAAACATGTGAACCTAATCTCAATGCCATAAAGTACACCTGCGTAACTTTAAATACAAAACATTCATAAAACAAGGGATCTTTCTATTCAAAGCCAAATCGGTGGCGCTAAGCCATTTAAGTCCCTTGCACTGAACAGGCCAACCTGTTAGTAGGGTAAGGAAACATTCAATTGGCAGTCTTTGTGATTCGCTGGCACATACTCCGCTCGACAACTACTGATTGGTCTTGACAGGTGTTTCACAATCACATTCCTCAATTGAACTCTAAACTCATCCAACACAAACATTGCACATCCAACATGTTTTATACCATAGTTTTACCTTCCCGTTGCACACACATATAGTTTTTACATTGCATTGCACACAATAGACTGTTCGGAGTGTTGGTCAAGAGGTCAAAGGCACATAAAAGTTATTTCTGAACTTCCACGCCCTCAGATCGGAGTAATCTTTCACCACAGCGCCACCTGCAGGGCGGGACAGGAACAGACCTCTGTTGGTGCAACAGGATATTACTGTACTGTACTGCTGCCCTCGTAAAGTGAAGAGGTAAATCAGCTACGCGAAGGCCCGAGGGCGTGGCCGATTGGAATTTACGAACGCTTGTAGAAGCGTTTCCAATTCGACAATTCGACTGAAATTATTGCTTCAAGCATCCTTTCCGGCCGGAAAATTTTTCGGAGAGGCACATATAGAAACCAAGGAGATAGTTTATTCACTTCATGTTTAGATATATTATTTAATTATCCGTAGAGCTGTTAAATAGTAGTTTTTAAAGAATGTTCCGTTTTCGATGAAATTTCTAAGTTCATTTTGCTTTTCTATTTAGTGAAGTCTCTATAAGTATAAATCTCGTTTTAGGCTTTATGAGTTCGCGAACCAACTTAAGAGTCTTCATCACCCCTGCAAAAAGTGTCGAAAACATGCGTTCGTAGTCCCCTGTTTCGGACGACATTTTTTAACCGATTTAATTGAAAGTGGTCTTAAACTGTTCAGGAAGAGTGCCCGCGTGTTTCTATTACCTCATAATAATAAAAAAACGTACATTGAAGTACCTAAAAATACAATTAAAAAAGGAAGAAATTACTTGATATTCAACAATTTTTTTAAATAGTTTTAAGAAACTATATCGAAATAACGAGGTACAAGATACACGCAGGCACTCTTTCTGAACAGTTTAAGACCACTTTCAATCAAATCGGTTAAAAAATGTCGTCCGAAACAGGGGACTACGAACGCATGTTTTGAGCAAAAACGGGGTCTGCGAGTTTGCCTGTTCGAGGCGCTACTAGCCTTTTCGCAAACGTCGTCGTTCTCACTAACACAAGCACACACAGACAAACATTATCGCATTTTAAATCACTCAGTGATGTTGGAGGACACATTCCTCGTATTTATTTGAATACTTCTTTATTATCCATCTAAATGACAATTCAACTTTAGAACACCTGTGTCCATACAGTACTATGGTTCACTGACGATAGTTTTTTATGTAGGGAAAGACGATCAGAACATTGCGCAATACTGGTTTTTAAAGTACATAATATACCGAAAACTAGTAATGTACTTTGAACCCCTCACAGATGAGATTCAAATTTTAATCTTACAAACAAATAGCGTACACCATTCTTCAATTTTTCTAATAGCAGTGGTTACAAATAGACTTATTACCAATTTTTTAGACACCGGAAGTGGGCGAAATACGGTTCCGCTTGATACCACCTCACTGAAGTGAAGGAAATTCCTTTTATAAGACACACTACCGGACCGAGCATCGTACCGAGCATTACCGTTACCGTGCAGGGACGTATAAACTTAATCCGAACATTTCGCCGAGCAAGACTGTGGACCGAGCATTGTACCGGACAAATCCACCGAGCGAGGTGAAGGAAATATTAAGAGAGAGATAGCGTGAGTGAGGGCGCTAGATGATGGGGTGGTGAGGGGGGGGGGCTTTCCATACCGAGCGTTCGGGGCGACGCTCGGTACGGCGTTTGGAGCAAAATTGGCCCTATATATATATACCCTGACACACTTCCATACATCGGACCGTACACCGGGAACAATCTTTTATTTGATGTTTCGCCAGAAAACCGCCTCTAAAACGCTCATTACGATGCTCGGAGCGGTGCTCGGTCCGATGTACGGACCCCTGACACACTACCGGACTTGCTGTTTTTTGACGGTACGATGCTCGGCCCGGTGGAAAGTCAGGTAGTGTGTCGTCACTTTAAAAGGCAAATTCCTCACTCGTTCATCACTAATCCTCCAATTTTCCGTTACACAAGAGAGTTCAAATTTGGCACACTGATTTGTTCAGTCCCAAGAAGGACAACCTAATAATGAAGCAATTAAAACGCAAATAAATCTTTAGTTCTATTGATAATTTTAGGAGGTAAAAAATATCTCATCTGAGCTGATTTCATCATCAACCGAAATATTTTGTTATAGTGGTTCTAATCAAAATACCGACATTTGCGTTTGAATTTTCAAAATTATTATGACCAACTGATTATATTTAATTAGACTCTGGGTCACTAAATCACTATTTTGAGACAGAGTCTCATTGACTACTATTTGATTAGAGCCTTCCATGGTCTGAGAGAAAAGCGGTAAGGTCGCACATGTCATTCAAATTACAATTATTTTACACTGCTTTAGTCTATGACATAAAAAAAACTTAAAAATAAAAGTGAAGCAATTAAGCTGTATAAATTTAATGATCTGTTGTAAAAGAGCGGCACCGAAAAACACACTGATGTTTCGAATTTCAAACACTGAGGCTAGAAACGTAAATTAAAACAACTTCATGGTTCTAATCAATTAGTAAACAAAATTGTAATTTTAATTAGGCTATTTAATTAAATATATTACAAGTTTTAAGTATATAAGTATAACTAGTATAACTCTTTCATAATTCGGTTAATTCGATTAAAATCATCAATATAGGCCCTACATTCAATTTAGCAAACATCATAACAAGAGGGTTATTATATGTCCTTTGTTAGTGGGTGTCAACGAATTGTTTTTGGTGTGCGGGGGTTGCCTCCATACGTTGCGCCCGATTGTTCTAAAGAAAATAATTACTTTAGTCATATAATTTCAAAATTACTTATTTTGTTTCTGTATCGTCTGATCATTCTGGTTCGCGAACTCATTTAGGAAGATGCTGCCTTACACACCTGAACCAAATTTAATCCAAATCGGAGGTTCCGTTCAAACGCTATCTTGTTCACAGACACATGATACATTAAAAATGTCACAATTTCGGGGGCTAAATAAAGTATTCGTCATTCGTCAATTTGAACAAAAAATGTCCTCTTGACGGTTGTCGAAAAATCCATCGTTTAGCCACTAGAAGCCATTTTGCTTTGTACACTAAATCTATATGTGTGTATCTTAAAAATGGCGGCCATTTAAAATTTTTAAACTCAGATATCTCAAAAATATAAGTAATATTTTTTATTATTCTTATTTCACATCAGCTTAATTCTTCAAATCCTAATTGCTTATCAATTTTGTATTATATTATTACCTAGATAAAATGTTACATCAACGTGTATTTTTATATACGTAAATACTATAAAATCAATCCTATTTTAAAATGTGTTTAAGTAGGCCTATATTACATTTTTCAAAAGAATGATTGTTTTTTACTATTGCAAAGGCAATTTCCACTTGCACCTGATATATCGCCCGATGGAGAGTTTATTTAAAACAACCATAAACAAATAAATACTTTATTGCTGTAGGACAATACATGCACTGTATTGCATAGCATACTCAGAATAGTGTGATTTGCGTAGAATGTTAAGTTTGAAACAAAAAATTATATTGCATATTAGTACCAGCCAGTGTTAATACTACATTCACTCAGAGAGGACTCAAGCCTATGTCTCCCCTGAGTTGTGATTCTTGCACACGTCCACCGAGTAAAACACGTTTGACACTAAAAAGCGTAGATTAACCAATGTAATATAGGCTAATAATTGAAGACCATTAATTAATTTTAATCGCTGATAAATTTTAATCGGCTGTAATGAATAGGAAGAATTCGAGCCTAATTCAAAATACTCTTCAAATGTAGACAGGAAAACGCTGCAACCGTACCGGACTGGCCGAACTCCCATTGTAGCGAGTCTGCGCGTGCGTGTGTTGGACGTCGCAGTCCGATGTTTTTAGAAATGTGACTCCGCCTCACCCCTCGCCCTAGTTGGGCGCACCTGACTGTACTAGGACAGTTGTAATGGAAATCAGAGTGTACGATGGATGTTTTGCCAAAGGTGATGAAGCCTCTTAATAAGACTTTGGAGAAGGGTTTTACTGGAGTTTCTAAGGGGTACAAAACGAGCTTACCAATTTATTATGTAAATATGTTTATACCTATTGCAAAAAATACAAACATCTTTTTTATTAAATTCTAAACACATTTATAACGCCAAGGGGGTTTTTCTATGAGAACTCCTCCAACAATTTTCTACTGATTTTCAAGATTTTGGTGTCGTTGATGTTTAGGGCATGGTCTATATTTGTTTAAGCCAAAAATTGTTAATACTCTGACTTAAAATAAAAGCACTATCCATCATTGAAATTTGAAATTTTTCCATTAGGATAAAATTTTGATTGATAAGATAATTATTTTAAACAGCTGTTAATATACGGCTGTAAATAAGTGTAGTTTGAGTGATTACTGATATCGCAATAATGTGTTGGTTGGGTGCAAGAAATCTAAAATGAGAAGGAGGTTGGTGGCATAAAAAAACAATAACAAAATCAATGACGTCAAAGGTGCAGCACTTACAATATTTAAAACAAACCTCACTTGTGTCAAGATAAACAACATGACGTCAAAGGTACAGGATGATCGCTTCAATCAGCTGTTAGGGTCACCTACCTTGGTTTGTTCTAGATACATTGGTTGGGTGTACCTGATTCAGAACCAAACGTAACATGTTTAACAATGACAATTAATCATTTAAGTTGACAAAACGTACGGACGCTTATTTATATCAATTTTTTAAATCGATCATTAGGTAATATCTAATTAACACATTTATAAGATACAAGCTGATTCACAGGACTTTGGGAGATGATTAGTCTACTGTATGGGCACTTTTAAGAAAAGAAGTGAAAAAAATCATGTAAACAAATGGGTTTCAATTGCCACGTAATATTTTCACATGATTCGTCAAGATGAAATCTCTCTTTCTGACCAGGCCCGGCCCTCTCCGACAAGTTAGTTACCTATGTTCACTAAAACACTAAATCACTATTTTGAGACAGGGACCTCACATAGTGGGTATTTTAACCTGAATATGACCAAAATGAATTTCATATTCATGTTTGATCTAAGTTCAATAAAAGAAGTTTAGTTAGTTTACCGATCGATTTACCTACATAAAAGTTACACAAGAGTTCATTATATTGTGTCCATTCTTAATTTATCCATAATAGACATTTTTGTCTAAATTACTTGTAGTTGAAAAGATAAGGAATATATAATTTGTTGTTGGATGAAACATTTGTATTTAATGTGGACGTAAACAAAACATGAGCTTGTTTATAAAAAAAACTTCACTTTCTCTAGTACCCGTCCCCGTCCACCCCGTACTTTTTTCATTGGATGGTTAATTTTCTCTGTTACAGTACAACAATATGTTGGAATTAATAAATTTGTATATGATTTATAATGTTTGTTTTTTATTGTTTTGAGAAGTTGTAATTAATTATTAGTTTATTTGCGTTTGAAAATACCATGACAGAAGCGAATAATGTTTACCAAACAACCTGCTAATCTCTTTTTAAACAAGGACATGCCTACTACTAGGCCTACATGATGATCGATCGGTTTTTGACAGCTTGGCCGTTGCTGAGTATTCTGTGATGTGTGGTTATCCTCCTCTTTACCACGACACATTTCTCTAGGAAGGGTTGTTTTCTGGTCGATTTCAACCCCGGTGAGGTCAAGGTGGTGGTGAGACAAGGAGAAGGACGGATTAGCAGTGAAGAGATCCTCAGCCGCAGTTTTTCCGCCTATTCCTCTCGGCGGCAGCGGAGTTTTAGTTGAAACTGTATCAACACCGTTATCGGAAGCAAGCTCGCCCGCCGGCTGGAAAATAATCTTGAGATATCGCATTGTGACGCTGGCCACCGTTGTGTTAAATCGCTGGGGCGGGGAAGAAGAAGAAAGTGCGGTGACGGTGACAGTCGGTCCGCTCAGCTGATCGCGGTAACAGTCCGCGGTTCTGCGGGAAACGGATCGTCTGCGGACAGTTGCGGAGGAACAGCCGAGACGCACACTTAATGTTGTTATAGACCTTGGCGTTCGATCTTTCGTGCACACCTTTGCGACTATGAAAGTGTTCTGGTAAAGTTAACGGCCGGTTCGTTTAGCTCTAGTGGTAAGTTGCTCTAAGGACTCTGTCGATGAGTGAGTGAGTGCGACATGGCCCTAGTCGGAGCGCCGAGGATGGAAACCATGGACAGACCGGTCAGACGGACGTCTTACACGTCCAGGAAGTGGAAGTCGTCGAGAAGACACAGGTAAATATACCAGGTGCAAACGTGATTTTAATTTAGGAATGAGCAACTAAGTTCCACTGCTTTAGGAGCGAGCTAGAACCGAAAAATCATTAGGGCAACTCTGAAGTATTATCAATTCTGAATTTTTATGTTTTCTTAATTAACTTTTCCCAAAGTTGGAGGCACGTGCCACCCAGAGGAGAGGCCTATGAATTTACCTCTTTCAGCAGTAAAGTATTTACTTTTACCACATCCTCAGAAACTCTTTTCCTCAAACTCTTGCACATGCGGTAGTCTACGCATTGTCAAGAATAAAGATTAAAACAATTAAATAATGCATTATAAAACACTCCATTGTGTTTTATAATGAAAATAAAGTCGGAAATAAATGAAAATAAAACACTCCAAGTGAAAAGCATCGTTTGTGTTCATTATAGTGCATTCATATTTTGTTTATTATGAATACCACACAAATTAATGTATTATAACCCTGATGTATTAAAAAAAATAGCTCGTAAATAAACTAAAAATACATAAATTGAAAATAAAAAAACTCCCTTAAAATGCTTCTTAACAACTTAAAGAACTTATCTGTTTTCATGCCTTGCAACATGACAAGTCAAATACAATTTTTGCATGAATGGAGGTTATGTTCTTTATCTGTTTTCTATTTTTTCGTCGTACGATCCTTTTACAACTCTATTGGTTGTTTAATTATCTCAAAGTTAGGACCAAGAAATCAGGAACATCTAACAGTATTAAATACCGCACTGCTAATGTGCGAACAAGACAAATCAACTTTCGTCACTTACATTTACCTCAGAAACATCCGTAGCAAATAGAGGAGAAAACTCAAGATTGGTGTTTACTAAATGCGATACGTTGAAGAAGGTGAAAAATCAGTCTGTTGTCATTGGCGAAATAGCGTTAATTGACCTAGGCCTACATCTAGAATACCTTATTCTTACAATTTCAGCGGGTGGAGGAAATAATTCCCTTATTTACCTTAGTTTCGAGTAATTAAAACCTTTCCATCGACCAAGCACAACTGTGACGTTTCTACTAGCCTAAATTTAATGTTCGGTCTGTTCCTCTTAGATTGTCCTTCCAGTAAAGCCTGTGTCTATTTGGGCGGCTCGGTCGTGGACCTTTGGCGTTTCTTTATACCATCATCATTTCTTTACACCGGGAGATGGCCTGCATTGTGCCCGCGGGGTCATTACCCACACTGTACACGGTCGGCCTGCACTGAGGGTCCAACCTTGGCAATGGGCTCAGGCAAGACCCTACTATAGCCTACTACACAGTGTAGTGTGGTGAGGTCTTGGCTCATGCCAGGCTCGGTTCCATACAATACCAGCAATTAATCGGCGCACTGTACCGGAATTGCCAAAAATCGGAAAGTAAAGTCTCCATCACAGAATGTTCAGCACAGAGGCGACTTTATTTTCTTATTAAACTGTTTATATAAATTGAATATAGATAACTATTTTAAATTTTAGGACGTCTTTCATAACCAAAATAACTGTTTAATTATCAGTAAAACACTTTTTTGCAGGCTATAAATTTCACTGTATTAATCTGAATAACATAGTTTGTTACGTAACGTTCTGTGAGTTGAATAGCCTACCCTCTGTATTTTGCTCAACGTAATGCATAAAATGAATTTCAACTACAACAGGAATCAATTTCACCGTCCCAAAAATTTTAGTTGTGTAAGCACAATTTTATGAAAATACCCCTCAAATTAAAAAATTCTCTCTTGACATCGAAAAGAAGGTGTAACATGAGAGTTTATTCAGATGATAGTTATTTGAAGGCAAGCTTAGTGTGTTAAGAAAGAGAAAGGTAAAAATCATTGAGTTGGAACAAAAACTTACCGAGTATACTGTATTGTCATCCGTTTATGCAAGGTAGGGGCTGCGGCGACCGTTGCAGTGGTGTCCTGCATGGTGTCCTAGTGTCTTAGTGTCTTGGTGTCCTGCACGGTGTCCTGGTGTCTTGGGGTCCGGCAGTCACGCTCGGACCTCACGACCGCTACCCCCTTCACTCGCCTTGCAAAAATTGACGCCAATCGTGTTGCGATAGCTATTTACAACCGTTTAGTCAATAATACTTATTGTTACCAAACGAAACGGCCCGTAGTAAAACGGTTTGCCGACCGCTCAGAAAAAGCGGGGAATATTGTTAAAATATTTTCGAATGTTTGACTTAGAATGAGAAACAGTAATTTTTTAATTGTATCCTACAATATTTCAGGGATCTCTTGTTGACTGATTTTAACATCTTAGTTTTAAAGTATACTAGTGCACGTGTTGCTCGTCATCGAGCAATTTATTTTGATACAATACAAAAGTTACATTTTAGTTCTGATTTAATGAAATCCGACCAATCTAATATTGTGAATATCAGTGATCACCAAACACTACATCTGTACGTTAACAGATGTTTAAAATGATCAAACCAAACTCAATGTTATTCTAATGGGATCAAATTTAAATTGTGGATTTAGCCCTTATTTTAAGTCCGATTCTCATAAATCTTTGGCGGAAACAACTACAGACTAAGCACTATCCAACGACACCAAAAACTTGAAAATCGGGTGAGAAATGTAGGAGGAGTTCTCTACACAAAAAAACTTAGCGTATTAAATAAGTGTAGGTGTGGTTTATTTTCCCTTATTTTAATTCACTCTTGCCACACCAAAAACTGTTTCAAATTGATTTCAGCAAGCCCTCTAATAATAAATTTGATTTGGATGATTAACATAGAAATTACCAAACGTAAGGTTATAACTGGAAACGCAATAAAATTATGATAACAATCTATAGAATTAGGCCTAACACTCGGTAGTCGGCAATCAGCCGGGTCCAATGGAGTCATTGTCGTGGTCAACGACTTAAACCATGGTTTATGGTCATACATAAAAGCAAATGTTGTTAAGTGTTGAGCTTATGATCATGAAGTCCGCCATTTTACCTACACTTTCTCCATGTTATTTTTGTAAACGCATACTTTATTCTAGTATGGTGTCTAACTGGTCGCAACGAGCTTTTAAATCACATTAAATTATAAAAACATAAGATTTTTGTTGTCTTTCAAAACAATTTTGATTTGGTTTGAGCGATTTGAGTGTTAAGAAAACGAGAGGATTTGTGGGTAAAATGGTAGGAATAAAAACGCAACACTAATTAGCAGGAGTTTACCACCCTACAACATTTTTACAGTTGTAACCTCTTCGGTGGCAAGGGTCGCCTCGTAGTCGCGGCTAAGGCTGTAACAGGTAGCAAGTACTGTGGCAGATTCCGCGCCGACACGAGCGGACCGCTACTCGCCGCTCTACTTCTGATAACGCTACTGCCACTGGATCTCCATCTCTGCCATCTCCGCCGTCGTTAGTAAAAACTTAAACATACTAGAGAGTCATCAACTGGAACTATCGTGGAGTTGATTACCCGTGAGGACTGGGAGCGTTTCCCATGCGAGACGAGATCTTGATTTGCAGCAGAGACAGTTTGAAAAAAAAAAAAAAAAAAAAAAAAATACTGGTGATAAGCTCGTATCAACGTTTTAGTGTTAAGAGTCATCTTCACCCCTGGGCCAGTAGCCCATTGTTGCGCAGTCGGCAATGTTAATCATACGGCTTTAATGCAAAACATGGTATTTTATACCCCCGTTTCAGACGCAGTTTTTCAGACGTTTTTCTTTAAACTTGGTAAGTGTTTAGTTGAATAGTTATATTAGGTTTCTCTACCTCGAAATTTTGAAAATTTAACGAATATTACTTTCTGTTACGTCGCAAAGTAACTCGATTTTCCTTAGTAATATTTCAAAATTTAGTAAAATTTTCAAAATTTCGAGGTATGAGAAACCTAATATAACTATTCAACTAAACACTTACCAAGTTTCAAGAAAATTGGTTGAAAAACGGCGTCCGAAACAGGGGAATACAAGACCATGTTTTAGCATAAAAGCCGTATGATTAACATTGCCGACTGCGCAACAATGGGCTACTGGCAAAGGGGTGAAGATGACTCTTAATACCAGGTTGAGCGAGCCTCGCTCGTTGTTTTAAATTATCTTTTGTTATTTGATTTGATTTGTTTATTGTTCGTAAATTATGTTCGTTGTGTCCGTGTTCGTGTGTAGCCTATGTGTATTTATTTATTGTTTCCGATAGTTGTACCCTTCATATGAAGTGTTACCGACATTGACTGTGAGGCTGATGATAATTTACTAATTTTATGAATCGAAACTAGTTGCCCCCGCAACAATAATTTAATCCGCGTCCGCACTGGCCGAACATGTTCACCGAACAAAGTTCTTCCGAATTTTTGTTTGTTCGTTTCTAACCCTTTTAAAGAATGTAAACCATATGGCAGGTAATTGTTCTTTAAGAATGTTTGTTGTTTTTTGTGTTCGCCGAACAAGTTAACCACGAATGTTCGGCCATTGCGGACGCGGCTTCATTGTCAATGCGAATGGAGCTATTATAGATACTCGTGTAAATTATTTATCATTCAAAAGCTTCCTTGTTTTCCATTATCTAGCCATTGAATGTGTGATATGTCTACGTGCAATACATATCTGCCTTGCTATTTTTCCAATATTTAAAACTTTACAAATTCGAACACCCAAACTTATGTGGTATTTAATTTATTGTTTTAATACCTTTTTATTATTTGACAATTTGATCTAAACCGAATAAGTTAGTTAGTCAGGTAGTTTAATTTAGTTCATTGCCTTAGTCTCCGAAACCACTCAGGAAGTAAGAAATACTCAAGAATAAAAATGTCTTAAAACTGCGTTTAAAAAACAATTCGCTCATAAAAAATTTAAAGTTCACATGAATTAACTTATTTTTTAATGTGTTTGACGAGTAAACGAAGTTTATATAATTTAGTTATTTTTATGAAAGAAATGTTCTTAAACGTTTTCACTCTCGAGTATTTTGTATTCTATACTAAATGGCTAAGGAGATACAGTCCCATGTTATTCTTATGGATTTCAATGACCCCTAGCTCCCTAACCATTAGATTTAGAAAATAATTCCACGGAATAAAATGTCTTTCAATTGTGTATAAAAACCATGATTACATAACAATTGGGTTTTTGCATTTCAAAGTTATTAAAAAATTGCGACTAAAATAAAAAATGAAAAAATAAAATAAATCACCGGAATAAAGAAAATCAAAAATTCAATTCCAGTGGTTCGAAACATTCTAGCACAAGCCTACGGGTGCTCTTACGTAAAACAACAGACCAGGACGATCGATCGAGATGTGATGATTGCGATTTGCCAGACAATGGCTGTGGGTGGGTCTGTCTGTTGCGCGGTCTGATGGCGTGGTCGAGTTGGCGAGGAAAAAAGAAGGAAGTGTTAACATGGGTGGTTAGCCCCAAACTGCTATCTGTATTGCCCGTCGCCGCGCCGAACAATAAACCAAATTGCTTTGTTTTACAATAACGATGGATTAGTGAGTTATTTACTGATAGATTGTGCGACTTTCTGTCTACTGTTCCGTGTGATTAAACGGCGAAAGGGAAAGCTTGACTAAACTCGGTGTGCAAATGTCAATCGATAGACAGTTCAGAGAGAAATATTCAACAGTTCGTGGCAAAATGATAAACCTATAAATTAAAACATACTAGAGATCGAATATGGCCGTAACTCAACCGAACATTTAGTTGATCTTGGCCCAATGAGTTACCAAATTTTTAACAACTGACACCTGTTGATGTGTCACTTGATAGCCCCTAGGTTTGCCATCATTTGTTCTTACAACACCTGTCTAATGATTCAATCAATAACACTTATTCCTTAAGATTAACATTGGAACTTTTATACCTGTAGTGCATAGCCTTGGGGGCCGATTAGAATTATAATGGGAATTCTGCTCATCTGCAGGACACACTAGACCCATCTTCCTAACGGCATGCGCGGATTTCTCATACTATGCACAAAAGCTGAGAAAAAAGAAGTGAGAACACATGCTTGCCTATTAAGATGCAGATTAAAAATAAAACTCATTTCTGTAGTGCTGTCCCCATAGAACTCTACTTGTGCTCTAAATGGATAGGTGAATGGAATAAAAAGTAGAAAATGGGCCAGCCTGGTTTTATTTCAATTTCTTTAAATAATATAAAGATAAACATAAACGATTTCTACACCATACATTATCAATGAATTAATGTGACTCCAAAAAATATAAAAGACACACGCTGAATTATCAACATTCTAGAGGCTGCGAACCAAATAAATACTATATATATATATATATATATATATATATATATATATATATATATAATACAATAAATACTATATACTGTAGTAAGGTTCATGAAAATATTCCGATGAGAGTTGATAAACAAACATAGTATACCGGCCAGATCGGGGCCTACCGTAGGCCCCGGCCAGATGCCCATTCATAACAAAGAAGTTATGCTTATGACACAAGGGTTATGTTCATACCAAAGAGGTAACCATGGAGGATACACTGGTTAACTGTAGTTACCATACTATACCCCGTTCAAAATAAATGTGCGGTCAAAACGCACATTTAAATTCTCCATTTTTCCCGTTCCCCTCGCTGCCAAAAATCAGATTCACTGATAATGACTACAGCTGTTCAATATCTCATGTCACGTTATGCCAATTTTTGGCTTTTTCGTAAACAAATATTCTAATTTTGACGTTTGAGATGTAAAAAGAAACACTTCCAGTGGCAAGTAGGGGAAGTAACACGATCATCAGCGCTATTTTCTATTCTGAAGATTAAGGATGAAATCGAAATAAAACCTGATTGTGAAGAAAATCGGGGAATTCATGAAGGTATTGAGGGAGTTTTCCTTGTGGTGGCAAATCAAATTCTGTCTTTCGACCGCACGTTTATTTTGAACGGGGTAGGAGCGTAAACAGTAAAATAGGATGTAAATTAAATTGCTCGATGTCGATCAACGCATACACTAACTAGTAAGTTCACTACAGAGTACAAGTTGTTTTGTCGCAATTTTTCTAAAAGTGTTTGTGGCCTAGGACTTGGTCTACGCGTGTACCCCCCAGTCGTAGCGAATCCCACTGAGGTCTGTGTATGTTGTGTGTCGCTTTACACGGTTCCTTCTATTGAATTACGGTGTGGAACAATCGGACAGTGTTTTGCCCACTGCGCGAGCAGAACCGCTGTTTGCGATGTGTGGATGTGTACCGTAGCCGGAACACATCACCCGACGACGGTCTCTGTTTTTGCACCAATCCACTTCACACGTCTTGCTCCAATTTTGGTCTGGATTGAATCTTCCTGGAATCACTTAGCCCGGGTGTGGAAGAAATAAAACGAGGAATTGGAGGAGTGTTTGACCCTAAAGCCTTTTCTTCTCACTAAATGTCCAGCCATAGTTTGTTCTCTTAAGGCTAAAAATATTTTTGAGAGGACTCTGGTTATTTCACCCGAAATTTTAACCTCAAAACTAAAATTTCATACCCCGCTGTTAAGAAACTAGTGGTCTACATTCTTTTTCGTTTTTTTTTTATTTCTTATTTTAGACTTCAAAATGACAGTATTTAAAATAATTACCTCTCTAACTCGCACATTCTAAAATGTTATTAATTTTGGATTCATGAGGTGAAAAAGGCAATGTAACATGATTAATATTACATCAATAAATCAATCCAGGAGACAGACAAGCCTTATGGACGGACCTTACTACATGAAGACTGGAGAGAGAATATGATTTATCTCCAGTCCTGATGGTAAGGTTTAGTGACAAGCTTACAAGACCTTGTGCTGCCGACTGCCGAGCGTGTTCGCAGTGTGCTTTGAATAACTACACAGTATCATCTCGCGACCGCTGCGCCGTGCCTCTCCACTTGCGACTCCCAGGTTCATTTCCCTGGCCCGGCCATGTTGGAAATTTGATATGAAAATTATACCACGATTTAATACTCAATTAGTACTATTTAATACCCGAACGTTAGTTTTAATACTCTTAATACAACAGATTTATTAAGAAAAATCTTGTGGCCGGGCCAGGGAAATGCCAGCTCGGCCATGTTGGAAAATGCAGATTTCTACCACGTGGTGATTTAATACTCAATTAGTACCATTTAATACCCAAATATTAGATTTAGTACTCCAACCGTTATTGAGTTATTAACCCTTATGTAAATGGCGGGAACCGTAAGCGCCAGTCCGGTAACGAAGGAAGATTCAAATTTTAACTGTGTTACAATGACAATTTTATATTATTACTATACCAGGATTTAACACTCAATTAGTACTATTTAATACCCAAATGTTAGATTTAGTACTCAAAAAATAACTGTGTTATTAGCCATAACATGTGGCCGGGCCAGGGAAATGCCAGCCCGGCTATGTAAAAAAATTTGAATTTTAACCACACCAGGATTTAATACTCAATTAGTACTATTTAGTACTCAAATATTAGATTTAGTACTCCAACCGTTATTGAGTTACTAACCCTTATGTATATGGCGGGAGCCGTAAGCGCCAGCCCGGTCACGAAGGAAATAAACGGTATCAGATAACTGTCACATACTTTCTCCCAACAATATAAAAACATGTGTTAAAAGCTTTAAACATTAATGTCTAGATGACTCTGTCGGATAGCTACCAGCTGAGCAGCGCGAGCTTGACCCTACGCGCATCTGTGACTTTTAACAACGTACTGCGTTTACTGCTAAACGAAAAATTGTATTTTCTCCTCAACCACTTGACGTAGAGCAATAATTTAAAGTACTGGATTATTTAGTTTTTTGAGCTTGATTTAATGGTGATAAGTAAAATTTATTTTGAGACAACAGCTATTTTGAAAATCAAAAAAATTGATTTTTTAAACACTTTTTACTCCATAACTTTTGAACGCACATTTTCTCGGAGATGCGGGTGGTGTCATTTTATCCACCATTTTAAGCTTAATAAACCACAAAATTTTAATCAAAATCGTTAGAGCCGTTTTTGAGAAATTTTGATTTTTGACGATTTTTGAGGGTTTTTTGGGGTAAAATACCCTTAAAAATCAAAAATTCAAAAAAATGAAAAAAACGCCTGGAATTATCGTGGATTTGGACCTAAATACCAAATTTCATTAAAATCGGACCATTAGGGCATTCTCTAGCTCTGTTTACATCCTGACACACACACACACACACACACACACACACACACACACAGACATCACTCCGAAAACCACTTTTTTGGACTCAGGGGGAACCATAATGGATAAATCCACCAACAACTCAAATTCGAAAATTTTGACGAAAACAATACTTTCTCCATATACTATGGTATAGGGGGAGAAAGTAAAAGTAAATCTCAAGTGTGTTACAATTACAATTTCATATTAAAACTATACCACGATTTAATACTCAGTTTGTACTATTTAGTACCCGAGTATTAGATTTAGTACTTCAACCATTACCAAGTTATTAACCTCTATGTATATGGTTGAAAGAAAGAAAATGCAAAATAGGAAATCTTTAACAGAGTGATTAGAAAATACCTTATTAAAACATAAAAGCAATTAAAGCTCTTTAGCAGTATTTAGTACCAGAGTATTACATTTTTTGCTTTAAATAGTGCACAGTTGATGATTATAGTTATGTCGCGCTCTGGCAATTTAGAATATTACTGATTTTAATATATTATCTTTTTTATTTAAACATTAATACTGTTTTAGGACATTTAAACTAAGAGGAGTATTGATGAAATAGAGTGAAACGGCTTTAATAGAATGTTTAATAGAATGGAAACAAAATTAAATAAATAACATGAATATTAACGTGAATATACTTGTAAAAATGATAAATAATAAAAATAAATAAATCAATAAATAATAAAACTGATGATAAAAGTAACAACATAAATTAAAAATTACAACTTTAAAAGGAAATTCGTAAACAAACAATGTGTGCCCATAAACATATCCCATAAATATACCCATATACAAGACGTAACAATAACATCTTAAAAATACAACCTTATACAAAACAATAAATAAAAAAATAACCATAAACAATAAAATTTACAACATGAATATAGAAATTAAAACATAACATAATAACCAGAGATACAAAAGAATTTACAAAAATATAGTCATAACATAAATATATAACCTATTTATAAACGTATACAGGGTAGAAAGTAATTAGTTAAAAAAATTTCAGGGTGATCAAATATACAGAGTAGAAAAAATGGAGATGATTTGAGGCACCGAGATGCAAAGGGGTGCAAGTGACTAAAGTAATATTTTGTGTAAAACTAATTCAAGGTTCAAGTCTTATTGTAAATTCTACGTATGTCTTATGAAAATGCTATTCACACACTTAACTTTGGCATTCATTTGTTTGTTTAAATATGCAGTTTGGAATAATTGTGATTTAAATTGTTGGCATGGTAATTTTTTTTCTATTTGCCCTGCAATCACTTACACTCTTTTACTTCCAAACATGTTACTTACACCCCTTTGCAACTAAAGAATATGCATATTTTGTTGGCATTTACAATAGAAACAAACAGGTGTAAGTGCACCTAACCCCCTCTGCCACCAAACAAAATGAAGCGTTCAGTTAGTAGTTTTTCTTTACGAAGCTAGATGTCAGCACATGTCAAGGCTAGCACTTGCATCTCTTTACCACCAAATAAAACATTGTTTCCGCTATAATTTTCACTGGTCATCTGCGATTTTTAAATTTTGTCACTTACACCCCTTTGCATCTCGGTGCCTCATTTAATACCTTTAAAAGTATATAAGTAGTAAGACTAAAACTTTGCAAATTGATTTTGAATAGCAAAATATGCTTCCTTACTTATTGTCCTTGGACTTCCAAGGGGAGACGTCCCACAAGGAGTCAGATATAAATATTTATTGTTAGCAAAGATCAATACAGTATTAACATCAAATTAAATTGCCCAAAGAATAGAGAACAATGCCACAAATCTCACCTTGAAAGGTTGAACGAGTCAAACATGGAAAATTAAACTAATAAACGAGTACTAATTGAGTATTAAATCCTGGTGTGGTTGAAATTCAATTTTTTTTAAATGGCCGGGCTGGCATTTCCCTGGCCTGGCCGCATGTTATGGCTAACAACTCAGTTATTTTTTTATTACTAAATCTAACATTTGGGTATCGAATAGTACTAATTGAGTATTAAATCCTGGTATAGTAATAATATAAAATTTTCATTGTAACACTGTTGAAATTTGAATCTTCCTTCGTTACCGGGCTGGTGCTTATGGCTCCCGCCATATACATAAGGGTTAATAATTCAATTACAGTTGGAGTACTAAATCTAATACTCGGGCACTAAATAGTACTAATTGAGTATTAAGTCACCACGTGGTCGAAATCTGCATTTTCCAACATGGCCGGTCTGGCATTTCCCTGGCCCGGCCACAAGAGTCTTCTTAATAAATCTGTTGCATTAAGAGTACTAAATCTAACTTTCGGGTAATAAATAGTACTAATTGAGTATTAGATCGTGGCATGATTTTCATATCAAATTTCAAACATGGCCGGGCCAGGGATATGGACCTGCGACTCCCGTTCTGTTTACCACATCCACACTCGTTACCCGGTCCACAGGCCGGTCAGTTGCGGAACCACCGACCATCGGTCGTCGGACCGGTCACCCGTTGACCGATATCGGTTATGTAACCACATTAATTAGTTGATAACCACTCGCACGCGGTTGCGATGGTACATGGGCGAAACCTTGTTAATTTTTTTATAATATGAAAAATGCAAAAGCCATTAGGTGCTCTAAAAACTAAGTATATAAAACATTTCTCTAGCTTCTTTATTCTAAGTAGGTATATAAAAATTTGTTTCGTAACAAAATGAGGCATTTATATCCAGGTGAGTTTTTATATCCTCCCTACTAACTAACTACACGCACGGAGGATGAAATAAAAAATCCATTTGGGATCCTTATTACAGTTTGAAACATTGCTGTATGACGTTTAACGTATGACCTATGGGAGATAGAACCCCTCATTGGTTTTAACTAAATCCAACAGGGCTCAAAAGTCGTTGAGTGTCCCAAACTTTCGTACTGATAAAAACTGGTAACCTATTACTTCAGCACTAAGGTAGGCTCTACTAACAGTGGTTTTACAAAAGGCTACATTCTTACTATTCTTAGACTTACGGAAATTGATTCTATTAAAACTGGATTTGTCAAATTTCATTAGTCTCTAAGAAATTCCGTTTAGAAAAAAGTTTTTGGGAGTGAAATTTAAAAGTACACTCTCATTAAACATCATACACATACCGGTTTAACGTTATTCATCGATCACGTAAAAAGTAGAAATCCTAATCCAACACGATGGTAATAAACACTTTCACGCTTTTCTCTAACAATTTCCAACTGCATTATACCATGCCCCCGACAGTTTCAAATTATTCAGGAGCCACAGAATGAATAAAGTCATGTAGTCATGAATGCGATTCATCCACTAGCTCTAGGTATCAAACTCGCGCTGTAATTTCGCATGGATTCGCTTTCTTTCCAGCTGCCTGCTTAATTTAAATCACACCCGAATCTAACGACAGAGAGACCGCAACCGCAACCGTGTTATTGCGGCGCGGAGGACGGCCTCCTGCACGGCGCTCTGTGCGCTATTGTCCTCCTGTATATTGTTGTGAGGTCGGCATTATGTGTGGCGGGATATATTGTGTTGTGAGGTTGGTATTATGTGTGGAGAGTCACCGACCTCGCGACTCTGCGTGGACAATCGGACATTCAATGACATTCACTGATAGAATGCACATACACATACACATTCACCAAGTGAATTTGGCATTCAAATGACGCCAGACTTGTAGGTACCAGAGAACCCAGCAACCTGACTTCGCATTCAAGAGGCAATCGCCCATGCAATAAAGATATGTCTAACAAAAACAAGAGACAGGTACACAGAACCAGAGATGGGAAGAACATCCTATTTGGCCAATAGCAACTGAGCCTTACTGAGAAACTAACGGATGAAAATAGTAACTCTTCCGGGCTAATTGATTGGTGACATCTGTTGCGTAATTTCAGCGTTTTTATTGGGGTGGGACAAGATTTTTTAATGAATATGTTTTTACTACAATGAGACCTCCTCCTCACTATTGTGCTTTAACCAATAACAATTGGTTTATACACACCATATAAAAGCTCAATTCAAGACATAACTTTCATTTTGTTATTATTTTTTAGTAAAATTTGAATTTTTTGCAATTTTCCCAATTTGTTGGGGGGGGGGGGGTGGTAATTGCCTCCTTTTGCACACCTCCCCCCTCCCCAAGTGACGCCTATGAGTGACATCTGATATAAACTGATAAGTGACATCTTTCCAACACGTAATTTGCTTTTTACATTTTTTTCAGTGTTCAGTCTGGTTAAGAGTTTATGGAATGAAACATTGTGAGTTTATTTAGTGGCCACCTTGAAAAAGTCAACAAATTTTCCCACTAACTCTGGAACTCGACGGCATTTGAAACACTAAAATTTGACTAAAGAGCTGTTACAACCGGCTGTTTGATCTATTTCTGATCATGAGTTTTCCAATAAGAATTATGTTTCAATAGGGGCCTACTATTTTAATTTGATGAAAGAATTGTGTTCAGATTCCATCTGGTAGTCTATAGACATTCTATGGAGGCCCTGAAGGAGATCAAAGAAAACTAACGCTAGGCCTCCCCGAGTTGTTCCTGTCCTGTATGAGGGCTAGCAGGCGTTATCACCAGTTATTTGTAGTGTCGAACCACTGACATAAGTGGAATGACGGCGACTGACGGCCGACGCAATATTGGAAATCATTTCTTGTCATACGCTGTAATAACTACATTGCCTCAAAACGGGACCTATGGTGCCGCACTCTAGAAATTACGTTTAAACATAGATCCATTAAAAATAATTTTCAAATGAGATGGAACACTTTAAGAAGTGACCTAAATGAATTTAAAAAGTAAAAATACAGAGTAAGTAGGATTAAAAATAGTTTTATACTTTAGGTTTACAGACATAATAGGACATACAACCATTAAGTTCCAAAAAGTTAAAAACAATCCAGTAAATGTCACTTAACCATATATACACCTACTAAAAGAAACATTTAGGCATTGTAACAATCACATTTCTTGCATATTTTCTCCGCGGTTCCTGCAGTGTTCGCATCGGTTTCTGGGACAGGCTCGTGTGCACAGTATGTGAGCCGTACCCGGAGTGCGTAGAACACCACCGCGGCCACCGTTCCACACACCACCGCTGCGATGAACGTCTTGTTGAAATCCTCTTCCAGGCCGAACGGAAGCTGGAAGTGGAAGTCCCCATTCTTCTTGAACAAGGGATTCGTCAGGCTCTTGAAAATATATGAGGAAAACATCACCACACTTTAGATTGAAGGCTTACTATGCAAACGTTGAACACTACAGCAAGCAGATTGTGTTTATTTTTATCAACATATGTATTAAATATGGATTTTTATTGTTGTGTATCATAGAGTAAGTATTGCCATAGTGACAGTACACAATATAGTTGAAACAATATAGTACACAACTATAGTTGTTGAAGATAGCTATGGGGGAGTAGCGCTACCATTTCTGGTTGCCTCTTAAAATCAGCTGATTACAAAAATACAGGATGGAATTATTTCTGAGCGTTAGTTTTCGTATTGCCCGATGTCTTGGCAATCCGGGGGTTTTTTGTTACTCCTAGAGGACTTTGGCATGTTTGGTTGTACAGTACCATCAACTATACATAATACTAGGAATACGCTCCGATGTCCGTCCCGTACAAGAATTTTTTACTCACTTTTTGAGTTATTAGGTGACGCTTTGTTTTTGAGGGAGAGGTGAGAAAAATTCATTACGCACACAGGTGGCAAGCCTGTAGTGTGGGGCTCCCCTAAAAACGGGTTTACCCACTAAAAAACCTCGCCTCTACTCTTTAGGATTCTAACCTGGAGTTGTTTATTACATTACGTCAGGCTAGGCCTAAATTTGGCTTATGCCCGTGGGGCTCACTCCTTATCCAGCCACTCGATCAAGGGATCTGGGCCACTTCGCCGTCCAGATCGGTTTCTTTTCCAGGAGGATGCCCCGGACGAACTGTGATAAACAATCCCAGTTGCCCTCATCCTCCAAGATCTTTTGACAGACCGAAATCCACCAAAAATGCACCAAAAAATTTGTGTGGCCTTCAGGCGGGGCCCTTCCCAACGGGGGCAGCGGAAGAATGTGTGTTCCGCATCGTCGGGAACGCCCGAGCAATAAATGCAGTCTGGTGAACCGGTCTTGCCCATCCGGTTCAGGTACGACCGAGATAGCCGTGAATTGTCAAGAATTGGCCGCCGTTCCACCCATGGTTGGACGTGCTTGATAAGTCGCGCAGTCCATCGTCCTCGGGTGTCGTGCTCCCAGCTGTGTTCCCACTGCTGGAAGGTTCTGGAGCGCTCTTCTGTTCTTGCCGTGTTCTTTTAATCTAGCCTTGTCTCTGATAAATTGCCTTTTTCTCTCCTGCCAAGAGCTTGACAGGGATAACTCCGGCGACCACCAGGACGGCAGGCTCGGGCACTGTCCGGTAGGCAGAACACATCCCGAGCGCCGCTCGACGTTGAACCCGGGCGAGTCGCAACCTGTACTACTCTTTATCGAGAGCGTCTGCCTACACCTCTGCTCCATAAAAAAGCACGGACTGAACCGCGGACATCAACAGACGTCTTCTGTCGAATCGTGGAACCCCGACATTGGCCATCAGCCTACTAAGGTACGTGACTACCTTAGCGGCCTTGTTCGCCGTACGGAATATCTGATCCCTCCAGCTTAACTTGGTGTCCACCATAATCCCGAAGTACTTAGCAGCACGAGTTGATTGGACCACCTCCCTTCCCACTTGGAACGGAACGACGGTGACTATCCTCTTCTTCGTAAGGATCACAATCTCCGTCTTACGGAGAGCAAGCGAGATACCGTGATCGGACATCCATGTGTTGACCACACGCATGACTCGGTTCAACTTTAGTTGGGTCAGCTCAACGTTGCGTGCAACAATGAGAGCTGCGACATCATCGGCGTACCCAACCAAAGTGGTTTCCTCAGGCATCTCCGACCTCAGGAGGCTGTCATAGGCAACGTTCCAGAGATCCTGGCCGAGTATTGAATCTTGCGCGGCACCAGAAGTGACTTCCATCGTCCACGTTCCGTCCCTTGTGTCGTAAATCAGGCTTCGGGAGCGGAAATAATCCGCAACAAGATGAGTCGCAACAGATATGCAGGAACGCGAAAGGTGTTGCGAAGCGCATCCAGCATATCGACCCACCTCGCCGAGTTAAAGGCATTCTTGACATAAGCGTAACAAGAAGCACTACTCAGCGAGAGAAATGGTTGTGGCTCTCGGCTCTCTTCACAGCTCTCTGGACTTCGGTGATAGCGTCAATCGTTGACCGTCCCTTTCTGAAGCCGTACTGACGGAGGCATAAGTACCAGGCAGCTTCCACGGCAGACGTCAGGCGGGAACGGATCAGCTTCTTGGACAGCTTCCCAGCCGTGTCCAACATGCAAAAAGGCCTGTGGGACGACGGCAGCTCGGGATCACCTTTGCCCTTGCTGATGAGTACAAGTCTGGTGGTTTTCCAGGGAGCCGGAAACACCCCTTCTACCAAACAGGCGTTGTACATATTCTCAACAAGTCAGCATTAATTGAAAATACTTTCTTTAAAGCCTCGCTGGGAATCCGTCCGGGTCAGGAGCCTTGTTGCTCTTTAGGGAGAGAACGGAGGTTTCCATCTCCTCGAATGTGAAGAGTGGAACGTCATCTAACCGTCCGAAGTCAACCGGCGTACATCCTAGGCCTAGCCTACAAATAAATACATACAAACTATGATTTTAGCTAAGACCTCAAAATAAGCAAGTAACTTAATAATAATTATGCTTATAAATTAAAGAAAAATAGATTGTAGAGCGAAAAAACAATGCAATTTAAAATCCATGATTGCAAATTAATCAAAATCAAGTAATGTAAGTATTGTAGAATTACGCTTACTTAACACTTAATGCATATTTTGTTACCTGAGACATAGGCTACAATGGCACAACACATTCTAATTAGTTGTTCAATTTAAATCTTTCTCCCAAATAGATATTAGTTGTATCCCATAAATTAGTTAATCGCATAATTCCGTACGACACCAATTCATTCCACATCAACATGCCTATCTTTTGGTAGACTATAATTTATAACTTCAATAAGTAAACATCAGTGTTGATCTATTTAATTTAACAAATATGTCTGTCAAAATATCAATTAAATTTTATTTAAAAACGTAACATAACGGCGAGCAAATATAAACAAGAAAAGGTTATGTTATGTTGTTTTCAGCATACATCGACAACTCAGCTGCGATGGGGGAAAATAAACTGATCATAGCAACTACATTAGTCAAACCATGTAGCCTAAACAACTAAAGTTCTGTCAAAAATTCCGGAAAATAAGCTTTTTTAATACTTGAAAATAATTGCTCGATTATAGTTTATTACCTAGTTTAAAATACTTAAAATCTAACCTGAGAATTTCATTGAAATCAAATTAGGAATAAAAAAGCCTTTTGGCTAGAGAATTTGCCTAAGAGAAATTTAAAGTCGGTCTAAAAGAATTTTATACTCTATGTTCCATAGAGGTAAAAAATTCAATAAATTTGAATAGTAAATCAATACTCTACTAGAATCTTTACAGGGCTTGCTATAATTTATGGGAGGCTATCTGATTGGTAACTTTTCTTGTTGATACCCTTCTTTGCAGTAACATTAAAAAATTATAAAATTTAGGTTAGGTCATGTGAGGTTTGTCTAGATGATCAGTTAATACGGAGTAGAGTTACAGTACCTATCAGATGGATTTTTATCCGTCTACCAGGTAACGTAACATGTACCTACGAGAAAAGTTACCTTCCATGAGGGATCCCTGTTTTATAAACGAATTTTTAAAACCTTGCAGTTAGGCTGTATTTACCTTTTTGTAACTGAGAAGCGCAGCTCTTAAAGATAAACAAACAATGATAAATCTGTAAGCACGTAATGTTTAAGCACAATGATGTTCTATGTTCTATGTTTCTGCAAAACTCTGGCACAAATAAAGGTATACAAACAAGGCCTTAGTGAATCTCTTTATCCAGTTGCAGAATCAGGCTGTTCTCATGAAGAAGACTACTTAAATGGTTAGTGGGGTAGCTCTTAAATATGTTATGCAGTCGATCAAAAGTAGACCAAATTAAATTGATTTAGCCCTCCCCACAACAGATAAAATTTGATAATACCTTTCAACCAATTTGGCAAAACATCGACATAGTTTATATAAACTTAAGAATATGTATATGTATATAGAATATAAACTCAAACCTTACATATATCCGGCGAGATTGAATGTTTTCCAAGATAATTTCTGGTAGCCCTATACTTTTATTTTTTTATATTAATCCTCTGGTAACCTGGAAGACTGAAGGCTACAAATGCCTCGGATTTCCGCCTCGAACGCCTGATTGACCCTCCTGTTTTTGTGTCGTTGCAGCGCCAACACCCAGATGGACAACGACGTGACACCCGTGTATCTGGCGGCCCAGGAGGGTCACCTGGAGGTGCTCAAGTTCCTGGTGCTGGAGGCGGGTGGCTCGCTGTACGTCAGAGCCAAGGACGGCATGGCTCCCGTGCACGCCGCCTCGCAGATGGGCTGCCTCAACTGCCTCAAGTGGATGGTGAGTCGAAACTACCTATTGAGTTAGGTCGCCATTTCAGTAAAGGTATTTCAATAAAGGTATTTCAACAATCGACAATGTTATTTTTAGCAAATTTTTAGCTATACTTTGCAGTAGTAGTCAGTAATCTATTCATGAGGAAGAGAAGAATTGGTTTTACTCAAAACTGTGAAGTCTTCCCCAGTTCAAGTTATTCCGCTCCTCGATGAATTTACTGGTTCAACAGTGGTTGTAACATTCAGCGATCACGTTTTTAAACATTGTAAATAATCGGTTACCGTTATGGTAGTCATATTAAGAAATTAGTGAATATACCAAGAAAAAATACAGAATGTTTGACGAACAACAAGATTTGAAATTTTTGGGATAGCCTCCCTCAAGTAAAAGTCCTCACGGCATCAAGAACTGTTACTTTTACAAGAACGAAAGTAGGTCTTTGTATGTGTAAACATAAAATTTGTCTTGGTATAAACTTAAGATTTTTTGTTAAACCTTGGTATTTTATTTAGCATAGATATCCTATTACCTCAAATACTTTTCACAACACAACCAAATTTAGTCTAGTAGACTTCAAATGCCTACCTCCTCTTTAGGCACCCAGACTATTTGTAGCTTCATAAACACCCAGGCACTCAGACTCCTATTAGACCTTTTCACGAATGCCTCGTATACTCAATGCTCAAGTCGAGTGAATGCCTGGTTGAATTTCAAGCATCATGTTGCGTTAGGTGCAAGACCAGGGCGTGGACCCGAACCTGCGGGACGGGGACGGCGCGACCCCTCTGCACTTCGCGGCGTCCAGGGGTCACGTGGAGGTGGTCCGATGGCTGCTCAGGCACGGCGCAAAGGTAGTCACCGACAAGTATGGCAAGAGCCCCATCAACGACGCCGCCGAGAACCACCAGATGGAGGTACGTGTCGTGTCACGTGATCATGAGTCGTGAGGTAGCAGTGTTGGAATCAAGGACAAATTCAAACATTTATTTATTCATGTCTATTCAGTTGTTTATTAAATAATTGTGGACATTTCCATCACTGATTAGTAAAAACAACTTCACGACGTTTTGGGATCTGGAATCTGATCCCACCTTAAGGTGGAAGAACCTGGAGAAGTCCATAGCCAAACGTGATGAAAAGATTCAAAGGCAATTACAAAAAATCAAATACGAATAATGTATATGCTTGTAAAATATGATGGAATGAAAGTCAAGGTGTATACATACTCAAAATGAGTATCTCTTCTTAATTATTTTGTGTGTTGATCATTTACATGAAATAAACTCAAGATTTTGTCATGTCGATCTCGTGACCGCCCACTAAATGATAGGCCTAAATGGTTATGAAGAATCATGAAACTATTTTTGATTCCTTGCAGCCTGATATGTTAGAAAAGTTGTCTTCGGCATTCATTTTGTAAAGGATCGCACTTTCCAACTTAAAGTGGTGTTTTAAGTGTGAACTTCTGAAAAGGTAATGCACAACACGGTAGGAAAATGAATTAAATAAACCATAAAAAGACAACGAATGTGCTATTTGACCTTGGTCTTATTGTACTTTGAAAATGCATATAACGGAATGTTTCGTGGCTATAGAAATTAAAACTCATATCCACCTAGAGTTCCATGTTCGTAGCCTATGCAAACAGAAGCTAGGTTAGCCTACATTTATCTTGGCTTCGGTAATTTGATAGATTTAGAGTCCAACCAATTCAACATAGCCTAATTTGACATTTACATGATAACGTCCAAACCTCATAATCTCATAAATAACCTAGCGATCACTTTTATTTAAATCAAAATTAAAAACCACTAATTTGGCAATCACTGTTACTTCAAATTTCAGGTTTACTAAAATATTCACAACTTAACGAACAAAGCCACAAAATTGAAACTATGAAGCGATCACCATAACCAAATCAAACCTTGATGTCCAGACCGTGACAGCAGACACAGCCTAGTAACCACACTTTCACTGAGCCTCGCCACACTCACTCACTCGCTCACTTGATTGATTCAGTTAATATCATATCGGCGAAAGTCACCGCCGATCGCCGCGGATACACAGGCGACTGACTTGTCTTCCCGCATTAATCTGATTATTACTTGCAGCAGGTTGTTTTTTATAGTCCACTGTTCTCTCCTTTGGTCGTGCTCTAGTTTTATTAGTCCGGTGTATTTTGTATTTTGACAAGAAAGAGTCAATGACATAGGGAGCAATTCATTATGGTATGAATGTTACGTATTTATAAAGAATAATGTGTTTTATGTGCTTTGGTTGAGAAACAAATCGTTCGAATCTTGTTACACCACCTTTTGTTGTATCGATGTTTAAAAAAAGTAAAACTGTTAATGTTGTCCCCCATTTTTTTTTTTATTCGGCTAGTTTAGTTAAGTATGTAATAGCTTAATCTTCAATAACTCAAAACTATATTTAGCTAAACTATTTCAAAGGAAATAAAATGACTTTTTCTTTCCTGTACTAACATGGAGTTCATTCAAACAGTAAACTGCGAAGTGTCTTCAGCTTCAGTTCAAGAGGTCACGGGTTCGATCCCCGGGATGCCTATTGACTTTGAGGGGTTTGGACCTCTTGCAATAAAAGCGTTTGTGTACACTAGACAAAAATGTCACCGGCATTAATAAAAATAAATAAATAAATAAAATAAAACAATTTATTTTGCTTATTTAGAAAATCTTAAATATGTTAATTGACTTACTTCTTTCTTAACGTATCTTAATAACCCTTGATGCGTACTTTACTGGGTGAAGTTTAATAGTTCGATAGGTTTATCCAATGCTGCATTTCCTTAGTATATTCCGCGTGGCAGCAAAGAAGCTACTCATAGGAAAAATATAAAATATCCTTATGCGAAAGGAAAATTGGGGCATCTATTTTTAACTTTGAATTGAACACCAATTGAATAATTGAGTGGCTCAATTTAAAAGAAATAAGTTAGGGTGACAACTGAGTAAAAATTTGCTCTTTTGCTTTGATCGTGCAGATACCATGGGGAGTCGCCGAGTTTGCATGACCCACGTGAGGTGTTTACGTTTCGAGTTCAAGGTCGGAGCCCCGGCGGATCGTCGGCGAGCGGAGTTGAGCGGTTGGACCGCGAGTAACGGCGTGGACGTGGACGGGGACATCCCGCACAACTGGTTCCGTTCCGAGCGATGACCCACTTCTGCCACGGGATAATTGCGATATTGGCGCGCAGGTCCGGCCGCATGCGCATTATCCTGACACCCCGAGTGTCGTAAATCCTACGGTAATCGGCGAGCGAAGCGAGCGGGGCGCGCGTAGCGGCGGGGACACCCGCGGGCGACGGGGGCAGCGGTAACGGGTGTGACGAGGAAACTGCGGTGGATCCGCAACGAAATATTTAGGGAGTTGAAGATATGTTCGTACTGTGTTTTGCCATGGTAAAAATAACATGTTTTTTATGTTAGTCGAGTTTTCTACTGGAAAGTCCATTCGGACTTTGTCTTTAATTGATCGGTTGGGTTTTAATTTGAATTTTTAGTCTGATGCTTGGTTATGGAAAGTATCTATCTATAGTCTACAGGGTTAGGCAAAAGTCTGTACAACACCAGTTAACTTTTTAACGTGTTGCAGTAGGAAAACCTAACTCAGCACATGTTTACAACATAAAAAACTGCAATTTTTCATCAGTCACAACTTTGCCCTGGCTCCAAAAAATGTGGTACCGGTATTTCGGGGGCAGCCCCAAATTTTCAAATGTAAGCCCCCTATCAAGTAACACATCATTTTAAACGATTTATCAATAGAAATTAAACGGTGTAAACCGGAGGTCGATATCTCACCCCTAGCCAAAATGGCAGCCATTTTAAAATTTGAAGTGGGTGACACCCCATTCAACCCATTGATTGAAATGGGTTAAAACAAAATCGGAAAGTAGCTATTTTAGTATTGAGAATTTTTGGAATTATATTTTAATTGAATCTATTAGTGCAAATGAACTAGTAGGTTAAATTATAAAAAAATCTAAAAATTCTTTATTCTAAAATAGCCATTTTCTGATTAAATTTGGAAATTTAGGGCTACCCCAAAAATAACACATTTTTTGGACTGAGGCAAAGTTGTGACTTTAATGAAAAATTGTATTTTTTGTATTGTTAATATGTACCAAGTTCGGTTTTACTTCTGCAATGCCTTAAAAGGTTAACTGGGGGTGTCCAGTGTCCAGACTTCAGCTTACTTGCTGCCCTTCTCAAATTTAAAAATGGCTGCCATTTTGATTAGGGGTGCGATATTGACCTCTGGTTTGCACCATTTAATTTCTCTTGATAAACCATTTAAAATGAGGGGTCACTCGATAGGGGTTTACATTTGAAAATTTGGGGCTGCCCCAAAAATACCACATTTTTGGGACCGGTGCAAAGTTTTGACAAGTTGCAAGTTTTTAACAAAATATACTATTGGTAATTTTGTATTTTTATTGTTTTAGTTTCTTTTGTAGAAATGCAAAAAAACCTCATTTATTCCTAAACTTAACCATAACTTAAGTTGTGATAAAAACTGCGATATACAAGGTGATATAAAATTTATAAGCCTTGGTCTTGGTAGTCCAATAATGCTTATATTGGTTTATTCAAAGGAAATAAATTTACAATTTAACATTTATTTGGACAGGCCAATGCCAAGCCAAATGAGCTGAAACTACGACAGAATCAACGACTGAAAAATATTGGTGTCACTACTGCTGACATACATATTTTGAACATACAAGACTTCCTTTGCGCTCTCCTTCCTTGCGATATGGGTTCTAAAGAGGCTACCGTGTACTTAAGTTCCTTCATGAAATACGTCGCTATTTGCTTCCAGCTCAAACCGAAACATGTGGTAGGCAAAAGATTATGTACTGTACATGTAATTTAGATAAAAAGTACCGATTGGGACAAACTCGTAGCCTTGTCAATC
Organism: Neoaliturus tenellus; assembly: GCA_030545055.2. NCBI lineage: Eukaryota > Metazoa > Arthropoda > Insecta > Hemiptera > Cicadellidae > Neoaliturus > Neoaliturus tenellus. Next base: position 168,707,671 of record CM061533.1, on the reverse strand, counting down.
ATTGCTTGGTTACCTAAGAATCATGGCTAGATTTTTCCACTCATTAGAGGTTTTGTGTGCGATCACATAACAGTTATTAAATAATAGTGGATACTAAAAAATAGTTGCCTAAGCTGCCAACGATAGGTGATTATTCGTAAAATTAATTCTTACTTGTGTTATAGGCTCCAGTTATTGGAAAAGTGCCAATAAAGTATCCTTAACTTTTGGAAAAAACATTCAAGTAGTGTATAATGTCTGTGAGTGATTGATTGTGAACCGTGTTTTTAGTGCTTGAACCTACTGGTCCAGAGAGGCACGACGCCTGACTACCACGACGATCTCTACCAGGGAAAACTGCACGGCTGCACCTGCCGAGCCGGTGACTCTGTGGTGAGTGCATACAACTCTTTATACAATAGAGTTCTCTGGGTAAATGCAACAAAGCCTAGGGTTTGGACCATACCCTAAAAAATTGTTAAAATGAGCCATTCCCATGGTGTAGATAATTGATTCAAAAACAAAACTTAAAAAACGAAACAAGTAACTAATCATTAGTTTATTTAATTCAAATTTTATCATTTCATTCATTGCCTCCCCTCCAACAATTGCGACATTAGTTATAAAACGTATAAATTTATTTAATGTTAGACAAGAAATATTTGTTTCTCCATTAATTTATAGTCTCCATTCATAAAATTCATAGTCTCAATATATTCAAGGTACAGTTTTTGATAACTTTCTTTAAAAACATTAGAGAATTTAAATTTTTTCCAAATTTTTCACAGGCCTTAAAACATGGTTTTATCCATGGCTTTCATGGTTATAACATGCTAGAATAATGCACATAGTGCTTGTGGGAAGGTGTTATTGTCATCATAATTTTTTTTTGTAATCACACAAGAGGCTGTCTGGATCCTATAAGTTCACTCTCTGTCTGGTCTATACTGATGGTAAAGAGGTCGACATTGAAAACATTCACGAGGGTGCATCGAAATGAAGTTGATACAGTATAGACAAGCTTTTTAGCTGTTCATAGAGTTGGCTATCCAACTTTAACTTTCCTCCTTTCCTATTCAGCCTCAACTCCCTGGTCTAGAAACCCAGCCTCATCTAAGCCCATTTGGGGTAGCATACATCTTCCTCCTTGTTCATGGGATAGTAGGAATCTTTTCCGGCAGTCTCTGGCCCCTAGCTGAGGACAAAACTTCCCATTCCCTTGAGTAGAGGTTGGTAGTAAGTGAAGGCAGTTCTTGTCTGACAGACTTTGAGGTTTTTTGGATTTGTGATACTGTGATACTTCTTAGGTCATGCGGAGGCTGGCTATAGTTTTTTGTCTCCTTTTAAACAAAGCAGATTGACACTGTCTACCTTTTCAACTCCTGCAAATACTTTCTTTCTGGTGGCTGCACAATATCCCACTTAAAGACTCGCTTAGCTGGATTTACGAAATCCTCCTAATTTATTTAGACACAAAAATATACAAGTTGTCCTCAAAAAAAAAAAAATAAATAAATAAATAAAAAATAAATAAATAATAATAATAATGATAATAATCATAAATCTAGGGTAAAATTTTGTGTATAAGAACTTTTGATTGATTTGATTTTTGTTAAATTTAAACAATGCTTCTCCGTCAACCATTAACTGTCTCCTCATGACTTGTGTGTTATCCAGTGTTCGTACGCTGACTGCATCAACTACACCAGTGGCAAGGAGCCGTTCTATCTGCACCCGCCTGGCCCCATCAAGGACTCGCCCCCCGCCAAGGATGGCCTCTACATCAACCCCATGACTCTGGCACCCCCCGTCGCCCCCGCCCACAACCACCACGGCAGCGGCTTCTACCTGCATGACCCCCAGGAGGTGCCCTACCATAGGGTCAAGGATCTGTTCAACCCGGAGCCCGCCTACAGCAAGCCTCCACCACCACCGCCCCCACCACCACTCACCGGTAAGTGATCAAGTACACTCTTCACAGCAGACCTGCGTATTCCATGAATGTCCATTAATATTTGGTGATCAATATATTACTCATACAACTATTGTGGAACCTAAGTATGCAGGTTTGCTGTCACTGGTTTGACTTAAGCAAAAATAACAATCCTCATGTCAAGTAAGTAAGTACGTAGGTTTTCCGCCATGTGGGTTGATTAAATTAAATCTCGTGAAGGTACATATCAAATTCAATCACGCTTTAAAAATAGCGTGTCATAGAAGTTTGTTGATTTCCCATAAGAATCACATGGGAAACGTCTTTTGCATTTTCTCTGTTACTAGTAAAGGTAAGTAGGTTATAAATTTAAATACTAAATAATAATTATTCCATTATAAATAATAGATTGGTGGTAATTATAAATAATAGATTGGTGGCAGGTCCAGTCCAAGAATTCATTGATACTCTAAAATGGATGTTCTAATAGCCATTTTTTTAGTTTATTTTTAAATTTTTCTGTATTTTCTTCTTTGATATTTTGAGGTAAAACTTTGTAACATTTTGATCCAGTGTAAGATGGTTTTTTAAACATGAATGGTGGCTCGTAATATTGAAATCATGAAAGCATGTCTGGTGTTTTATGCCTGTATTCTGTTGGTTTTATTTTTATTAATTAAAAACACATTGTTAAATTAATGTCAATTATTAAATTATTGCTTTTACAGCTAATTTTATGCAATCCATTAGATACATGTTAAAGACAGTCCTAATCCTCAATTCAACACATTTCTACAGCTTTCCCTCCTACCTAGACTGTGCAAAGCAACTAAATGTAATGTCCTGGTTGACTGTATGATGCGTGTTATAGGTTATTGACTTTATCTACGGCCATTGCAATAATTTCCTAAAATGATATTACAAGTAGAATTATAAAGAGGTACATTGGTACATTACTAAACCAGATTCAAACTCGTATCTTAATGAGCTCTTAAGAGTTCAGGTCCCACATTATTAAAATTCGGGTTGTAGACTAACGATCAAGAACTCAGCATTTGATGAAAGAAAAGGTATATATACTGTCTGGAGATGACTTGTTGGCCAGTGAGGGGGGTTGCGGGGTGAGGGGGAAGCTGGAGCATGCCATTGGCCAATACAATTTGCTTTTTGTTTTTGGTTTTTTTTTATTCCACCATATGTTAAGCTATCAACAAAACCAAAAACATACAGTTTCCCTACAATGTTTTCTTTTATCTTGCAGTCAGCTGTATTTCACTACATTGCATTAGGCTAGCTGGTTTGTCAACAAAGATAATTGTTTACTTTTTTAGCAAAATTTCTTCATGTAGAAATTTCATGTAGAAATAGTACAATGTAAGTTTGTTTTTATTCCTTAGTTAACCAAAAGACCGCTAGGTTTCGAATGTAAATTTCCCCGCGCCCCCCAACCCCTTCAGTGGCCAACAAGTCATCTCCCGACAATAATAGAAATTACGCAATTTGCACATCAGCTGATTGTTCCATCACAATTCATGTTTTAGTTGCTACGTTGTGTATATCCTCAAAAGAGTGTGATCATGGATGAGAAGGGTGAGAATGATGATTTGGTTAAGCAACATCTGTGTGGCTAGATGAATGGATTTCTGTCCCATAATATACCAAATTTAAGTTGGTCGTAGATAAAATAGAGTACGCAACGATTGTATTCAGCCTGTAAGCAATGAATACAGAGTCTTATAAGAAGAACAGGCCCCATGTTAAATATTCTGCCGTTTTTTTTAATTGGGCATCTCAACACCTGGCTTCGCTGAGCGTTGGCTGTTCCAACTGCTCTACGCGCCCCCACGCCCCTCATTGTTGTAATTAATTGGGCATCTCACCACCAGGTTGCTTCGAGAGTTGGCTGTTCCAACGTACGGATACACACAGCTGGCTGTTCCAGTTACACTACATCCCCCTCCAGCCACCGCCGCTAAAGCACCAATTCTAAATTGCAGCGTTTCATTGCAAACAAAAAATAATCGTTCTTCTTGAAAATTGTAATCTTTCATAGTAAAAACTAGGCTACCACTAGGCCTAAATAAAAATAACTACGGTGTTAATTTAATGTTAGATTAAAATCGTTATGATAAATATGTAAAAACATTGCGAAGTAATTTCTTTCAAATTAATCACATGAAAAGTTGGTCTGCGAGAAAGTTTTTTTTTTTTAATTATTGCTTTGGTAAATTTTGTCTTTGAGAAAGTAGTTGAGAAATACTTACATTTGCACAGTTAATTTAAAGTTGGCCTACTATTTAAAACCCGTAGGACTCTTTCTATGCTTATTCAAAGGCAAAAGTTTAATTGTTGATTGGCAGGTAGCCGTGGGCCATGCCGACGGCCGTGATTAGTAATTAGCTTGTAGTTTTGTAATTACAGATGTAGATGGCTAGTAATACTCGTGTACGTTATCAAAGAGGTAAACCAAAAATAACAAGACCCATAACTAAAACTTCTTATTACAAAATATTAGTTGTATGAAGACTTATATAATTTTTTTACTAATAGGCCTATTAAGTTTACTTAAATATCAATTTTCCTCATTAATATTTCCAAAAAAGGTATTTTAATGTTTATTGGAATGTAATGACTCATTCTATAAATTGTTTGGATTTTAAATTAATTTAATGTAATAAAGTAATATGGCCAAAATATTTAATAAGCCCTATTAAATCATTCATAAAAAAAGGGATTTTGGCTGTGGACGAAAGCTCGTTCACGTTAAAAAATTTGTTTTAATTAAAGGTAGATATTCTTTCCAGGTCGGTCGATAATCCATAAACATTACACTCTCGTATCTTACATATCAGAAAGTTTTGTCTTGTCTAGGATCTACTACCGTTTAATTTATTAACTAATATTCCAATGAGCGTTACATAGTTGTAAAATTTTATACATTAAACGATGTGCAAAATCAATTTTTTACCATCATACAATTCTGCCAATTCTGCCTTTCCAAGAAACAATTTTTTTATTTTTTGAAATAGCAATTTCATAGCACTGTTACAAATGAATGTACAGGATAATAAATGTTTTCATAATTTTTGTTCAATTTGATTTAATATTTATGAGGCCATAAAATTTATTGAAGACAAAGTAAATTACAAACTGGATTATACTAATAATACAATAATAAAACAGCTCGATATTAATTTTTGTCAATGACCCCAAAGAAGTCTGTGGCTCAAAATAAGTAGACTCCTTGCTCTGCGATCTAGCGCCTTTAATATAGTTTAGAATTGAAAGTTTCGCAAGATGTTGTGTTTATTACTGTTGACTACCCTACATATTTTATGAGTACAGTATAGGTTAAAAAAAGTAATTTTTAATTTTAAAATATTTAGCATTACATTATTTATTTAATCTTGATTTAAAATAACATATCCTGTTTAGAAAAACAAGCATCATAGTATACTTCAGCATTGCTGGACGAAATAATGGTTATGTTTAATTATATAGAGTGTAAAACATTATAAGATTTCACAACTATGTGCTTAACAAATATTAAGTAAAAAATAGATAGTCAATACACCTTGTCATTCTTATCAAATCATAGACCGAACGATGAAGTAAGAGAGCGCGAGAATCAAAGTGAATTTCTTCAAGGCACTATTGATTCAATTGCCAACGATCAAAATATTTAATCGTAAATTACTCAATTACATGATGAAATTCATCTAAATGTCAACAACTTTCCCGCTGAAAGTTTGTTTCTGACCCAAAAATAAAAAAATTCCTCGCTTAGTAACTTTTTAATGTCAGACTAAATAAAAAATTAAAATTTTCCAACTTGTAAATTACATATATTTCACAAATTAAAAAATATTCATATTGTTAGATTCTGCATTTAATACAGAAACCGAATATATACGTTTTATAGCATATCAACCAGTTTGGTTAGGTCCAGGGGCGTGTAAACGGCGGCGCGCTATCCTTAAATTAACGCTGATTTCGCCGTAGATGCTAGGTTGAAGGGGGGGATTTCACGTAAAGGAACGGCACAGGAGTACAGCGCGCGCAGCCAGGTGGTGAGATGCCCAATTAAAAAAACGGCCGAATTAAAGCCATAAGGCCTGTTCTTCTTATAAGACTCTGTATTCATTGCTGTAAGCCACTTGTGAAATATTTAGAAAACTCACTTCGCTCGTGTTCTAACTTACAACATACTCGGGGCTTAAACAACTTGTTTATCATACAATCGTTGCATAAACTAATATAAATAAAATAATAACTGGATATGTTTGTTAGTTTGTAACCCTAAATGACCAGGGCATATTCAAATAGCTCAATTGCAAAGAAGTTCAGGGAATAAATATTAAAGGAATCTATTGCTCTCCAAAAAAATGTTATATTGAAACCAGCCTTTTCTGAAGAAGGTACCACCTTACTTAACCCTGGTCCTGAAGAGTAACTCCTTTAATACATATACCACGATTAGTTTCACAAAGTATTGATAAAAGTGGAATAATTGCATTTTATTTATTAAAAATGTATCCCTTATTAAAACAAAAACGTTTTAGTGCATTCCCTGAGTAAGATCAAACCAATAAAACATGACACAGTTCATTAAATAAATAACAATACCACAGTTCTATGAATTAATTATTACTTGAGTGATGTACGACCGAAAAAACAACACTGCCAAATTAGATAAGAGCAATAAATGAATTGAAATGAATAATGATGCGGGATTGAAGCAGTGTTATCAGTGTAGATAAGCAAGTCTGTGAGTGGAGATGGCCTTATGTGCTGTCGGTGCAGTAGAGTGTTTGTGTGCCGTGAGAGATAATCATGGTTGTGTGCTGGTTTTGTTGTCGGACAACCCCCAAAATCTGCGAAGTGGAGCCCCCCGCGGGGGAGTTCAAAGTGACGGAGACCCTGGAGCCCCACGGGCCATCCCCGGTGGTGAATAACGGCCCTCTCAGCGAAAACACTGATGTCGTCATAGGTTGGCAGCAGAAGCACCTGACTGCTTGCTATTGATATTTAGAATTATTTACTTGCTGAATTTTGTGGTGCACTCACTTCATATTAATTACAGGAATAGTTTATTCGATCTTCATATAGAATTTGCAAAGTATTACATATTTCATACTAATGGCTTGGTCACTTAATATACTTCCTTTTGCACCAGCTAATTTAAACGACCAGTAATTACTATTTACAGTAATTACAGTAATTTACAGTAATTACTATTTACTCAAGAGTTTTTTTTTTTACCGTATTAAAGCAATATTTTAAGTAATCCTTTTGATTAATAAAATTGCATGATATAATTAATATTGCTGGGATTATACCCTAAATACTTATGACAATTCAATTTTATATATTTCTCTACTCTATGAAGTACTTTCAAATTCCTGGAACCCAAAATTACCATTTGTTCAATTTTATATAAGTGTGTCTGAAGAAATAATACCAAACTTTAGAAATAAACCTGCATTTTCTATTAAATTTGGTATGGACTTGTATTATAAAGGTATATTTTCAAGAGTTTAGAAAGCAAGATGATCGGACCCAAGGAATCTAGAATATTAATAAAGTGAAGGTAGAGGCCACGTAAATAAAATAAAAACCAAGGGTAGTATTTATTTCTATGATCATCTATTTTCTATACATTTGTAATTAATTAAAATAACTATAGCCTCTAGGTCTACACTTAACCTACAGATTTTTTAAATTAATTCAGAGAATACTCTTTTTAAATAAATGGTTGTATATTTCGCTGTCAAACATAAAAGCAAGGACTTTTTATCCACATACTGTATAACTGAATAAAAAATGTCCAATTTCTCTGCTATTGTTGGTTTCAATAAAATTATGATCCTCTGCAGGTTCTTGAGAATGAGTATCATTTTGGAATGTAAGTGAGTTTTAACATTCAAATACATTGTGCATTTTACTGTATTTGATTTTGATTTTGTGTGTTTCTAAACTGTATCATTTTTTAAATGTTTCGAGTTGTAAGCTTGCTAAGTAATCACTATAAGAAATGGAGTTGGTGTTATACCTCAGTATCATAACATCATTTTTAATCATGCTCATAGTCTCCGATAAAAAAACTTTCGTGATGGTGCTGAATTGAAGGAATACTGCTTCTCTACTCCTCGAATAACCATTATAACTACCAATAACCAACATAAAAGTTAACCTTTTCCTGAATAACTTATTTTACAGTTAAGAACTTATTTTACACTTATAAGAACTTATTTTACTCTCATTTTACTTAAGTGAATTATACTTTTCTTTTAGTTTCTTTTGTTAAAGTAACATAAAAAATGAACAAATAGGCATTTTTCAAATTATAGGTAATTTATCCTATCCTCTAATACAAGTAAGGTATACTCTATGCTAGGAAAGTTTAAATTAATAAAAAACAATTTCATTGGTCTTATATTGTTGATCTCAGAATGTGACATATGTCAAGAAAGGATTCTGCAGTTTCCAAACATTTAATGCTTGTTTTTTATCATGAGAAGCAAAAGATTACATGATATGGTTATTTCTGAATTTCAGGGATTTTGAAAAGTGGGACTGGCATCCCATACTGTTTATATGATTAACTAAACGTATCCCCACACAGGAACATATCCCACAAAACCATTTTTATACTTCTCATTACAGTGAAGGTGGAGGTCCACAGCAGCTCAAGTGGGGCAGGTTCAGATGAGATGAGCTCCTCAGACATGAGTGAGCGAGGCTCGGGGCACGACTACGAGGACATCTATCTGGTGCGGGCGGAGGCGGGGGCTGCGGGGGCCCGGCAGCGGAGCCAGCGGAGCAACAGCAGAGACTCTGGCAGTCACAGTCGCAGCAACAGCCTTAGCTCGACACACAGTGTAGTCATCACCCAGCAACCTGGTCAGTGGAATTCCAACTAATAAAACTTGCCTTTAGCACTTTACAATCTCGTCCTCCTCCCTCCCTTTGTGTACTCCAATGTACGCTATATCGGATATTGGCACTTTTTGTGAAAAAGTCCTGATTCAATATATTAACATACTTAACATATATTAATGTTAATTTAATTTACATTTAATTTAATTGTTAATTTAATGTTGGTTTAATTAACATATATCAATATACTTAAAATAGCACTGAAAGAGTTAAGTGGTTTTCAGTAAAAAAATTCCAAAAGCAAAGAGTATAAAATATATTTTTGATGCCTAATATCATTTTTAGTAACAAAGCTACACTTGATGATCTGACTCGGAACACTTATCACACTCATTCAGTCATATTTACCTTGAAATACGTACTAGGGTGTATATTAAATGTAAATAAATAAATAAATAAATAAATTCTTTATTTCCATAATGTACAATTTTACAAACAAGCGAAAAAAGAACATGAGATAAATACACAAATGAACACTTAAGGCAAAAAATTAGGATAAATACAAAAAATACAAATCCTTCGCTATAGTATATGTACACTATGGATAGCCACCCCTTGAGCAATGCTGTGTAGGGGTGGTAACAAAAAAATAAATATGTGCATGTGTGCCGGTAACTCCCATTTTTAGATACACATACAAATTACAGATATATTTTCTCATAGTTTCTTGACATGCTATGCCTTGCAATATAGAAGAGAAAAATGCAACAATACAAAGCAAAACTAACGGATATTTATAGTGATCAAGATGCAGCAGTAAGTTACAACACAAGTAAACAAAAATAGCATTGATAAAATACACAAAAAATGCTGTTGAAATTCAGGTGAAAAAAATTTCAACATTGTTCATTGTAAAAAGCCATGTTTTTAGATTTTTTATAAACAAACTGGTTATTAATATCACATGTATCTAAATGTTTCTACAATATACCGCTTTCCTTTCCAGAGTTACCTCCAGCAAATATCAACCACACACCTAAAAAGCAACAACCTGAAGTGAAAAGTTGTGAAGAACAAAGCCAAAGAGGGAGCCAAAAGACGAAGCTAAACCACAGCCACTCCATGCCCTACCACCATGCAAACAACAGGTAACTCTCCATCACTCACATCTTCAATACTGTGTCAAATGTTCCATAGATAATGGTTTAAAAAAAAATGTTAGTATATCACTATATCTATTTTGAGACAGGGACCTCACATAGTGGGTATTTTAACCTGAATATGAATGAGAGAGATATAAAATCGTTAATATAAAGAGAAAGCGAGGCTACACTCAGCGCTGAGCTTTGTCTAACATTTTACATTCAAGCTTATCACAAGTGCAATTATAAATGTAATATCAACTAATTGCTATCCCATTTAAATATGAAAATATGCGGGTCATAAATTCTTTCACTTATTCAATGTGAAAGAGTTAGTTGGTTTAATTTGTTTTATTTATTTATTTTTTACTGTTTCTAGATGTTATGTTCTTTAGTTACATGATTAAACAGCAGGCAGGTGCATTTATCAAACACTTGTTATTGGTTTGTTATTTTGTAAATAAATGTATCCATTTTTCACATTTGAGTTAGCATTTATTTTTGTTGTCTTCTGCGCTTTTTGTCACAATTTGGGCAGTGTTGTAGTGGCACATTTTCCAATGTGAGAACGCTTAATATATTTGTCAAATTCCCTGAAAATGAATATAAAATTTCCCCGAATGCGTACAATAGCAATAGTTTTGCTTATTAGGCTATGTATTTTAAGCAACTGAATTTACTGAGGATTCAAGAAACTATTTAAGAATTTAGATGATTTTGAGAAAAGCGCAATAAAAAACCAGTATATTTTTATACTTAACTAACTTTATAATTTTACAAAAGAAGGTTGTTTTAGAAAAGGTTAGGTATTATTTTATTTATTAACTACTCTTATTTTGAACCCCCAAAATAGCAACATACATAACCTAATTTTTAAAAGACATATTCTATACAAGTATAAAAGAAGAGAACTAAAATAAGTAAGATAAATTAAACAGAGGAAAAACAGAGTAATTAATTACAATGAAAGTTCATTGACAGATTGACAAAATTTGGTTTACAAGTAGTCGGCAAATGCATCCTGTTTTGTAGGGTGTGAAAGGGTTGTGGAGGCAAGGTGGTAGGCCAGGGCCAGGTGGTAAGCCGCATCCCATAAGAGCAATAGTGTCACTTTCTGCGACATCCGTGGATGTCGCCACAGAGGTTTTGTCGGTTAAGAATGCGTTAAAAAACCAACATATTACTCTTTGTTACCGGCAAGTGTTGCCAACGCAACGCAAACAATCGTCCTCGTTTGCGTGGGAATTATTTGTCTCAACAATTACTAAAATAAGGAATTTCAAAGCAAAATAGGGTAGAATTTATGGTTTCAGATTGACCTTGATTGATAATTTGTAATTTGGTCATTACCTAATGGTTGTTATCAACTAATAATCCAAATTTAAAATAGAGTAATATGGTGTCGTTTAGATAAATATCGCACCCATGGCAAGACTGCTTCATTCTCTTTTTCAATCAGCTGTGTAATGGTAAATATTATAACGTAACTTGACTTTCGTTTTAGTTAAGACGCTTCATATCACGAACAAAAAAAAAAAGCTATTCGGCTGACCTGGGAAGAAGTTATGCTTCTTCCTTTACAGACCTTGTTGTGGAGGTACGGTACGGGAGAGTGATGCTAACCCACAAAGTTCAAGTGAGATTTAGGTTATCTCTGGAAACAGATACAGAGTAAAATCGTGTTTACAAAAGTATTGCATTTTATTATTGGCATAGAAGTATTTTTTAATATTTTTATACTGTTTAATCAATATTTGTATTTAGAAACATATTAGCTATTTTCCCGGATTTTCCCTGAACGGAGCACTGGGATTTTCCCGGGTTCTTGAAAACCAGAGTGGGATCGCCGTTCCCACGCGTTCCCGCTCCACTACACCACTGAATTTGGGTTTTAACACTTAGGAAGTGTGGTGATCAACTTTCATAGTTATGTAAATTTAACATTTCTAAATACTGAAAACACAGACTTTGGCAAGAAGATTACGGTGTTATTTTTATTGAATATTACAATGAAACATTAATTATATGTGACAATAGTAGTACTAAATCCAATGAGCCCCACCCGAGATTCGTTTTTCTTGATAAAAATCACCTTCCAAAGGTAGGACATGAAAAATGTGTACAAAATTTAATTGAATACAATGTAAATGTAATAGTTAACATTACAATACCCAACCCAAGTAAAAAAACGCAAACTACTCTCAACGCCTCTCACTCATATAGGAAAAGCATCACACCAGCAAGGTTAAACTTTGTTGAAATTAAATTGACTTTTTTTACCGAAACACATATTGTCAAGTATTGCCCTGTAGTACCTGAATAATTTGAAAGGTAAAGAATGGAATCTATTCCATAACAGGTAATAGATACTAAGTTGAGAACTATATAGTTTGTAAGTATAATAAGGAATATTTTAAAATTTAAGGTACACACATTGTTCCGCAATAAAGCATCAACTACTTTAATACTCTTTAGAAACAAGAACCTAATGCACGGTACTCGCTCTATTTTGGCTTCAGAAGAGTTTAAGGCTTAATGGCTGTCCCAGTCCACCTGTACACCTATTTTAAAATTTAAATAAGTAATTTTTCTCAAGCAAAAATTGTGACGTTATAGGTAAACCGGTTAAGCTCTATCGATTTAGAATCGATTTACCTTGTTGAATCTTATTTAACTGTACAGTGTGTACCAGAAGTAACCTATCCAGATCGGAAGTCACTTATTAAAATTACAAACCCCCACTTTTTATGATATTTTTTGCTTTTACACATAATTTTAAGACAACTTTATAATTTAAATTGAACCCCTAATTTTAACGGTTTAGGAAATAATGGCTGTTGAAATTTAGTTTTTCCCATTAGAACAACATGAGAAAATTTTCACATTCATTGTCTGTAAAATTTTACGTTATGCTAGATATGTACTGGTTTAAAGGGTGTTATTAATGAAGCAATACTAAAGAAATTTAATATCTCCCTCACTCTCGCACCGCTGGTGCTATTTGTATGTGGAGTGCCCAATTTTGGTTTACAGCGCTCCCCGTGAAAAAAATTGTTTGCCAATTTTTGACATGGGGCCCTCTTTATGTTATTGTATTAATTGGCTATACCAATCACCAGATTCATAACATTTAATGTATGCATAAATGTCTCTTAAATCACATTCTCCTTAAAATATGCACTTTGATGTACTTTGGTTTCCCAATGTATAATAGTTGGTCAATTTTGACAGAATGTAGCTTCAGTCTATAGTAAAATTGTCGTAAAATAAAGAAAATAACTTTTAACCTCTAATTCAAAATGAAAGAGCACCCTTGTTTCCTGAAATTCTCACTTATCACTCTCTATGTGTTCTTTATGCTCCAGAGCTCTAAAGCGAGTGGTGTCAGAGCCTGGAGCGCTGCCCCCGCCGCCGCCCCCACCTCCACCAGAGGAGCTTGAGACCCCGCCGTCCCCCCGCTCTGACAGTCAGCTGTCCGCAGACAACGTCAGTGGTGAGGACTCGAGCACACTGAGGGCGGCATCGCCTCCGTCTGAGCCGGTCAACCCCGACAAGCCAGACCCAACACAGCCGTCTGAACGCGTTACAGGTGATAGTCATTGACTTCATTACTTTGTCAGTTGAGTTGGCACCAAAATTAATACATGAGCAAAATTTAGGGATAAGATTTAGATTTTAGTTTTATTTATTTAAATGAAAATTAGCCCACATGTTATTGTGTCTTTGTTAAAAGCCTTACTGAAACACGTCTTGACATCACACTCAAAGAAATATTTGGTCTGCGAGATTACAGATTTTTAGAAAACTACTTGAAAAACATAAAAATAAGTTCCGTGGTATATTAAACCTCTTTTGCTTCCTATTCTGTACTCTAATATGATTAAGGTATGCGCATGGAACTCGAATAATTTTCTTCAAAATTAGCAAAAACCTTTGATTTGGGTTAAAAAGTTTAGATACAAAAGTCAATATGCTATAAAAAGTCTTATTTTTTTATGATGCTCAATTAAAATTCTTAAAATTTTAATACTTATGGGGCAACGAGGTTAACTATATATAGAGTGCTCAATAGATGTTAATTTTTGTCTCCTGTTGATTGGCAAAATTTTTCCCACGATTCCCGCCGTTTCCTTACCGTTTCCATCCCACACTTTACATGCGTTTCATTGGTTAACAGTTTTAGCTATTCTGATTGGTCGCAACAAGCTTCAACAGATTATTCTTTTAAGATATCTGATCATTTGTTGTTTTGTTGTTTGTTTCTAAAACCACTTTGATTTGATCAACTAGGTTAAATAGATATAGAGTGATCAACACATGCTAATTTTTTGTCCCCTGTTGATTTGGGCCATTTTACCCATAGTTACCGCAGTTTCCTTGCAGAGCGGACCCTAGGTTTTCTGGCGCCCTAGGCAAAATTGTCGATAGGCCCCCTCCCTCCCCCGGATGCATTCGAGCCATATATTTTAGGTGTTATAACATGTGACAAAGAAAATAACGTTTAAAGTAAAAATATATTTTTATTATCAATTTACTATCAGATAAAACAATTAGAATAAAAAAAAAACTATTCATAATTTGTTATAAACAAAATTTAAACAACAATTATTTATTCATTGCGAATATGCGAAGGTTAATTTTATTAGGAAGTGTTAAGTGTGGATGCTCTTAACCTGTGATCATAGACTCTCTTTACTGCTGATCGTGGGTACTATTATTTACTACATCTTGGGAACGCCTGTTTTACCATTTAATGCCGCCAATCGACGGCTCTCTTTACAGCTCAGGGGCGCTGATTACTGTGAATTGAGGGGATTGTTACCGGCGCCCCGGCCGGTTGGGGGCGCTATTTCCGTCAATCATAGACGCTTTTTACCGCCAGAGGGTAACGCTGTTTAGCTCCCATCAGGGGCGCTAATTTACTGTCGAACATGGACGCTTTTTACCAATGTGAGGGACGCTGACGCCGGTCGGGCGCACAATTTAACTATACGATCGGGGGGTTTGGGAAATTTAACTATGTCGATTAGAGAAAGCGATGTTTGCCGTCAGTAGGGGGCGCTTTTTACCAAAGATTAGGGGCGCAATTCACTTTTGGATCATGTGTTTTTGGGCCTATTGGGGGCACTGTTTAACGATGGTTGGGGGCAATATGTAAGGCTGATCCCGGGGGCTATTACGCCTATCGGGGGCTTTTTTTTCACCAATTCAGGTGTTAATAACCATCTGTTGAGGGCGCTCTTTACCGCCGATCAGGGGCGCTCTTTGCTGCTGATCGGGATTACACTCTTTACGGCAAATCAGGGGCTCTAGTCTCCGCTGCGATGGCTCCCCTCGTGCATCGGCGCCCTAGGCGGCCGCCTAGTTCGCCTATATGGTAGAGCCGGCCCTGCTTCCTTGGCAACCACCCCACACTTCACCCTCGTGTCCTTGGTTACTAGTTTTAGCTATTCTGATCGGTCGCTACAAGCTTAAAAAACAGCCAGGTATAAAACATTGAGTGAAGAAGATCTTATATAAAACTGATCACCTAAAGTGGCAATACTATGGTAAAATAGTTTTTTTTTTTTGTCAAATCGCTACAAAATTCATATAGTTACTATAATCTTATAAATTATTAAAAATTTAGAGCTGATTTTTATATCAACATTTAACTTAAATGAAAGAAAACTTGTTAATCCAGCATATGTGTGCAAATAAACAGTAAAATAATTTTTGATCATGAGAAGAGTACAATGAGCGATGAGTTATGGTTCAAGAAAAGATTTCTTTTTTACATTAAAGTTTGTGGTAAGTTTGATTTCAAAAAGAGAATAAACTAAATACAATCAATGAAAATGAAATTAATATTAATTCAAAACGTATAGTGTGGCAACTAACAAAGTGTTGGTATTCTGAAAAAGTACAAAATATTATTTTTTGTGTTTTACAAGTTGTAGAATGATTGGATCGATAGAGTTTAAATTAAAAACATTTGTTCCAAAGACTAGGGATAACAGCAACATGCCCAAAATATTTCAAATAACTGAGAAAGAACGGGGAAAATACTCCATAAAATTTATAGGGATTAAAAAAAGTTTACTTAGTTTTTACAAAAATAAGTTACGTGTATTTTTTAGGAGAGCCGAAATTGTACAGTGAGTGAAGGCAGTCTACTTTAAGGGAGTGTGTTGAAATTTTTTGACCCTAAAAAATAACACAGGAGGTAAAATACTATTTCAACTTATGGACAAACAAAATAATAAATGGTGGGAAAAAGGATGGTGTACAATGAACACTAATGAATGTATTTTTATCCTGAAATGCGTGCTGAACATCCGTCACAGTTTTTTTGTCATTGCTACTTTTCTACATTATGTTAATTTTTTGTCAGCTCAAGGGTTATAATTTATTAATAAACTCATTTTTAGAATCGATAGGTTTTAACGATAGACAAAATTAAGCATTCATTCATGACGTGTGACTCAAGATTGTAAAGAGTGCATTGGAAACAGACCAAGTACATTTGGTCATTGGGCTATTAATTATTGGCGAATTTTACATTATCAATACAGATCATGATCTGGATCGTGATAAATATTAATAGTATTGTTTACTGGGCTTGAACTTACACAGTCAATATGGATCATACATCAATATTTGACTTTACACACTCAATCTGTAATCGCGTATTGTGGTCCAGGATCACAATATCGTGATTCGTTTTGAGCGTGTAAGATCCGCCAATGATCCTTACTAATGAAACAGCTGCTGTTTGTCAGTAACAAAGCTACACCTCATCTGATCCATCAAAATACCTTTAATACCTTTAACTGAAATGGCGACCTAATTCAATAGGTAGTTTAAAGCCAACGTATGCATGAGAGGTGAGTGTAGGATGATTGTGGCGCGATCTTGTAGTCTTGTTACTGACTAAGGCCAACATTCTCGTTAGACCGGACTGTTAATTCATAGCCCAATAGAAAATGGTATCTATGGACCTACAGTTTAACGTGGGATAAGAACCACAATTTTGACCTCTTATATACGAATTGGTCTAATTATGAGCATGGTCTTTATGGATGAACTATTATTCACTAGTGCGGACATTAATCCCCACTAGGGAATATCGCATCCACAAGCCATCGGTTATAACACTATCCACAATTCGTGACCTCCAAGTAGCTGGATTACAGAACGTCGCCACCGTCCCAGTCATCACACTCACCCTTCAGTCATACTCACCGTAAAATACGCAAAAGAGTGCGTCGGGGTTTCAAATAAATTATCTAATTATCAAAGTATTTGCAAACGACTATGCTAAAATATTATCAATAAAAATCAAACCTTCTGACGGCTTTCTTCGTCAAACCTTTTCTTGGTAATCCACTAAGATCTACATTATTATAGTTATAGGGGCTTTTGCTCCTATAAGCCACTAGTTTTCTCTCTCTGTGTAGCATTCTATATAGT
Organism: Neoaliturus tenellus; assembly: GCA_030545055.2. Lineage (NCBI taxonomy): Eukaryota > Metazoa > Arthropoda > Insecta > Hemiptera > Cicadellidae > Neoaliturus > Neoaliturus tenellus. Next base: position 168,690,286 of record CM061533.1, on the reverse strand, counting down.
TAACCTCGTTGTTATGGAGTTAGGCCCCGTCTATACGGGCGACTTTGTCGCGCTGTTCGGACGTGACTCAAAAACGCGTTCGACTGGATACACGAGATTCGGGCACAGTCTATATGAGCGACTTTGTGGCGCGTTTGGTTGCGTAAACTGGGGACAAACGCTTGCCAGCGCTACTAGTGGCACTGGGACTAACTATTAACATTCCGGTTCTTCATGTTTTGTTTTTTCCATTTCCCTAGTAGCATTTCTCATCATAATTATTATAAATTTACTACAGCAATTGAAAAAGGCATTAAAATTTATATTTATTACGAACATAATAGACGTTTTAGTACCTAGTAAAACGGTTTTTACTTAAAAATAGATTCACAGGGCAGGAACAGGAAATAAACTTTCATGTTGTAAAAACAGCTCCGGAAACGCTCGTGTAGGGATTGTGTGGTGTCATTTCCGGTGCGTTTTTCTGTCCCTTGTATAGATTGGTGATGGCGTGTGGTACGCGACAGCGACTTAGTCGCGGCGACAAAGTCGCCCATATAGACGGGGCCTTAGGAATTAAAACAAAAGAAATGCCGAAAACAGCTGACTTAACTGTTAATGTACCAACCACGTGCTGTTGTTTTAACATACCCATCAATTTGGTAAACACTTCTGGTAAACATGTGGATTTGCATTGTAGCCAGTTACTGATTTATTAAATGTCACTTTAATAAAACTAATTAATTCTTTTTCATATTACTTGATACTGATTGTTATGGCTGTTAACGTAAACAAACTAAAAGAATAAAACAGTAATTTATTTTTTATACACAATTTATTATAAAAACAAAAGAACATTTAGGTAAACAAATAAAATCAGCTGATAACTGAAGAAGTAAAATCCACGTGTTAAGAGTTTCACATGTGGTTCAAAAAATTAATACTAGAGCACAGCACCCCTAGGAGGATATTAAAACACCCTGAAGGTGAGTGAGCGGAGCAAACGAGCTCGTCTTGTATTCTATAAGCCTCACCACGTAACTTGACGAATGAATTTGCGCTACTATTCAGTAAAATTATTGGATAATCAGCTGTTCCATGAAAATTGCCATGTAACGTAAGCTCGATATTTTTGGAAAAGTACCCCCTCTCCACCCCTAGCCCATCCCAGCTGTTTTTGGTCATTCGTCAACGTATGTGGCGTGACTTTTAGGATATGCTTATGTGACTAAGATTGTGACTGGCAAAACACATGCATAAATTTACTGAGCTAATGCTCGGCCCACAGAAGCTACCTACTAATGAGACTAATTTAAATAGTAAAAGCAGTGGTTTGTTAAAATTTAAAGTGGTACAAGATATAGTGAATGCAAATAAACACATAAATGTAAAGCAGCAATTAATTATAAAACCACGTGGTCTCTGAGCCTTACCACTCTTAGTTTGGCAATGTTTTCAGAAACATAATATTATGGAACTGAGACCCATGACTAAAGCTGTAATTCACTACTAAAATACAGGGTCTGGAATACCAGAAGACTTTGACACATTGATCGATAACTATCAATTAACTTGAGCAAAACTGTATTAGAGATGATTCTGTATGTAGGGGAGGTGCTGTGTGTGCTGGGGAGCACTACTTATGTTGTAAGACTATCACTATGATGAAAATAAATTTTCCAATGGGTCTCACAGACAAATGTTTTGTTTATGTTTTTTTGGACGGAATATATCGTAACTTCCTGTTTAAAGCTCTTAGTCGCATAGGAATTCCAAGTTTTAGTTGAAAATGTTAAATAGTCTATCCCAGTCAAATAAATATTTTGTGCTTCCTTAAAAAATTAATTGTTCACAAGACTTATTGCATGGTACTGCTGTATTTCAATTTAAAAACCATTTTCACAACTTCAACACTAAATCAATAAGAACGATACCTTATAAATAAAAACACAACATAGGCACATACCTTCAGCCAAAACAGTTCAAAAGTGGATTTTAATTAAAAAAAAAACCTTAGAATTTTTTTCTACCAGTTCTTAGCTTTTGCTGAGAACGTATAATGCTTGCCTGTTTGAGGGGGTTTTCCACCTTCTTGGAAGAAGGCTAGCTTGTGCTTATCGGCAAGGGGAAAAGGAGATTCGTACAACATGCTGTCATCCTACAGGCCTTTGTGTATGTGGGATACCGCAGGGAAAGTTTTGGGCAATTCAGTTTTTTCCTGCCTCTGTATTTTAGACTTGTTGAGTTATACCTTCGAATCCAGTGTATCTGTTGCAGCTTATAGAAGATTACCTTCGGGCAAGAACATTGATTTATGACATCAAAGATGGACAAGGACGATGGATGTCACAACCAGTGCCCCACTCAATACCTGGTCTCGACTACGATAGTCTCTTTAGATTGCGAGATGCCAGACGAGATAGTTTTAGTTGGGTACGCCAATGATGTTGTGGCACTTAATGATCTCTACACGGAATGTTGAGCTTGCCCAGCTGAGCTGAATCAAGTAATGAGCGTTGTCAACGAAACAGGCTGTTTTTCTCCTTGAGCAAGACAGAGATTGTAGTCCTCACGAAGAAGTGTGTTGACACAATATTTACACTGGACGTGGGAAGTGTAGTGGTCCAAACCATGTAAACTGCCAAGTAAGTCATGGTTATGGTGGACACTAAATCTGCTGGAAGGATCAGATCTGCATAGCGGACAAGGCTGTTAGGAGCGTCGCTCATCTTAGCAGGCTAATGTGGCAGGTCCCGGTCAAGTAGAAGAAGAATGATGATGTACACAGTCCAATCCTTGCTCCTATACGGCTCCAAAGTGTGACAGATACTCTCAATATAAGGAAGTATACCGGATGAGGTTCCCTCAAGTGGAGCGTCAAGCAGCACTCAGGGTCACATCTACACATCGCATATTATGGCTCTGGTAATGGCTAGAGTTATGGTATCCCTGTCCATCTATTAGTTGGCATGGTAAAGAAAGGCGAACAGAGCAGACAAGTTGAAGTCAGCAATTGCTGACATCAGGACGAGGCAGGAGAGCTTGGTACTGGAGAGTCGTGATCGCTACTGCGAGACTCATCAAGTAGGTTCAAATCCCTGGGTGGAACGGCAGCATAGTGAGGTGGATCACTTCCTGACTCAATTCTTGTCGGGTCATGGCTATTTTCAGTCATACCTGTACAGGATAACACTGGTTCACCTGACTGCATTTATTGTTTGGGCATTCCTGACAATGCGGAACACACATTCTTCCGTTGTCCATGCTGGGAATGGCCACGCCTGGAGTTCACATGACATTTTGGAGTGCTGCCAATGGACTCGGTCTACATTAAAATGTTGGAGTGTGAAGACAAATTGAGTTGCTTGTCGTATTTTGTTCAAAGAGTCCAAGAAGACCGACTTAGACAGGATCGCTGTCTAGATCCTTGAAAAAAAAACAGTTGGACGCGGAGTGAGCAAACACACTACAGTAGGAGTTCCACACTACAGGTTTTGCAACCAGTGTGCGTAAGAACATTATTTTTCTGTGATAAAAAAGACCAAAACACAAACAAAATTTTTTATAGTGTTGAACATGTCAAACAAGTACACATGCTAGAACTTAGGAGGGTTGGTCGGCTGATATGGAGTCTGGGCTTTACAAGACTGCTCTTTGTGTGATAAAGGCAGTAGGTTTAAAGTGATGGTAGAGAAGAACCTGAAGATGGCTTACAGAACAAGGGTGAGTGTGCGAGCTGTGACAATAACAGAACGTAATAAAGCATGTGAACATAACATGACATAAAAAAAGTCAGGAAGTAGTCCACACCCTCACCATGCTACTGTTACATGCTATGCTACAGTACATAACATGTGACTATAACATAGAAGGCGTGCGACGGGTTTCATCTTTGTAGGTGCAGTGGAGAAATGGTGACTCTAAAGGAAAGAGGGGTCTTGGGGTTTTCCGTTATGATACATTCACAAAATGAGTTTTCTAGTTTTACAGGTTTATTAAAATTTAATGTGAAACTGTCTTTTGTCATTCCTTGAGTTTGATAGCGCTTCCCCAATCTTTCCAAATTAGTTCTATTAACTATAACTTGTTCAGATTTAAAAAAGTTTACTCTTTACTCAAACTCCACCGCACTCGACTTTAAAATTATAATTTAGTGTAAATTAAATAAAACATTATTTAAGAAGCTATAAAAATATGTATTTATAGTGTTGAAGTTGTGAAAATGGTTTTTAAATGGAAATACAGCAGTGCCATACAATAAGTTATGTGAACAACTAACTTCTTGAGGAAGCACAGAATTTTTTTTTTTTTTTTTTTTTTTTTTTGACTGGGATAGATTATTTAAAATTAGCATTTGCAACTTAAAATAATAAAATTAAAAGAATAGCATACTTGGTATGCGAAAAAAAAATAAAGCGTATGGAAGCGAACCAAAATTGTGCCCATAATTTATAATTTATAATTTATAGGCCTAATCATTTCTACAAGCTATAGCTGAGGAGATCCATTGTCACTGATGCTTGTCTTAGTCAAATTATGGTTTCTGGCATTATAACTTAAACAATAGGTTATTATTGGTGTACTCACAGCCAATTTTGTCCTTATCCAGTATTAGAAAATAATCAATTTTCAAAGGCAGCATCTGCTTGTAGATTTAATTCTTGTTTAGTAAGCTTCATCCAGTATTATTCATGATCAATCCTAGATTCAATCAAATGGAATCATCTATATTATCAAGGTTTGTGATGATGGTAGCCAGGGAAAGCCAAATTTGAGTTTTCCTAAATAAATAAACACAAGCAGATTATTATTTCACATACTGTACAATTGTTAACTCAAATATTACATTGTTAAACACTAATTTTTCTTGAATATTTAGTACTAGCTGTTGCCTGTCCCGGTTTTGCCCGAGATTGAATTTATTTCATAGGTAATAAAATCTTTTTAAAGAGCAACGAAAATTACTTCCTTAAGAATTACATTGAAACAATGAAGTAGTGGGAGTCGAGCTCTAAAGGAATTTCGCAAAACCTGATCTTAGTGAGATTTTCTATTTAAGATTTCTTAAATAGAAAAGACCCTGAGAACCTATGAGCAAATAAGAACGACTATGTCAAATTTCAACACTGTAGGCCATACAGTCATTTTGTAGTCGTGTGGGGCGGAGCCCTAAAGAACATAAAAAACTATATTTCCAAATCTGTTCCTTAGTGAACACCTATGAGCAAAATGTAACGTTTACGTTAAATTTCAACCCGTTGGATCTATGGTGGTTTTGAGAATTTGTGGGGAGGAGCCCAAAAGGAAATTTGCAAAATCAATTCTTATTGATCACCTATGAGCAAAGAGGAATGCCATGTCAAATTTTAAAACCTTTGGTCCTTGATTAATTTATAAGTCATGTGGGGTGGAGCCCTAAAGAACTTAAAAAACTATATTTACAAAACCATTTCGTAGTGAGCATCTGTTAGTAAAACGGAACAGCCACGTTGAAACCCCCTTAGGATCTATTGTAATTTTGAGGTTCTATAGGGCGGGGCCCTAAAGGAAATTTGCAAAATTATTTCTTAGTGAGCACCTATGAGCAAGAAGTAAGTGCATGTCAAATTTCATGTCTCATTCAGCAGCGACTTAATATTATTAATTAAAAATTGCCAATTTTATTGGCTGTGGTGTACTAATAATTTAAATAGTCAGTCACAATCGGTATTTTTGTTTTATAGCGAATTTCCCTATAGGGAATACGCTATTACGGTAGTAGTCATGGTGAAACCTAGGTCCTGGACCATAATACTTTTTCGTTTTGAGGTCCCCATAGAAGCCAAAAACACCATTCGTTCAATTTCATATGTATATATATATATGTGTCCGTGGTCCCGATAACTTTTGACAGGAACCTACGATTTTGATGAAATTTGGTATGAAGGTGTAAGACCAGGTCTATTTTCATGAGTTCGCAAACCAGCATGATCGGGTTTTATGGGGTTTCAAAGGGGTCAAAAATGGGTTTTTGGCATTTTGGGTCCTTAATTTTCAAAATTCAACAATTTTAACTCAAACCATTTAAAAGAGCTTAAAAAAACAAACAATTTAGTATTTTGAATTTTTAATTTCGCTTAACAGGTTACGGAGAAAAGTTAAAAATAGGTTCCCCATGTTAATCTTATGGGAAATCAACAATCAATCAATCAATCAATCAATCAATCAAAAACTGGTTTATTTCAAATATATACATTTTTCAAACATTACATTGGTCAGCATAATATAAAAAATAGGTAAACTTAGCCTAACTTAAACTACCTGACCATAAAAAATATGAAATGTTATCTCACATAGGCTTAAGCCCGTGCGTGAGATAGAGTCGTTATTCTAATTATACTACTGTACTATTAATACAATGAAAAACCTATAATATAATCGGTAATTTACTATCTTACTGCTACCAATTTGAAAAAAAAGATCAACAAAACCCTGTATCACGCTTCTTTATTGGAATAACTTGATAAAATGTGGAATGTACATTCACTAGGTAGGGTTTAACTGATATTTGCTTACAACACCCATATGGCGGCAAACCTACATACTCACCCCCATGGGGTTTATGGGAAAAATTAAAAAGTGCCGAATATTGATACAATTTGATATTTACCTTACCTAACTATTACATTTCCTAACAAAACTAACATTTTCTAACCACATCCCATGGCAGCAAACCTACATACTCATTTCTATGGTGTTCATGGGGAAAATACAAAATCTCAAGATTCTTTGGAAATTCGCTGAGTACGCAGGTCTGCTGCGACGGGGGTATTTAATCTTCCAAAACAGGGGATTTATAAGTTTTCTTTGAAATCCCCCAGCATTATCATTCATATCTAAAAAAATGTAGACATAAAATGCAAACTTTACTTTACCCCCTTCCCTCTTCCATACATAAATCCCTGAATTGTAGAACTCCAAAAGATAACGGAAAATTTATTATTATATATGGTTAGTACTTTTGTTTTTAACAGTTCTGGACTAGTTTTTAACAGCTAATGGTTTGTAAGTTTTTAATTTAGAAAAGTAAATTACTACAACTGTTTTTATTTGAGACCTTAAACTTATAATGTACATATTGTGACTCCGATGTGCAAAATGAACTGGAACAAAAAAATGGCTACCTTACATTGTTATATAAGTGTTGCTGGCATTTTTTTTTCATAACAAATTTTTTATTTTGTTTCTCTACATTAGGCATAAAATGTCTTAACTATGTTACTCCATTCCATCATGTAAGTTCACCTACTTGGTGATTGGATCAATATTGCAATTTGTGTACATAGGCACATCTCTGGGCTCATAAACTAATGACATAACATCGTATGGAAAAGCAAGAAATATACTGAGGAAACAAAATAAATAATAACTTTTGTTCTGATACAGATTTATTTATTTCACCCGTGAGTATAACAATACCAACACGTAGGCTATTAAAATGTTGCTATGATCCAAAATTAATGCTAATCAAGAATTAAGTTATTTGTTTCAACAGTACACTTGTAAAATATACTTTACTGTACAGATTAAAATATTTGTACCTGTTCTGAAATCAAATACATAAACATTAAGCAAGCCAGTGCTCTAAGGTGTTAACCCACAACAAACTAAAAACTAAAAAAAAAGAAAAAAAAATCTTAAAACTATCTTAAAAACCAAATGTCAAACATTTATTTTCTTCAAACGACTTATACATAAAATTAATAATCGCTTGTTAGTCAGGTTTAATATGCAATACAGCATTGTTATTTTTATTAATTTAGATATCCAACTAATGGCTACTGGGTCCGGAATCAAACCTTTAAAAAGTTACTAACTTTTCTCAGGATCGAACCGACAACATTTGGATTCAATGGCGAACATTATAACCACGCAGCTAGCCAGCCAGTGTATACAATACTTTTTTTTTTTTTTAAAAAAAAGAGGTTGGCGGACCTCTTTTTGCCTTACTTTGCCCCGTCCACATAGACTTTGATCTGTGCGTGGATCGTATTAGACAAAGTAAGGGGGTGAGCCGCTACAGTACAAGGTGAAAGGTACTGATAAAAGTTACTGGCAGAACGCGGATTCGAACCCACGACATCGCTGCCATGGTCCCGAAGTCCGGCGCGCTAACCACTACGCCACCGACTCACCCATTGTCTATCTACCATTGTCTATCTATCCATTGTCTAACTACCGGCCAAAACCAATAAAATACTACTACTTACGATCACAAAATTGCTAAAAAGTGAAAAATGAATTTTCAGAATAAACAAGAAGAGGTACTTTAGAATGTGAAAGATCCAAAATTGTAGATATTTCTTAAAAGATCTATCAATATTGTGATGTAAAATGTTTTAGGACCAAAAAAACAGGTTTAAGAAAAAATGGTTTAGAGGGTTAAAGGCGCGATGTACGATAAATAGTTACAAGACCAAAGTTGTAGTAAGTTTAATTGAAAGACTTTTGACTTAGATTGTCTCAGATCTTGTAAAATCTACCATTTAAAATTTTTTGGAGGGGCTAAAATTTGAAATGCTTTGATTTTATGATTTTGCTTTAATATTAACTGTGCAACGTATGTTAATGAAAAATTTCAAGTCTCTAGCTTAAACGGCTGCATAAGGGATTTAATGTATACTTTAGATACTTTAGATACTTTATCTGAAACACCGACGCACTCTGGGGTGCGTATTTTAAGGTGAGTATGACTGAAGGGGTGAGTGTGATGATTGTGATGGATCAGATGAGGTGTAGCTTTGTTACTGACAAATATCAGCTGTTTTATTTGTCAGGATCATTAATTAATAGCCCAATGACCAAAGGCAGCTGGGTCCAGTATCGAACCATCAAAAAGCACTAACTTTTCTCAGGATCGAACCGGCTACCTTCAGATTCAAAGGCGAGCTCTTTAACCACTCAGCTACCCAGCCAGTTAAAGTTGGGTTCAAATAATTTGAAAAATGATTTTGTTGATTTCCCATAAGAATATCATGGGAAACATTTTTGGCTTTTTCCCAAATAATCATTTAAGCTAAGTTAAAAACTCAAAATACTAAGTTATTTGTATATCAGGGAGTCAGTTACACCTTGGGCTGTCCTATATTCCAAGTAACTGAACAAAGTGAAAAACAGTTTAATTTGACTCAAGAATACTTTATGCCAAAGTTCACCAGACCTAATGTGCAATATACCGACCAAAAAGTTGAATCCAAGACTCCCATTAGAGATGCCCATAGAGTAGTCAAGGTGAAAACATAATTGGCCTATGTCAAATATTGTGTATATCAACATGGTTTTAAAAGTCTTTGCACTTTCGAAATGTGCCAGAAACCCACAAACAAGAAGTTAAATATAACGAGCATTGCATTTTTAAATTTTGCTAATATAATTATGTTGCCATGTTAATGTTCCTCTGCCTATACTAAAGATACTACACCAATACTAAGACATACTAGAGATAAATACCAATACTAAGATATACTAGATATAGGCCTGATAAGGATAGTAAGATATACTAGAGATACTATACACATACTGAAATTTGATCAACCTACAATAGTCCAGTATAACCTATTGTCATCAAAAAGGGGTGTTTGGACAGCAAAGAGACAGAAGAAATAGTTATTTGTGCTTCTAGGGACTAAAGTACAATTTTTTCTCCCTGAAGGGAAAGTGTTGTTGCCCGAAGGCGAAGCCAAGGGCGACAATTTCCCTGAGGGAGAAAATTACTTTAGTCCCTTGATGCACACAACATTTTTCCTCCACCTACACGAATAAAATTTAGGCCTAATAGGCCTACCGTAGATAATTTAACTTTACCTTCATATGATCCCTTCCTCCGTCAAGCTGGATCTGTCACATCAACAAAAAAAAAAAAAAAAAAAAAAAAAAACAAACAAACAAACAGACAAGGTAGGCTGTATCAATTTTGAAGAACACGATAAAAAACAAAATATTATTTAAGCCTAGTCAAAAGTTTTACACTTATGTTTTGGACTTCTGAGGTTAATAGCCTACCCAAGCAAAATGTAAACAAACACCTACACTGCCACGGCCATCTCTAATACTAGAGATGCTGCTCACCCACTGCTGACTGAATGGTCAGCAGTGGGTGAGCAGCAGCTACAGCTGCTATTAGTCAACAATGAGCAACGAAACAAATACAAGTAACAGCTGACTGTGGTTCATGTTCTTTTTAATCTCTCTTTTAATGTTATTCTTATGTAACTAACTTTAGCCCCGTGGTACGAAAAAACTCGAGTTTTCCCTAGGTAGAAAGATTAAGTATTCAAGTCACATGGGATAGAAATTAGTACTTTACTACTCTATTCCAAGGAGTAAAATACGGCTTTAGATAGTAGGTGGAGGAAAATATTTATTTTAATCATGTAGCAAAGTCACTTTGTACTTTTACGGTGTGTTAGATCTGGTACCTCTTATTTTATTTGGCTCACTTGTTTTGATTAAAGCAATTTTTCGTCGGGCAATGAACACATCATTGGCAAAAATTTATAAAACCTTAAAAATTTTGCATTTTTTTACTTTTTTGCAATTGTTACTGATCGATGTTAGATAGTAACAAGACTGGGGTTTGGACCGTTCCCCGTCAAAACGTTAAAATGCCACTGGCGTATGATACACTCAAAATAAAACAAGAGCTGGTTTCAGAAAAATGTGTTTAAAGTACTTTGTACAGCATACAATTCCCTACAATATGAGACCAAAACCACCATTAGAGATTTTATAGTTATTAACAACAATTCAAAATTCAGTAATTTTTTCGTTTTCAGGACAAACGTGATTTTAGCGATTTTAAATCAAGATATGTGCTATTACAGTAGCGGTCGTGGACGTGGTGCAAAAAAATGGTTTAGTCGTCAGACCAACATCCTAAACAACTGAGCAAAAAATTAGTGATATATTTGTATATTAAAAGTACAAAGGAATGGGGTACATGATTAAATATAATATTTTCTTTTGTCTCTTTGTGGACTATCCCCTATATAGTTAGCCTACTATATCAGCTCATTAATTGAAATGAAATGAAAAATGTCTTAATTAATAGGACATAGAAGTAAAAGTAATGGTAATGGTAACAGTATGGGTTCCAAAACACTAAAAGTAAACTTTGGTTTTTCCTTTGTAGTGTTTTGAAAGTTAACATAAAATGTTCCAGACTTTATAATTAAGTCTGATTATGTGATTTTTAATGTCGAAAATGTTAGTTTTGACACTGACATTTGGATTAATTACTCACGTTTTATTTTAATTTTTTGTTTGTTTTTGTTTTTTTGTTTTAGTAGTGAAATATTATAGCAAAACGCAAACATAACTTAAAAATAACCGCTATAACCGGGCAGCTTTAATTTTGCAACCACCGCAACAGTCGCAACTGAGGATGAGGATCGTCCTGTCAAATCCCCGGATACATTGTTTTCCCCCAGGACAATAATTCAAACATAATTGGCAATAACTCGCAGCTGCACCAGCACTACAGTAATTATAGAGAGTCTGCTTGTAATGGAAAAGAAATGCATTTGCCGCGCTGCGCCGCCGCGCCATTAGTGCTTCCGAATGTCGCTGTCCACTCCGTCGGTACCACTGTCGAGTGACTTTCAGTCTGACTTACCAATTCAGAATCGCCCATAGTTTATTTCTGAATAAACATTCACAATTATTTTTAATTACTTTAAGGATAAATTAAACTTTTGTACAGCCTAAGAAAATGCCCTAGAAAAATAAATATTGTACTGTATAGGTCTATGGTGTTTCAAAATGACCATACTTTGAGTTGCCGTAGGAAGAAATAATATCCCTTAAAATGAAATTCCTTATTTTTAACATGGAATATGAAACAATAAAAAATATCAGTAATTTTATCAGCAAAGCGTAACTTGTTCATTTGTTTTCTAAAGTATTAATCATACTGATACTTATAGGCAATTTTATAGACTATTGTTTTTGTTTTTGATAAGCATTTAACTGTTTAAATAGTTAAAGGAAACAGTAGAAAACTAATAACGATAGGTAGCCTACCCGATTAAAACTACAGTGTCTCGCAATCATTCCATAAAATTTTACGGTAGCCTAGAAACCAGAAACCCTAGAAGCAGGATAAAAGAATAAATATTCAAATCAGTGTCTTATCTCCATTCGTTTCCGACCGTCCGTAAACTAATCCACATCTTAAAAACCGTTTGAGGTACAGAATTGAAACTTGGGAAAACTGTTAAACTACAGTACTTATGTGAAGACTCAAATGCGTATCAATTTAGACATTTCTTACCCTTACAGGTTAAAACTTGCGGCCATTTTACATGTTAAAAGCTAGAATATCTTCAAACGCAAAACTTGGTAAAAACATTAACATATGAACTTATTCCAAATTTTATTTTAGTAAAAATACTAAAATCGTAAATACCGCATGAAAGGACTGTCAACGGTAAAATAGTTATTTTTATTTGATAGAAATTGGCATGAGTTGACTTACAAAATGGCGCGTCAAGATTTTAGAAGAAATCCCTTTTCTAAAATTAGTTATATTTACAATCAAATTATTTTTAGTTGCATATTGGTACGTCGGTACGTCAGATCTATGGTTAAAATTTGCAACTTGTTTTTATTATTTTTAAAATTTTTATATCTAGTTTTTAAATACCGTGTATTTAAGCCTCAAATCGAAAATGGCCAATTATTCAAAACTCAAAATTATAAAGATTTTAAACCAGAAACGATAGAAGTCCTATAATTCATGCATTGAATCTTAATATTAAACAATTAATTAATCGTGTTCAAGTTTTAATTCAGTATCCTATACTATAATACGAGGAATATCTGAAGGGATGTGTGTTCCACGATCTCGAAATCTAGCTGTTAGATTTTGCTTAAAGTTTGCATTAAAGAGTGTTTTGGCCCAAAAATAAGTTTAGAAACAGCCTCAACCCCAGGAAAAATCGAATTTGATCTAAATTTAAGTTTAAAAATTGTAATTTTTAACATTAGTCTTATGGGTTGCTATTTTGGTAACGAAATAACAACGAAATGTAAACAAAAATAAAGGAACATTAATGTTAAGCAGACCTTTTGAAACAGCTGTTAACTGTGAAGAGGTATAGTAGGTTGTTGGTGAAAATATTGAATCAAAACCAACGAACAAGGCTCGGTTAACCTGGTACTTTCAAATAGTTTTTGGAACTGAATGAATACAGTAAGTATTGCAGATGGACGACAAACCAATAATGGAAATAGGACATATGATATATTCAAATATTTGCTTTGTGTTCTGGAATAGCTGGTAAAATGTTATCAAATGATTGTGAGTCACCCTAACTTTTCAAAACAAGAAATACCACAGTGGGTGGGTGGTAGGTCGCCCGAGTTTGTTAAGACACATAGTTAATCATCCTCATCAGTTTAACCATTAGTTAACTAACACCTGTACAGTTAATGTTCCACGCGCCTGGGCCGCGCCGGCCGCCGAGCTTGCGTGTTGCCGGACACCACGAGATGCGCTCCCCCAATTAGCCCTCGGGTGGGGGGAGGGGGCGATCTGGGCCACTCGCGATCCAGTCTGATAAGCGCGCGCGGAAAGTAAAATGGCAGTGATCGCCTACCCTACATGCACACCGGCTATAACGAGCATTAATTATAGTATACTTTCTCCGGCAGACGCGGCGATACCAGTGGCAGTGGCGGAGCCAGTAGCAGTGGTGCCAACCCAGGAGAGCAGTGCTGCCAATGCCAACCCGCCGCCGCACGGGCCCAACCTGGTCAACAAACAGATGGTCCTGCCGTTCATACCGCCCAAGTTCCCCAGCGGTGGCGACGGCGACGAACACTCCCTGATCAAACCCTCGGAGTACCTTAGGGCTCTGGGCAGCCGCGGCCTCTCCCTCACCCCCTCGGCCACCAGCACCAACAACAACATCAACGGCAGCGGCAGCAACAACGCTACCAACAGCAGCAGCAACAAATCTCAGGACACGGCGCCGGTCGCCGTGCATACAGTAAGTAGAGTTTTTAATTTATTTTATTTATTTACTCCACACAACACGATATTTAAATTGATGGATGTAGATTACCTATAATAAAATACCATAATATGAAAACATATTTATCTAAAATTAAATTAGCAAGAATCTTACTGAAATAATCACATAAAAATAACAGAAAAGTGGTGTTTTTTACAGTGGTAAAAGTTATACATAGCCTATATATACTTTAAAACTGTTTACATGATTTGGCGCAAATAAGTTTTCTGTTAAACTGATAGGATATTGTTTTCTTAAGTGTTACAAAATTACAATACCCAAATAAAAAAATTAATACTTTTAATTAATAGCAAATTATCTAAAATTGCTATTGCTGGTTGATAAATATTTTACTACTATAGGATACAGTTGAACTTTGATAGTTTGACTTGACACTGATTAGTTCGACTGTCCGCGACAACTTAAATGACAGTAGGCTAACGACCGATAGTGTACATGCTGGAAACTGAGAAAGGTAAAATGTAAATTAAGTGGTGGATGATTTGAATGTTGGTTATGTTAAAGTTCAATCAAGTTATGATTTAATTAAAATTTGGTGTTTTATAAATTTAACTCATGAATTTTTATACACTAAATGTTAACATTTCCTATATACTTCCCATAATTCGATATTTTGATACTTCAACACTCTCTAAGTTCACAAATTGGCGGTTCTATTTTACTATAAGTGGCACAAAAAATTTACAGTAACATCGATCAAGATCACATTATATTTAAACATTATTTAGGCATACAATGTTTTCTAGAAGTTCCTTTAATTTTGTAACAAACCTGCTTAAGATGATGCTTTAGTTCCTTTATTCTTCTTCTGAATATCACAATCTATTATAAGGCCCTACTACATTGAATAACCTTAACTTGCTCCTTTACCCCTTTCCTGCTTCCCCAACAATGTTTGCTCCTAATGGTGATGACCTCAAAAGGGAATCGTGAATAGATCTAATCATGAAGAGTCAATATTTAGAGTATGTACAGTAGCATATAGTATAGAATATCTCTATGTACAATTAATTAAAACATTTAAGCTACTTTGACTACCACGGCAGCCTAGAAATAACCCTGATTGAAATTTGTAGAGAAGTGGACACATCCCTCAATATTACAGTATTCAATTTGCTTATTATAGACTTTACAATAATTGGTGAATTCTGTGTTAAATAATAAAACAGATTCATCAAAAAATCACACATTCAAATTTAATTGGTTTCATTAAATTTTTGTTTACGTGAAATAAATCATAGCGCAAATTCGATCAACCCCTTAAAAATTCTTGGGTTTGATTTTCAAACGAGCATTGGTGTTAAATCTTTTTATGATCAAATTCATCCCTTGTCATTTAAACATTAAAGCAAATAAATAATAATAATAATAATAATAAACTAATGGTTATAGTGTAACTTTTTTTAATGTTTTAGTATAAGAAATTATCTTTTCTTAGAGCATTGCTTTCATTAAACATTTCTCACACAACTATGTTGAATTCGCAACAACTTTAAGTGCACATTAACAAATTCCTCTCTTCACAGCCAATGGTTTTCAAAAAGCTTTCTACCTTAATGTTCTAATCTAAAAAGTGGAATTAGGAAAAGAAGAGCAATAAATGAAGCTCAAACTGAATTTCCAGCCATTCAAATCACTTTCACCCAAATAGCTTCCGAGGGCCGACTTGTCTGATGCTCCTGTTGCACTTGCTATAGCTGTGTCCAGTGAAAGTTCAGGGTGAGCCAAGGTCGTTTGACTACCTTCCGCTCTACAAACGGCACTGCGGTGCTCACCACTCCGCGACCGCCATTAAACATTTATAAATCCTGTTTGCTACACGCCCCTTCATTTTCATCAATAACTAACGTGAAATTATCATTTCAAGTTGCTTTAATGTAGATGCACAGCTATTTAACTACATAGATGGCCAGGGATATATAAATTCAAATCAAAGCTTAGTATTGAGTAATACAAAAAAAATTAATATTGTAATTACAAAATTAATATCATTAGACCGATGAAAAAATATGAAGAGAGAGAGAGTTTCTGGTATATCAACCCCACTTCCCAAACACAAAAAGTTTTTGGAGGCTAAAATTAAATCGTCACAAAAGAATTAGACATGAAAGTATATAAAGAGGATATCATTTCATAGGATTCCAAAGTTTATTTGACGGTGCACATTTAAAACTTCCGGTAAAGTTTTCTCTTTGTTAAAGTAACTAGCTCGATGAGTTATTATTTTATTGAATGCTCTTTAAGCCTATCATTCACTTATACACTAGAATTTTAATAATCCACAGTAATCTGGCAGCTTCTCATATTACACCAAAGAAGATGTAGTTTTTCAATAAAAGTAGAGCGATCAGGACTGAGAATTCTCTCGGTAAACTTGTAAGAAGAGCCGTATATGTTCTGCTCATTTACCAAGGCAATAAGTGCTTCAATATGAACACCACTGTTTTGTGTTGGTCACGAGTAGCTCAATTTGCCGGAAACTTCAAACATGTCCAAACATTTTCAAGGTCACTCAAAAGAAGTTTTTTTTTAAATTTTCAATGATTACTTTACAAAATGAATTGGACCGTTGGTTTGATTCTACAGTTATCAGCGGTTTTGGTTCAAGTCAGTAGCTACTAAAAAAAGTCTAAAAGGGTAACATAGGCGCTTTCAAAGGCTGTAAGGCAGAAATCAGATTTTTACCAGCCATTAGACTAGCTCCAATTGACTCCTTTTTCCCATAAACCCCTTATGTTAAACAAAATTTAAAAATCCTTCTGAGAGAAAAAAATTTTCCCTGTGTAAACAGTGCTTTTGTTAGAGTATATGTATAATAAGAATTATGTTTAGAGTATAAAATCTCGCCGAATGATGGCAGCATTTTTTTAAACTGTCTTGTCGGTAAATCAAAAAGAATTTTTAAAGAACTCTTTTACCCTGTTAAAAAGATCTAGATCATCTGGTATCTCGATTTGGTCAAACTGAAAGATTGGTAGTTTGATGTGACATATCTACTGTGGTTAGAGGAGTGCCTTCTTCCTCCCTCTCTGTGAGTGTATGCAAGGAATCTTATTCTAGATTCCTTGAGTGTATGTATTTTCATAATTTCAATTGGGGAGGTTGGGGGGACAGAAAGAGGACTTCACAATGGGAATTCCCACTCTCCCCTGCTTAAACAAATGCATATATTATGGATAGAAAAGCTTAGTTAAAGCCCTAGTTAACGTTTTTTTTTTTCTTTTTTTTAACATAAATTTTCTTAATAAGTCATGAATTATTTATGAATTGTAAAGTTTCTTGTTTTTAATATTTCCTAAGTTGTTAAAGGGCAACTTCCCCTTTTACCCCACCCCCCTACACTCCAATTTACAACAATTTGAAAAAAAATGGTATTCAAAATGAATAATCAGTGTATGTTGCAGCCCCCGACGGAGGACAAGACGGGTGCCGCTGTGGTGGGGCCGCCGCCGCCCCCGCTGCCCCCAACCGCACCCCCGGTTGCCGCCCCCGCCACCAGGAAGGCGGACCAGCCTCTGGGCACCATCAGCATACAGGACCTCAACAGTGTGCAACTGAGACGCACGAGCAAGACTCTCTCCAAGACCATGTCCGCCCCACTCACATCACTCACGCTCTCAGGTAACTGATGCTTGTCTGGCCTGCCCTGGCACTGGTGTGAAGTTCTTGTAAAACATAGTAACTGATCACAAATTTACAGGTACCACAGACCCACTCAGCATTACTACATACATACGTTGCTTACACCTACATCATTAGCATATGGTCAACCGGTTAAGTTCTGAAAGCCCACTCTTTGGTTCAAGAGGGTTTTGATTCCTGGGGTGTGGTATGAACCTTTGATGGACCGTTGCTTTTAAAAGCATAATAAGCACAACCTATCAAGTAAATGTGTTGGTGTAAAAAGAGTGAATAAAAGAGGGGATCAAGAGGGATAGACTAGGGGATTTCAATTATGGGTGGATTTAAATATTGATATCTGGGGAACAACGTCGTCGATAGGATGAGAGCTTGAATACCAAACTCATTCACCATCAAAACCGAATTGAAATGGTTTTTAGGCCTGAAGAGATAGCCTGTTTCATTTAACATAATTATGTCAATAGTTTAGTTACAGTGCATTACAATAAATTGTTGCTTATTACAAAAAAGTGTCTAAAAATCTGAGGGTGGGTTGCACCCCGTCAATTCGCCCATGATCTCAATCAATTCATCTTTAGGCATGTAAAAATTCTAAGAACCTTGAGGAATTCAGGATTAAACCAGAGCTTAATTGGTTGACCGTGCTACAATGGAGTTGTGAACAGTGGAAAATCCATTAGGCTACGGCCACACATGGCGACTTAGTCGCCGCGACACAAACGCCGAAAAAGTGTGATACATTGAATCAAATGAAGGCGGCCACACAAGGCGACCCGCGACGTGCAATGTATCACATTTGTTTCTTTGTCGCGGCGTTTGTGTCGCGGCGACTAAGTCGCCATGTGTGGCCGTAGCCTTAGCAGTCACTCTCAGGATCTCAATTAATTGTATTGGCGGATAACAGAAATTTTTTTATAAACCTCTACTGAACTGAAAGTAATTTTAAAAGGTTTTTGGAGCAATAAACTCTGTACAAGTGGATTATACTACGCATTTATATTAACTCTAGGTCATTGACATTGTTTTCTATCACAATGGTGCATAGGTATACTTTTGGAGTTAATATAGTATTAAGCATGTAAATATATTATAGCGTATTATTGTAAATGAGTTAATTTGAGGGAGCGGAGCATTCAAGAGAAAATAAGGATGTTTTTAATAAATACAGAAGACTCTGTGTAACCTGTGCATATCGTTAATCAATCAGTCCTCCAGTACTCTGGGGCACTTACTTTTCAACCACCAATAATCACTATTTGCAAAGTTTTTCATAGAACGATATTTTATATTACCATTAACTTAAATAATCAACGCAGGCATTGCTATTGCAGAGAATCGCAGGCATAGCTTCAAAAGCTATACCAAGCACTGCTCCGGCCCTACTTCACCACTGGTAATAGTATCATAATGTGCCCTAGGAGACTAGGAGTGACAGTGATATGTACATAAAATAGAACAAAATTCAATAGGGCTAGTTAACTCAATTTATGCAGTGATGGAAAACACAGAGACGTCAGTTAATTGAAATTCTACAGTCCTTTGACCAGTCTATATTGTTTGCAAGAACTTTCAGTGGTTGCTCAAGCTCCCATTTACCATGCAGCCATTGGTATATTTCATTTCTCCTTTGCTTGGGGTTGGATGTTTTTTCCTGCCAGATGAATTGCTCTTTTTTACTGATATTCTGAAAACACATTGGCACCTTACATAGGGTGTGATTATTATAGGGGGTATTATTAAACTTAATCCAAATGTTTTGGGTTAAGTTAAAATTTAACACACAAATGTTTTGTTTAATAACAGTCCAGTTATCGCTTGCAAAAGCTGAATCACAGCACACCCGTGGAATGATCCAACAACTCTCTTTTAAAGAGAACTATCCGACCCCTTGGGGGGGACGATTACCTCTTGCCACCCGGAGGAGAGTTAAAGAGAACTTTTACAATTTTTTTTTAACAAGGCTAAAAAGCACACATTCAAAATAAAGTAAATATACAACAACCTTTCTAAACTGAATTTTTTACAAATAAAAAAGGGGGTTTTAAAAGTGGTGCCACAGACCAAATTTGGTGTTATTTTATAAGATGCTGTTTTGGAGTGATTTGTCTGTTATAGGGACAACCGAAAGCCCATTCCAAGTCCAAAAACAAGATTTAATAGAAGAATTGAAAAAGTCAAAAGATATAACTGGAGTTAAAAAGATGAAAGTTGAAAAAGTTAAAATGGAAGAACAACATGAAAAAGAATTAGTTGCAGAAATTCACAAGCAATTGTCAGTTGACAGTTTTGTTGAAAAGGTATGTATGAGTTCACGATAAAACTCTGTTCACTCAGTCAAATTAATTTTACAATAAGTTTGTTCAGTACTTTAACGGCAAAAGTTTAGGATGATTATTGTTAGAGGTTAGGTGTTATACATTTACATAAAGCAGTACCAAGTTGTCTGGTTTAAAACTTTTGAACTGATGAAATTGAGATTGGTTTAGAACTGTTAAAAGCGCTCAGTTTCTACATTCTAAACTATGATGTTTGATAATTATTTTTATAATTTTTTTACAATTATTTACACAAGCCAATTTGTTCACCATTTCCCCACCTGCTTTAGGAACCATTTTCAGAACACAAGACAACATCTTTTTAAAAGGTCTCCTTATTACATGGTTTTAAGACTTTACAACAATCTGCCTGTCACACTAAAAGAAATCTTCTATAAGCTGTTATTATTTGAAATGAAAAACTGCAAACAAGGTTTTAGATGATTAGACTTGAATGTAATTCACAACCATTATGCTTTATACTTTATTAGAAAAGTATACTTTAAGCTTTCACAAAAAATTTTTGCTTTTGACAAATAAAGGGTGACCAGCAAGGGGATATGGGGTGGAGCTCCTATTGAGACGCAAGCGAGTCTCACTAACATCTTTAAAATGAGGACAGTTTTTAATACAATTTAATTAAAAAGATTAAAACCAGGTAAGTAACAAACCACCAGAATTATTATTTGCCAATTATTATAAAACAAAATGGTATGCTTCAACAACATTCACCATCCCTTTTTTGGAATCAAAGAGTAAACGGCAGGAGTAAAACTATACCCTACTGGTTTGGTCCCTACATTGTTATTGAGCCAAAACTATAGAATAATTGAGTATTCAATACCACAGGTATCAAAAGTATCCTCCAAACTGGTATCGGTATTAACTAGGGGTGGGCGAGTACTCGAGTTTTGAGTAGTGGCTCGGGTAATTAGTCCTACTCGAACTCGAGTCGAGTAGTTGCAAATACTCGAGAATCGAGTCGAGTCGTCGTCGTCGTCACTCCCGGCGGCGCGCGCCCGCAGCCGTGACAATAGTTGTTTACGTCTGGCGGCCGGCGATCTCGCTAACGAGCACAAAAACACGGCCGGCCGCCGAGACGATCTATTGTTCAGCTTATCTATTGTTCGACGCCCGGCAGTAATTTATTCAAGAGGGGTGTTTTTGGCTCCTAGTACCAAATGCTACTTTCTGAACCAATTGTCGTAGAAAACTAAGAGATGGCTCGTTTAATTCGTCTAATTCTTACAAATTAAACAAAACGTCAACCAAAGTTGTGTGACTTTCCAAAAGGAAAGTGGCAAAGTGTTGTTAAATAAATCAATCTTTAATTGAATTATTGTTTTATAATGTTAAAAGTATCTTATTATAATTTAATATAATTTTTAAAATGGAAACTTCAAATCCCATTAAATATATATATTTTATTAAACATTACAAATACATTTATTAAATTTTGAGGTTCATAACTTAAAACCTTCATTGTTTTTTATTGATTTTTTCATCATACACTCCTTTTTAATATAGCAAAAAATAGCTAAATGAATACATAGAAATAAAAATAAAAATAATTAGGTCTAATAGTGTATATTTTCAAAGTTCAATTTTTATGATAATCTCTAAGTAAGAACCTGTCTCTGTTAAATCAATAAGTAAAAAAAGAACATTTCTTGGGGTTATAAATGGCGTTGGTTTGTTGAACCACTTCATAATGTTAATATTTATTATAATTTCAATTTCTTGTTTTTTTTTTGTTGTTATTTTTTAACTGAGCAGGCCTTAGGCCTATTTATGTAATACAGTTTTGTTTTCTTTACAATTTTTCCATTTGTTTTAATCTATATTTTGATGTACATACTTTTTCTGTTAATTCTTTGTACAAAACGTTTAATATTTCATTCAACAAAACTTTTATAAAATTTTAATGGACATTTTTATATGTATATTGTTTAGTGATATGATTTTAATTTTTTTGGTTACAAGAAAATTTGTACTGTATCCTTATCTTATTGTATACTGCAAATATAAAAATTAGATATTTAAAATCTTTTCAACTCAAGGAGGTTCATTGTAACTTATACAAAAACAAGTAGAACAGTTTGGAAACAGAACCAGTTGATATTTATCATTTTTCTTTATACGACACTCAGATAAAAGTCAAAACGAATATTTCCTGATAGTGTCGAGGAGAGCAATCCCGTCCCCGAATTGGATGGGAAATAAAAATTCCCGTCCCGAACTAAAAATCCATTCCTGTCCATCCCTAATTTTGTTGTTGTTGAAATTTTTTACTTAGGCCTAATTCTCAGAAATTGATTTGTACTACACATTGTAAGAGGAAAACTGTAAATAAATATACTTACTTTTTTATCAACTTTTATCTAGCCTAAGTAGTTCTTATTGTCGTACCCTAAATTGATGTTATCTTTCAGTGTTCTCATGCATAAAGATGAATTTAATAATACTTTTACTTTTATTATTTAATATTATTTTTTTAAACTCGTTTTAACCTTTTTCACACTACTACTCGACTCGACTCGATACCCGAGTAGTTGATGCAATACTCGACCAGGCCCGTGCTGGCTCTCTTCTTAGGGCGGTGGACGGCCATGGCCAGAGGGCGCCAGTGTAACCCCCATCCAACACCCCTCCCCACCCTTTGTTGTCACGAGGAGAATTACCTAGGGTCTTAAGTATTGAATATAGTGAATATATTTTGAAATGTTAACATCTTAATACAAATCTCAAACGATTTGATAGCTTTAAATCCATTTTATATAGTACAAATAATATTTACTCTTTTTACTCATTTATGCTTCAGGGAAAAAATTATTTTCATAATTAGCCACATAAATATTTTATATCCCTATAGGTACTTCATGGTGGCCAGTCTATATCACTAATTTCTTAGAGCAAAACAGAATAAGAGAGAAAAAAGTAGTTGAAACATGATTAATAGTCACTAAACACACAATATAACATTCTAACAATAAAGCAAATATCTCAAACTATTAATTGTTAATACATACATTCAATAACACGTTGCAAGAGTTTACTAGTTAATTTCTTAATTTCATGATACTAAAAGTACATAATAACAAAATACTAACAATAGAAAAATAAAACTATTTGGTATGACGGGTTCGATCTTCGTCCATAGTTATCACAGTTTGATATTAGTTGCTTGGCAGCCTAGTTCATTGGAGTAATTTAGCCTTCAAATAACAATGAAAAGTAAAAATGTTACCTGTCTTTCTAGATCCCTTAAACAAACATGCCAAAATAAAAATACACCGGGTGTCCACAGTCTTGCACTGATTAGATAGCCTTGCTGTAAGGACACAATTATAGCCACTCGCATCTAACATTTCTTGTTTTCAAGGTATGGTAATCTAGTATTTTCTCATTAATTTGTTAACACCTAATGATTGACGACAGTGCAGTTTCCACTAAAAAACATAAATCGTGATGGAATTTGAAAAAATAATTCCACTGTAAAATAATGTTATTTTAAATTTTGAGTCGTATTAATTCAGTTGTTCATAACAAGTTTTGGAAGAGCAAGAGCAGTAGCCGCCATCATTACGGTAAACTTCAACAAGTATAATTTTAAGATTAACCTTAGGGCTAGAGAGAGATAATGTCCTCTCGGGATAAACATGTCAATTTTTTTACCACTGTTGATTTGCGCCATTCTATCCCCGATTAACGCCGTTTCCTTAGTAACCATTGAGCCCTTCGTCTTCGTTTCCTTGGTAACCAGTTTTAGCTACATTCTAGTTGGCCACAACAAGCCTAAAAAATACAGATTATACCAACGAGGTTAAATAGATATAGAGTGCTCACCAGATAGGGAAAAGTGTCCCATTTTGACTGGCGTCATGTTACCCACGATTCCCGCCGTTTCCTTGGTAACCATTCCTTTGTTTATACTTTTCCAACAGTAATTTACCATTTTACCCACACGTTTCTATGGTAACCAACTTCAATATCCTGCTCACAGACTATCAAATCAAACTAATTTTAAAACAAACAACAAATAAACTAAGTGCTAAAACTAGTAACCAAGGAAACAAGAGTAAAGTGTGGGATGGTTGCCACGGAAATGGCGGGAATCATGGGTAAAATGGCGCAAATCAAAAAGGGACATAAAATTAACATGTGATGAGCACTCTATATCTATTTAACCTCGTTGGATTACACTTATAAAACATCTGATTATTTGTTGTTCTAAAGCCACTTTGAGTTTATGGTCTTTGGGCAGGCTATTGAGTTTATTTGAGGTTAGTCGCCATAGAAACCTCAAACATTTATGCGTAAAATGACAGATACCGGATGGGAAACTGTAAATAACGGACTGTTAACTAAGGAAACAGCGGGAATAGGGGTAAAATGATGAAAATCGGAGGAGGCAAATATTTTTGTAGCACTCTATATCTAGGTTAACCTCGTTGTTCCAGCCTCCACATAAACAACTGAAAACCCACGACACTTAAGCTAACTTTGTTTTAAAGAATTATACACTTGCACGAGGACAATAAATCACAGAATAATTCACCACGCATGTTACAAATAGGCATACTGCATGAGGTTATTGACACTGATTATAGTGACAAATATCAACAGGCAGACGAAATTAAGACGGCAATGGCAGACATCTCGTTCCAACCCCACCCCTCTTTTGCCCTCATCACTGGCCAAGGCCAAGGGCGCCCCGCGCGCTACCGTGTGGACCATGAGTTCCATTTAGTAGTAAAATATTCAGATTTCCGCTCGGTATTATTGTTGATTATCCTAGTCCAAGAATGATCTGGATTAAATTACATTAGTATAAATTATTGTTTTGTTTACTTAAGACGACAATAAAAATAAAAAACTTTATTTTTCGTTGTTGCTATTCAGAGTAAAATGAGTTTGTTTCGGAACTGGAGGGCGCCAAAAATTCTCTATGCGGAGGGCGCACCGGGATACGTCCCGGTGTCCCGGTGGGCCAGCACGGGCCTGTACTCGACTCGACTCGACTCGAATCGTAAAACCACTACTCGCCCACCCCTAGTATTAACCTATGTCTAATTTAAACCCAAAGATTGTTTAAACATATTTCCAGATCGATTTCAATGATAATTTTGTTTCCAACTATCTGTTGCTTGTGTTCAGATTCCAGAGAAGGATGCGACAGGCAACCCAATACCACCGTGGAAGCGGCAGATGCTAGCTAAGAAGGCGGCGGAGAAGGCGAGACGGGAGATGGAGGAGGAGCTGGCGAGACAAGCGGAGGAGAAGCGGCTGCAGAGCATCCCTGCGTGGAAGCGACAGCTGCTACAGGCCAAGCGGCCCGACGACAAGTGAGCACCACATGTCACTTAAAATAACAATTCCTTCAATTGTTTAGAATTCAAATAATTTAGAAGTTTAACTGCACAAAACTAGATTACTTTTTTAATTTTAGGCCTATGAATTTTGAACACAAACCCTCGAATACATGAATGACTATGTCTCATTTTAAGATTTAATAAAAGCTTTTGTTTTTTAAACTTGATTTTAAGTTGTATCAATAAACTTAAACCTAAATATGACCTAAACTTAAACCTAAAAATGAGCTCCTCATGTGGTAGTGAACGTAAAATATAAAACCTTACCATTTAAGAAGATTGAATTTTGTTTTAGAGGAAAGATAAAGAAAAATTCCAAAATGCTCAAAAATGTAAATAAATAAAAATTTAGCTAGCCTAGCAGCCTTAAAATCATATCATATGTGAAATATCTACTTAAGAGCAGAGTATGCAAAACATCCCAAATCTACATGTAACATGGAAAAATATTAATCATTTGCACTTTGACAGATGATATACTCCTCTCCAAAATAAATTTTGTAAACAACTTGCAAAAAAACTCAAAGATTTTTTTATGATTACGCCCCTTTCACACATCACGGTTTTGCCCGTACGATTTTTAATCGTACGGCGTACATTCCAATAGAATCTTATGAGACCTTTCACACAGGCACCTTTACGGTTTTTAACCAGCTGACAATTACTTGTACGGTGTTTTGGACAATTTTTAAATCGTGAGGTTTTTCCCCGCACGGCTAAAAACGTGATGTGTGAAAGGAGCGTTATGTTATTAAAAATACTGTGAAATTAGATTTTTTACATAATGAAAACAAATTAATAATCAATTTTTAAATCACTTGGCTTTCAAGTTTTTGTCACATGGGTTTATAATGATAAAAGAGCCCATTGTATTCTTTTACTAAACTGTTGATCCACGCTTCTGTCCAATGTAAATTGGAATTTTAAAAATAAACAGTAGTCTCTGACATATCAGACATAAAAGTGCACAGTGTTAATTTCTTATGTTCAGGAATAGCCAAAACAAAGAAATTTGACAATATTGACATGCTCTCAACTTTATTGTATAAATAATTCGGTAACCTTCACTATTCTTAATCCTAATCACTTATTCCTTTCAGATCCAATGGACCGCTCCAAACAGCGCCAGTCATAGAAGACAAGAAAACACAATTAATTGAACCGAAAACGGTACAAATAATTGAGAACACACCAGTGAAAGAAAACAAGGAAAACAACAAGCCAGTCCCGGTGCATAAGGAGACAGTATCGACGACCATAGACGAAGAACCGATCCAGATCATACCTTGGAGAGCTCAGCTGCGGAAGACCAACAGCACTCTGAACCTTCTGGAGTGACGATTGGCCAAAACCTGATGACAAATGCTCAATGCTTCCTAGATACACCAAACACTCGACCCTCGCGTTATTTATGTAATCAAACTCGATAGTCATACTATATTAGGATAGGTTGTTTTGTAAATATGTTTTTATCTCTGTACGATCGAATCGTTCATTGTTCATTGTCGGAGGCGATGTCATTTCTTGCTCATTTACACTTGTAAGATATTTGGGCTTTTGTAAAACAATTGGAGGCATTTCGTAATGTACATATTTTGTAAATAATTGTAGGGTTTTCAATTGGTCTTCAATGTTGATTAGCTGAAGATTATTATGTGTATTGAAAATTCTTTCAGCATGCTCTTATAAACTGATAAAGTTTTTACTCAGGTATGAATTGATAACAAATTTAATAACTTCAATAATTCAAGAGGCCGTCTTTACAGGCGTAATTTCATGAAATTATTTAATTTTGTAAATCTGAAACAAATATTAAACTACTATTTAGTATTTTACTCCCTACAATATTTTCATTTATTATATAAATTCTCTTAAACTTTGGGACTAAAAGTTCAAATTATTTTTAATAAATTAATTGTGTGTCATATTTTCTGAATATTATCTATGATTTTTATAAAACAGGCACAATCAGAAAATGAAAAACTTAAAATGGATTGGTAACATTGCTTACAAAGGTTCCTTTGTTCTCTTATAATATAAAATATAATATAAAATAACTAGTTTGGCTCTTTATAATTTTTTATGGAACTCACTGAGTATGCTTGGAACATTGGTTAGCTCAGTTATAAATGTTTAACTTACTTAGAATTTAATTATGTTTTGTACACTGAAATTGCTAATTCAGTTTCTCACTTTCACAGATGGTTTATTAAATTCTTTATATTTAAATTAACATCAAACAGTTTTGTTGTTTCTAACTTAAGAACATTTTCATTATTTCATAACTCTGTAAAGGCTGGGCTTTCATCTTTGATTAACTGTTTCTGAATTTGTCTGGATCTAAGCTTACTAATGTTTTACCTCACTAAAGATGATCCTGTGACAAAGATAAGTGTCTTGTAGATTCTCAGCTCAATGGCATTTATCTTACTTGGAAAGAAGTCTTCCAACTCTGAACTTTGTTTTATTTATTGTTCTCCTCCCCCCCCCCCCCCTACTGTCTCTAAATGTTCTCTACTGTCTTCAAAATATGACTTGACTACATTTTTTGTTGCTTACCATGATTGGACTCTTTCTGGCTGCACAGTAAAACTGCTTACTCTGATGCTTACTAAGGGTTTTTATATCCTTCATAACTAACTCAGCTTGACCCAAACACACTATCCTCACAAAAACCTCAAATTTCATTTCAATAATCCTTTCACTCAATCTTGTGAATTTTTTTTATTGTTTGTATATTTTCTAAGGAATAAATAATATATGCCATTCATGTATTTGAAATTTTCTTAACAGGAAATGAAAGCAGCCAAGCTTAAGAAGCGCTTTATTGTTGTATATTGAAAGTATACAGAAATAAAGTGATTTGCTGGCTTAGAAGTATTTTATTTGCTCATAAATTGTAAATAAAAAAATGTTGGCTAAAATAATATCAATAGGTACTGTATAATTCATTGAAAATAAATATTGTGAATATTATAGTACATTTCAGGAAAATTGGAAGAAATATTCAAATACCCTTCATTTCTATTCTTAGTTATTTATTACCAATTTTTATTTGCTTTACAATATTGAAAAGAAACCATTTTACTTTAGGTCTCAATTACTAACACTAAGCCGATTGAAGGTATGGCCTTAAAAAAATTACAGTGGACTCTCTTCTTAACTGACCTTCATGGGACTGGGTCTAGACCAGATATCAGTTAAAACGCTCTGCTACATAAACATGCAAAATTCTATGAAACTGACTTATTTTGATAAAAATAAGACATTTCATGTTCTTGTGAGTTTCTCATGAAATTCATAACAAAGATTTACCAGATCGGATTTGGTTTCATTGTGGTAAGGCGATAAGGAAGGGAACAAATTTTATAGGGTTTTGTACAAATAGCATTAATTGTAGTGTCTTGAATACTAGAAAAGGTTGGTGAAACAGGTCATTTTTAATGTTCAGTTCAGATAAGCCCACCTTTAGTTCTTGCCCCGGGCAGAGGTGGAGAGGTGGTTGATCCGACTTTGGTAGGTCTACGGTAGATAACTAATTGAAAATATTTTATAAAGGAATGTGTGATCATCTCACAAAATTCAACTACTTAAACTTTATTCCGGTTTACTGAAAAAGTTCTTTCAATGATTTTAAACATTTGGAAATATATTTTCATAATTGTTTTATTCAAAAAATAATTCTGCAAAAAATGTTTAACACCACCTCTTCTGATAAAATTACAGTGATAATACAAGTAGGCCAATACAAGTATTACTTAACCACTATATTTTAGCCTGTTTCAAGCTCAGGACAACAAATTGGCTTTGTGAATTTGCTTAGTTTCCAAAGATGTACGGTAGGTAGTGCAAAACCACCGAACTAACTCTTCAGACACATAACCTCAATTATTATCGCCCGTATTTCATCAGTTTGATTTTTTGGCCAGGGTCACTTGACAATTTCAAGTCTTGACTCGGTCAGTAGTTTTCATGCTCAACTCATCTTTATTTAATTCCTAGATCCATTAGATTGCAGCACTTATCTTGCCATTGTCCAAAACTGCGGTCTAAGGATCTATTGGAGAGCTTAAAATAAAATCTTAGTATTACTAACATTAGAGCTGATTATGATTAATAAACTGCAACTAACTAATCATATGAATGTTTGTCAAGTAAACTAGTAGAGATATAATACACATAGTGTTAAATGTTATAATTATTTTTGTAAGAAAATTATTTTGTAAAGTTGTATATTGTACCTTGTGTTGTGACTTCATCAAAATATGTGCAATAAATATTTAGTATTCTTTGTATAAAAATGTCTTTATTTTTAAACCAGTTAATTTTGAAGTGATGAAAAAAAGTTCTCCTTTTAACCTCATATCTTTTATTCTTCATCCTTGTTAGACTTTTAAAACTACTCGCCCATAACATCACACATGAATTTCAAGCAGAGTAATTAAAAATAAAACAATCTACACAACACAAAATGTACAACAAAATAAGAACTAAGGTAAGAAAATGGATCACAAGTTAAAATACCAACCACCAGGGGAGGGGGGATTACAATGCAAAGTGCGTCGTTGAATTTTTTTTTGGGGGGGGGGCGAAAAAATGGTATTTTTCAAAAGTGGTACAAGACTCAAAAACTACAGATGATACTTTTATGTTTATTTGATGTTTGTTTTTAAATTAATTTGATTTGATGGTCTGTGAGCAGGATATTGAAGTTGTTTGCCATAGAGACGTCGGATAGTTGTGGGTAAAACAGTAAATAATTGGTTGAAAAGTGTAAAAAAAAGGACTGCTTACCAAGGAACCGCGGAAATTGTGGGTAAGATGGCGCAAATCAACAGGGAACAATTTTTCCTATCTTTGTAGCACTCTATCTATTTAAGGGAACAATTTTTCCTATCTGTGTAGCACTCTATCTATTTAACCTCGTTCGTTGGTGCCGTTCGGGAATCTTGGTGCAAGTGTTAACTTACTTGCCCATGTCTGTTTTATTTTTTTAAATAACATAGCTTTATGTTGATTGCAACTTTGTTTGGAAAATAGCGTATTTCATAGCCTTGGTCTATGAAATTCCACGATACAGAAATTTGACTGCTGTGCTCTTACCTCAAAAAGTTTTATTTTGTAATCAAGGTGTTTCATGTGATCAAACCTAAATATTTACCAAAACATCACATATTGTTTCCTTTCACTCTCAAATAGGGCCATTTTATCTAGACATTGGTAAAAATTAATTAATTCTTCAAAGGCTGACATATTTCTCCTAAAATAATTTAATGTTTCTAACAATTTAATTGCGATTGTAGGCCTACCTACAATTGGTTATGTAAAAATGTATTAATACCTTTCCATAATAAATTGATGAAGAAGAAATAGGCAAGTTGTTTGATTAAAATGATCTATTTCAGGGCATTGAGGTAGGATTATGAAGGTTCATAAGATTTGATTTATGGATAACCACAAAGTCAACGGAAAATAAAAATAAGGCAGAACTAATAAAAAGACAAGTCTACCTTATATAAACTATATTTAGGAACCAATTTAAACATTATAACGGTTGAGAGGATTGTGAAACGTCAGTCTCAGTAGTTGGCATCACTGTCAACTAACTATTTCACAAATTATTGAGATTTCCAATGCAGTTTTATTTTATTATTTATTTATTTGTCATAGCATCGATTGCTCACCTAACATTAAACAGCCAAGTTTATACTTAAATAAATTTCTCTATAAATGCATTTCATTACATTTACAACAGAATAATTTGTGTTTATAGAACCGGACATTTTCATCCGGGGGGGGGGGGGGGGGAGGGAGTCCTGGTCCAGGGGGGGGGGCACCTCTGCCAACCACTTACTTTGATCAGAAACACAAGGTTGAGATCGGGTATGATGTATTCAGTTTACGTTTGTTTAAAATCAAACCACTTAATAAGTCGAGAATATCTTACTTGCCTATTCAATACCTTTAATACCTTTATTGAAATGGCGACCTAACTCTGACAATTAATCTGTTGAAATAATACATTTCAATGTTCTAACAATAAATGTCAAAATGTTCAATGTTCTAAAATAGCTATCACAATTTGCAAAGTGATTTTAAATTACATGTCCTAAAAATCTTTCAACAAAAAGCTATTGATCAATAATCTATACTTATTTAATACGCTAAGGGTTTTTTTTTTGTGTAGAGAACTCCTCCTAAAATTTTCAACCAGTTTTCAAGTTTTTTGAGTCGTTGGATAGGGCTTGGTCTATAGTTGTTTCTGGCAAAAATTGATGAAAATCGTACTTAAAATAAGGGAGCTATACACAAATTAAATTTGAAAATTTCCCATTAGAATAACATTAGGATTGGGTTGAGCATTTTAAACATCTGTTAATGTACAGCTGTAAATACGTGTAGTTTGGTGATTATTGAAATTCACAATATTTAATTGGTCAGGGCCGATTTCTCGAAACAAGTTTAAACCTTAACTCAAGTTTAAACAAAAACTGTCCATATGTTAACATTGAATTAAACTAAGTTTAAGTTAAACGTGTTTGGAGAAATCGGCCCTCAGTGTCGAACTTAATGTAACCTTTGCACTGTATCAAAATAAATTGCTCGATTTCGAGCAACAAGTAGACTAGTATATCAAATAACACTACAAGGGTGAAGCATGAAAGATTTGGTGGCAGATGATAAACAATGGAAAATAATTATTTCAGAATACAGTTATATCTTTTTGGGGAAGATTGAGCACACAATCAATTCTAAAATAAGCTTCTCTCAGCTAGAAAAATTGTAATTTTATCACTAGTTTAAAATTTGGTTTGTAACACCTACAATTTGCACTTGGTCAGAGGGAGGAGAAATGGAGAAATCAAACCCAGCTGTAACAACAACATTAATTTATTTTTTCATTCTTTGGATTTGGCTTTGTCGGTGAATTAAAAAAGTTACATTTGCGACATTTCATATATATTAATTTATTACATATCATACAAAGATTATAAATAAATAGATGTTTTGATGTACATAGTGACAGTGTACAAACACTGGTAAAATACAATATACAATATTGGTGGGGATTAAGAGCACTTTGTGAGTGGAGCCTTGTATCACAGTGACCTCAGGTATGAACATTGAAGCACCATTGACAAAATATACATAAAGCCTTGCTTCTTGATGTTGCTAGACAGCAATTTTTGAGAACAGGTTATAAATTTTAAAGCTTAAAACATTAATAAAAGTATGTCCAAATAATTATTAGCACATCTAATAAGTACTACAGGAACTCTCACAAATTTGTAGTGTAACTTTAAGAAAATCGTTAAGTGTATATTGTGTCTACAAGTCAAGCCACTAATGTGGACAGTTGTCGTTTTCCAATAAATTATTTTCACTATAATATGAGGGCAGTGGGTATGAGGTTTGTGGTATGAAAAAAAATTGAAAAAGATTCAGGTGGTATGCGGGCACAAAAATGTTAAGGAACACTGCTCTAGTATATTTCAATCCCAGAACGATTCTACTTTAAGTGCATAATAGAGAAATTCAATTAAACTTGAATCTGTAAACTGAATGACAAAATCAATTAGACTGTAATATTTAGGTTTTTCTATCTATATTATGGCACACATTTAATTTGAATCCCCAAAATTACGATTAATGCCCTGCCACTCACAGGTTAAAAAGCCTAAAATACATTCAAAAACACAAGCAAAGGCAAGACTTAGATTCCACATTAGTAAACAGATTATTCTATTAGTAAACTCGACTACCTACAAGAATTAGAGAGTTATGTTTAACATTAGAATTAGTTCAAAAAATAGTTTGCATCTTATCACTTAGATTAATTTGCCAACTAACTGATAATCAAATAAAGTTTTTGCAAAATTTTAATGTTTGAAATTTAATGCAACCATAAAGTGGCATGTTAATTTTCAAGTATTAAATTGGTCCCATCTAATACTAAGGCCAAGAAAGAGGTAGATTATGAGTTTTTTTTTACTTACAGTAGTTATGGGCAAGCTACATTGAATTACTTAGCTTCGCTACATTTCTGTAGTTAGCAAAGTTTTTTTCTGTAGCACTTGAGATTCATTCTTTTCACAAACTTGATATCGCTTAATCTAATTTGTTTCACAGAATACTTAAGGAATTATTGTTGAACATTACAAGTGATTACAGATAGTAAAAAGGTTTGTGATAAGAGAAACATGATCTAAATGGCTTACTCTATAAAGACAAAAATGAAACATTTGACAAAATGACATAAGTTATCAATTGGTAACAAACATTAACTTAATACTTAATTTATACGATTAGCAGCAGGTAGTAAACACAGGTACAGGATAAAGTTCACTCGAGAATAAATTGTATGGTTACTGTTTTTAACAAATAGTGGTTGACAATTTAGCTATAAAATTAATTATTTCCCAATATTATGAATTTAATTTAAATCATAAAAAAATATGTTTTGTCTCCACTGCAGAAAATTTTAATACTGTAATCTGATAGAATTAAACTGATCGTGAAATCCAAACTACAGTCGACAAGTCACGAGAAGAGCCCTTGACAACAATTTATAAATATACTGACCAGTGTCTCCTGGTGACTCACTGACAGAAGTTTTAGTTTAAAGAAAATATGATGAACAAAAATTAATACTTTTCCAACTTGGTCTTATGATTTTGAAAAATACTGTTTTTGGTGAAATTTCTGCTAATTTGTTTGGACATAATATACTCAACAAAATCTATCAAACTGCAAACTAACTACAATTAGATCAGTTTGTGCTCTTAGTAGATTTAAAAAAGAAAGGCATTTTAAGAGCACTTTGTGTTAGAAATGCACTACAAACATTACTAGGATGTGTTTGAAAAATATTCAGGAGTTTAGAACTGAATCCTGTACTTGTTGGGGGTGGGGAGGGAGCGAACACCCGGCTCGGAGGGGGGTTTTGGGGCAGGGGGTTGGCTGAGCGACCCCCGCCTGGCCCGCAGCGTCCCGGGGCCGATCAGACGCAACTTGGACTCCTTACTCTGGGGCGAGGGAGGGGGCGACTCAAAACATCCGTAATCCGACAGCTTCCTCGGTGGAGGTATTAAACTCCTAGATGGTGATTCCCTCGTTTTATCTGATGAGAGTTTTCTCCCATTAAAATCCAATATGGACTTATTCTCATTAGGTTTGCTGGTAACTTCGTATCTACTGTATTCTGAGAATTTCCTTACTGGAGAACTCCTGGTGTTCAAGCTTAAATTATCCGGTGTCCCGTTGGAAGCGAGGTCAGTTGGTGTTTTCCTCCCAGAGTCGGAGCTCAGTCGTCCGTAATCCCCGAGTTTTCTTGGCGGCAAAGGGATACTCCTCATAGGTGACTCTCTTGGTTTATCTGTTGCAACATCCTCGTTGGAGTTGCTTGCAGATGTTTTTCGATCGCCGTCACTAAGTCGTCCATATTCCCCAAGTTTTCGTGTAGGCAGAGGTATGACCGGCCGAGAGGGAGAGCTTCTGGTTTTATCGCCAGCGTCGGCGCTGGAGTTCGCGGAGGCTTTGCGACTGCTGCCCTCACCATCGCTGAGTCGTCCGTACTCGCCCAGTTTACGTTCCTTGTTGTTGGTCTTGTTGTGGCGGCGGGGTCGCGGCAGGGAGCTGGGTGGCAGGCTGCCGCAACGCTCGCCTTGCCCCCGCTGCTGTTGGGAACATAACCCCTGCTTCTCCAATAGCACCATCTCGTTACCTCCTTGTCCCGAACTGCTGACCAACCCCTGTAGGAACCCACCCGCCTCGAACCCGCCTACACTCGCCAGTAGTGGCTGGGGTATTTTTCCTTTTCTCGACGAAGTGCCTGGATGAGAGAATCCTGGAAAACAGCAAAGACCTCTCTGAAACCAAGGAAAAAAGACGCGAGGAATCAGGAGTCTGCGGATGGAGAGAAAGGATTAGTCACTCGGGTTAAACACGCCGGCCCATGCGGAGTGAGTGGAACACAAAAGCGGGATTATCATGGGGAATTAGTACTATTAAGGTAATGTTTAGGACGCTTACAAAGTTTCAGCTTTCATTGGGAATAAAAAAAATTTAAAAAATGAATGAGATTTGCTAATGACACACCCACAAAATATTACAACACTCAATTAGTTTAATATAATATCTTCATGACTAAAAAAGATCATTTATAAGAATATAACAAGTTAAAAAAAAGAAAGAAAAAAAATAGAATGAAACATGTAACAAACACTAAGAAGGTACTGTAAATACTTGATAAAATTTAATACTTTTGGTTTCATTAATTGTTTAAGT
The DNA here is from genome assembly GCA_030545055.2 of Neoaliturus tenellus. NCBI lineage: Eukaryota > Metazoa > Arthropoda > Insecta > Hemiptera > Cicadellidae > Neoaliturus > Neoaliturus tenellus. The sequence continues at coordinate 168,654,616 of CM061533.1, read as the reverse complement.
TTTGCCTGTAATTTAAAGAGGCTTGTGTATGCTAGCAATGTTGAATGACATACAACTAAGTCATTTAACAACACAAGATTTGCTGAAAAACTTACATAACCTAACTTATTACCAACTTGTTTTCATATAAAAGAAGAATCTTAATCAACATCATAAAACATACAAATTTTGCTAAACAAAATGAATTTAAATAAATTGATTTCTTTTATATAAGCCTATGGAACCCAAAAGGGTTTAAAACAAGAAAAGCACACAATACAGGGTTGAAATCTAAACTCAATATGAAAAGAAGCCACTGCAAATATTACAAACGTCAAACATCAATCCGTTACCTGGAGAAGGTAAACTGGTGAGATCTCAACACAGCTAAAACCAACTTGAAAACCAATGTTAAACCAAAATTAATTCTGATATCACAACTATCCTTCCTGGAGGCAAGTTTTAGTGTGGTTTTTTTTAAGAATCTTTAAATATTTTCGTTGCTACAGCATGTTCAAAATTTCAAATGGGTGCCCTTAGTTATTTATGTATAGGGGCTATTAAAAGTAGGTAGTGTTACAAAACTAAAGTCATTATAAATTTGATAGCAGCTATTATAATCAACTCGATTAGTCTTCAACTTTCATGTTTTTTTCTTCTACCCTTTAAGTCACAGTTATTCGTATTTATTGCAGAAAACCTCTTTATATTTAGATGAGCAAAAAGATTTTTGGTTTGCGCTGTCTAAAGAGATTTGTATTCACCCAGGTAAAAGCTCAATATACTCAGATGCAAATTCAATATAATCATGTGTGCCACGATACATAAAAAATGCATTAAAATTTTGATTTGATGTACTGAAATACCGATGCATCAATCTCCTCTATCACTGATGGCGCAACGATTGCAATTAATTGCTAACGATGCCCGCAAACTTGTTTTGTTGAAATAAATTCTTCAATCAATACTTTGGATATGATATAAATCCAAAATTTTCCATTTTTGACCAAACCCACTTTTTATGGATGGAAATTAATTATTATCACCACACGTAAATTACATTCAGTCGAAACTCACTCATTGGGAATTCTAGAGGAATATAATCTATTTAAAATTGAGTCAAGTTTGATTTATTGAATAAGCTTAACAATTTTAAATTTAGATGTGTATATATTTAAAAATTAAATTAACAAAATTTTTGAAGAGAAATTAACTAATATTCTTACATATTATAAAGTTATTGTTTTGATAAAGAATTTTTACTTATAGAGAATAGGGTTTTGAAGTAATTTGCAACAGCTACTTTTATAGACTTACAAATTCCAAAAATTGTAAATTATTAGACTTGTTTAACAATTAGACTATATAAGCAGTTTTCTGAAAAGAACAAAATGTTTCTAACAGTTTTATAATGAGTGAGGTTTGACTTAACTCACCTGAAGCGTGGCGAAGCCATTGTAGAAAGTTTGGCTGCCATTATTACGTCAATTAAGTTACCTTGCTAAGTAGCTGAGAGTCGAGCTCTTTGAGCTGATCGTCGAGGGACTTGTGAGGTGAGTATTTGTGATAGGAACTGTCCACACTCCCCGAATACGAGTATCCACTACTAGCCGTTGAGAACACACTCGTCGTCGAGACTTGGCCTGCAGAGACAACAAAACAACATTTGAAATACAAACTTAAAGTATTGCTATCTTCAAAGAGGGCTTCAATGAAACTGATAAATTTTAAGATGATTGCTTTGGTATTGATAAAGATTTTGAGAACTTTCTCAATTTAGGATTTAGTACCGGTAAGCGGAATATTGAACCATTTTAATGAGTTAATGAATTTTAATGTAATTTTGTAACAAGTTCCATAGTTAGGCATACATTTTTAGAGAGTATTTTGTAAACTGGGTAACTGAATTTTATACAAATTATTTTTTTTATAATATAGGACATTTAGGCACAAGGCAAAACGTTTTGTTACACGCAATATAGGTTTGATCCATTTGCAACACTTGTGTCATCTTATACCATTGAAGTTTAAGTTTGATACATGTTTTATCGACATTGACTGGCATACAATTCTATTAAAGTAGAGCATCTTTTTCTGAGACCAACCCATTGACGGTCAAGAATGCATTGGACACAGCTAATGTGCCAATGCGATCTGTCACCATTTCAGACACTTTTTCATCGTTGTAACTTTACAGGCGAAATTACATTATCCCATCAGTATTTAAAGACTTTCAATGTGATTCAATCAATATTGAAGCCCGTGATCCAATTGAATTGTCATTGACAGCTGATATTGTGCTAATGAAATAAAAAGCAGAAAATAGTGATAAAATTATCAGCGATCTAAGTTATTGTGTGATTTCTTTTAATACTCACCGAGGTCCTGAGAGTTGAGGGGGTTGAGACTAGTCTGTGGCGTGTGATGACCAAGGGAGATGCTGGGGTAGGAACTGGAAACCTCTTTGTCGTACGTATGCTTCTTCTGCAGCACTCTGATCATGGCGTCTTTTTCTGCCAATTTGGACTCAAGTTCCTTCATCCTGGCAAACAAATAACATTCAGAATATCTTACTTCCATGCCAAAACCCCCAGCAATTTTGAAAGAACCTAAAAATCACAGCTCAAAAGAAGGTGAAGAAAAACATTTACTGTTTAGATGGAAGTTTAACTTTGCAGGTATCATAAACAGTTACACTTGAGTCCCGCTAGTCCGAACACGGGTAATCCGAACGTCCGCCTAATCCGAACAAGCTCCGGACGCTTTTGCAAAACATTTTCATTCATGTAAAAATATAATTTACATAATAAAAATAGAATTTTTGATGGAAAAGATAAGAATTGTGGTAAAGAAATGGAAACGAAGTATTCCATTGATGGAATATACTGTACAAATATTTACCTAGTTCATTGTGTTTTGACTAAATTTACACAACGTAAACAAAAGAATGTAAACAATCAAAAATACAGTATACCCTGTAATAAGTATTGCACACGTAGTAAATTGATACTGTAACACATAAAAAGTAAAATTAATTTATTTGTTATTGACCATAAAGTCCAACATCGTCTTTTGTTGAAGTTTAGTCAGTCTGTTTTTTGCCGCGTAGTTCCGCCATTTTCTTGTAAACATCACATCTGCGGGCGTGGCAGTACAGTCTCTGCTGGCAGTGGATACAGTCCGTGGCGCTGGGCGTGAGCAGCGTTGCCAATTCGAGGGTAATTACCCTTTTAGAAGGTATTTTGGACCTTCGAGGGTATTTTCAAGGGTAATGATTTTTTTAGGATTGAAGGATAATTTTACTAAAATTGTTAAGTTTGACTAAAATGTGTGAATTTTCGGGAATGGGTCGAAATCCAAAGTAGATTTAATACAAGAGTGATTAATATCACTTGAAAAACGAATACCAATTGAACAGCTGATACACTTTTATTAATCATTCTTGTATTCTAACGACTTAGATTGTTGGTAAAATTATTGATTTTCCGATATTTTGGTGTTTTTGAGGGTATTTGACGGTAATTTTGACAAGTATCTAGGGTAAATTGATGAAAGGTGATTGGCAACGCTGGGCACGAGCGAACAGTATCTACACGCCATGCATGCAGGCAGCACACGCTGATTGCCCGCTCTGTGATCACATCCTAAAATTACGTGCATTTGGCCATTGTGCCGTCTGCTATGGGCTGTGCAATTGTTGGTTTTGCTTATATAAGGGTAAAAGCACTGTTTAAATTGGTTTTAGTGTATTATTCGCTAATATTACAACACGTAAACCCGTTTAAATAGCTTCATTCTCCCTTATTGAATTATTTCGGATAATCCGAACAATTAGCTGATCCGAACAGCGTTCGGTCCCAATTAGTTCGGATTAGCCGGACTCAAGTGTAATTGTAAAGTCGTGATAGAGAAGATGGTACAGTTTATATTCCCTTGAGGAAACTTTTAGATAAGGATGAAAAAATCTATTGAAATACAATAAGAACTACAATGAGTTATGGTGCATAAATCAATTTTTAACAGAGCTAATTAGAGAAGAATATAATAACTACCAATATTAAAGTAGTACTAGGGGGCCCGTGCAGCGCAATGCGCTGCATTTATTGGACCTTGTGACTTTGGTCCCTCGTGATCAAACCTTAAGAGTCATCTTTACCTTTGGGCCAGTAGCCCTTTGTTGCGCAGACGGCAGTGTTAACCATACGGCTTTTAATGCAAAACATGGTGTTTTATTCCCCTGTTTCAGACTCCATTTTTCAACCGATTTTCTTTGAACTTGATAAGTGTTTAGTCGAATAGTTATATTAGGCCCCTCATACCTCAAAATTTTCAAAATTTAACAAACATTACTAAGGAAAATCGATTTACTTTTCAACTTCATAAGGGGTAATATTTGTTAAATTATAAAAATTTCGAGGTATGAGGGGCCTAATATAACTATTCTACTAAACACTTAAAGAAAATCGGTAGAAAAACGGCGTCCGAAAGAGGAGAATAAAATACCATGTTTTAGAATAAAAGCCGTTACCGACTGCGCAACAATCGGCTATTCCAGCCCAAAGGAGAAGATGACTCTTAATTCATGGTAATGAGCAGAGTTACTTTAATTAAAATTAATTTATATTGAAAATCAGATAAAACAATATTGGTGTTTCATCAATCGATCTTCATTACTAATTCTCCAACTTGCCATCAATGTGATACTGTTGAGATTTGGTGGTTGTTCTTCTAGGTCCAAATTAGCTAAGATTACGTAGTTGTTCTTTTGCCCATTTTTCTTAGGGCCTCTGTTTAAACACTCCTATAAAATTTAGAATAAATTTCAGATGTTTGATCTACATAGTTCATTAAACATAAAACGTAAATGACAACAGAAAAAAATCAACATTTCATTACAAGTCCTCGGTTCTGTATGAGTTATGCAGCACTCACTGTCAGTGGCGTACCCAGGATTTTTTTCGGGGGGGGGGGGGGGGGCGGGGGGGGGAGGTATATTATCAGTGTATGACAATATATACATATGTATGTGTATTAGTACATATATGTGCGTGTATGTGTATACCTGAACATAAAAGGGAATGCATGAAATAACATACAATTTATTACCATTGACTATATACATAGGCGTTAAAACTAAATTAAACCATGTATACGTTGGTATAAAACTTTAATTTTAATACCAGGATAGACTTTTCTACACATGGAAAAATTTATATAGTTGTATACAACCTACACCACAATTATATACAAGTTACAATAATTACATACCCTCTTACACCAGCATATGACACTTAATTTAACAAAATATCGAGTCTTCTTGGCTTCTTAGCCATGTCGTCCAAGACCTCTTCAGGTAAAACATTAATGTCTATGGGAATAGAGAGGTGTTCTAGACCATTTAACCTAGTTTGAGACGTCAAATTGCGCAGGAATGATTTCAGACGACGCAAAGTAGAGAATGATCGCTCTGCTGTCGCCGTTGTGATGGGCAACGTGTCGCTCATCTTAAAATTAATAAATCACAGATAAACCACGACAATTCTTACTAAGAGTTATTTATTTGTAAACTTATATTTTGTATGGTAATCATTACAAAAGATTATTTATTACTTCAATAGTTGTAAAAATCGTAGTAGAAATGTCTGTAAGCCAACTTTACAGTTATAACAAAACTTTTAATTAGGCACAGAAAGAATAAAAAATTATTTAATGTATACCAGACGTGATACTGACTCAATGGCTTTCTTGATAAAAATTTAAAAAAATTTAAACATGAAGTATTAAGGACTTAGCCCCTACTTTAAAAACTGACTGGCCTAGTAAAACATTGATATTGTAATGTATTAATTCAGAGCATAATTATATACCTTAAGCATGGTATACAATGTTGGGAACAACATTTCGTTGCAATGATCCAAGCCTGTCAGTAAATCAGTGGGGAGCTTCTCCTTTCCCATTTCTTTCATCACTCTCCTCCACATCGCCAATTCGGCGGAAAATTGGGCTGGGTCGGGGATGATTGATGGCCACTGTTTTGTTGTTGAACAGAGATCTATGTCTGTATTCTCAGATTTAATTAAATTCTGATTCTGCTGCAAAGAGGAGGGATATTTTTTGAAGAACATCCCTATGCTTCAAAAATCTCTGGGTCATTTCACTAAGGAAATGGTCGAGGAAGGGAATGAAAACGCCGCACCGGTAATACTCCTCGGGGCTGTTGTTGGTTACATAGTTGTCCCTTTGAGTTGATCCCGCTACCACTAAACCCTATCTAGCATCCCATTTGAAACTTAAATTATGAACATATTAATATTAAAACCATTCAAGTTTAAGAGTAGAAAAATGTTTACATTGAAAAATAAATTATATAATGTTTTACTTGAAAAATTTAAATAAAAATAAATTAAATATCCCCTTCAGAATTTTGGGGGGGGGGGGGATATATCCCGATATCCCCCCCCCCCCTGGGTACGCCCCTGCTCACTGTGGCTGTTTTTGTTGTAGGCCTACTATATGCGGTAGTCGTCAACATAGTGAATAAGTCCACATTACTATTTATAAAGATCTAAATCCTCTGTAATTAATCATGACATTGCAAAATTTAAATAAATAAATCCGAAAAATAAGATAATTTACATTTTGGTTGGTGTTTTCCATTTTGATTTTATGTGTCATTTATATTTTGGATAAAATTGCTCTTTAAACAAACAATTTTTGAAATAAGCTTGTTTTATATACTGGAAGTAAAGAACATTTAAATGTTGCCTTTTACAACAGGTGCCTTATTATGTGTAGCAATCTGCATGACTTTTTTTATATAGTATAATAGTATTCAAACAGATTATTACACCGCTACAACCAACTATCCCTTTTCCTTATAGTTCACAGCAGTTTGAAAATTCATGCACACAAATTTAGAGTTCTATTTTAATATTTGTTACCTTTTGTTACTGTTTCAATACAAATCAGACAACCCATAAAACCCATGTCAAAAATTTCAATTTCCAAACTTGCTTTCGTACAGAAAAATTAATTTTTCTAGCATTAAGTTAGTAAGTTTATTTTTGTGCCCAAATACCGTACATAAAATGTTCAAGATAAACCTACCTCCTACATTTTTTAAAAAAGGTTAAAACATTACAATAGACACTCCTCGTATTAAAGTATGAAATTGTGTTGATATTTCAGTACCAGTTGGTCAATTGCTTCTATTCAGCTTTTAACATGTGTTTGTTTGTTTTATTATCAACAGCTGTTTTATTTTGCAATTCAATATAAATTGTTCCCCATGTTAAACTTATGGACAAAAAATGAACTTTGAGAGCTTTCCGTGAGCTTCAGAATTAAAATATCAAAAATCTAAAACCTTATTGCAAAACTACCAACTGAGACCTTTTTTTTAACACCTCAAACTTTAAAATTGGTCCAGAAATAAGGGAGGAGTAGTGTTAACAAAAAAAGGGCATCACGTATTATATATATAGATACACTTAATACTTAAAAAAATAGAATTTAAGATGTTAATGCCAAGTGGCTACATGAGTATAAACATGTGATGTAGTAACTATAAACAACAATCTCGCTCTCGGTTTAAAATCAAACCAAAACACTAAACACATCTTCTAATGTTTACAAAGCAGATGTTTTAGAGTCCCCATGTTATTCTTAAAGAAGACTTTTACCTTGTCCCTCCTCTCTTGTTAACTTTATAGGCACACCGATATTTTTCCCTTGTTAATGGGACCGAGACCTTTAATTTGAGACCCCCTCCCATCGTCCTGCAATTGTGAAACGCTCACAATTTTGTTAAAAAATTTCCCTTATACAGTAGAACCTCGATAGTTCGACACTTTGTGGACTAAGAGGGTGTCGAATTAACGAAATGTCACACTATGGGGAGTAAATGGGAAATCTTAACAATGGGAGCACAAAAATTATGATTTTAATTTAGGAAACATTAAATTTTAATGAAACCATAACTTAATTGAACTTTAACATAACCAATATTCAAATCATTTGCCACTTTGTTTCCATTTTCACCTTTGTCAGTCTCCAACATGGACACTAACAGTCGTTATTAACATGTTGTCATTTATCGTGTCTAACTATCGAGTGTCGAACTATAGAGTGTCAATATACTGTATATTGTTAAAGGGAGACAGAAGAAGTTATATTTACTGAGACTTTTGTGAAAGGTTTTAGGGGGTTTGAAAAATAAATTGTCTAGGAATTTGTTAAAATACTGAGATTTGAAATATCTGTGTGAGGACTCAGAGCAAACAAAACTGTAAGTTCAATGCCGATGCACTCACTTGGCTTCAAGGTCCGCCACTTTCTTCTGTGCCGCGTGCACTTCGTCCATCTGTCGCAATTTGTCCGATCTTGCTTCCGCTATTAGCTTCTCCGACTCTTGGCTGGTCTTCTCCAATGCAGCTATTTTGGCATCCCTGTGAACATTTTCACACATTCAAAATCAAATGTGAAAAAAACTATAGTAAAATAATTTTTCTTCTTATTAAAAGTACTATAATGAGTACTATTGGAAAACCAATAATTAGCACTATTTGAAAAGTGATCGACTGACTACTGGAAGGTTGGAAAACAAGAGATTCTGCTGTAAATGTTTTAGTGATGGGCGAGAATGGATTTTTAGTTCAAGACAAGACGAGACAGGATTTTTTAATGCTCATAAAATTTTGAGATGAGATTGAGACAGGATTTTCTTTCTTGTACATAACAAGAAACGTGCGTTCTGAATTTTTATATGATTTTGTTACATTGTTAAATCCTGATTTATGACAGATAATTTATGAAAAATGTAAATTGTAACAGGCAAGACTGATTTCCAACTTTTATTTAGAATAATCTTTAAAATACACTAGTATAAAAAAATATTATGTACCTTATTGCAAATAACTCTTAATTATAGGCTAAGATATGGTGATAAGAGTTAGGATACAACATTAAAATTGTAAAATTTACCAGACTGAAACACCAGTCTGTATTAAATTACCATTTCAGTCTTGTCATTTTGGCATGTCTTGTTTTTTGTCTATATTCAGTTAAATTTTTCATACTAGTCACAATTATCAACACTTCTAAAAAATATGATGCCTAAACCAAAATTTAAGTAAATGACGGTAAATGAATCATAACTATAAACATGGAAAAACTTATCAATAAAAACTAAAATAAACTTTTACGTAAAAATTTGGGATGTAAATATACAAATAGGGAAAATAAAACAATACTCTCGATTAAAATAATGTATTTCTGTATTAAGTTACTAATAAAATGATTATTACGGAATCTTGTTAGTATTAATCAAGAGACAGTTTTTGGTTGACCCAAACTACATAATATGTTGGACTGTGGTAAATTGTGTACCTGGACTTGGCTTTTTTCTTAAGTTGTAAATTATTGTTGTCATTCCATTGTTTTGTATATTTTGTTTAACTGCTGCATTGTAATTGGGCATTGCCTGTTATGTAGCATGTAAATAAATAAATAAATGAATAAAATAGGCCTAGAAATTTTTAGCTTATAGGCCTACTGTTTTCAACGTACAAAATATTTGCCGTCTTAAAAATCTCGAGAAAAAAATCTCATCTCGTTTAACAAGATTTAAAATTTCTTGGAAAGGTTGAGAAATTTTGAGACTCTTCCATCCCTCAAATTTTGGAATGAAAAATCTTAAATGAGGCTTACTCTTGCAGTTGTCAGCTGAGGCTTACTTTGGTATGCTGGCGGCGTCGATGGCCGCCTGTCTCAGCTCACTCTCCTCCAGATAGCGCTGCTCCCACTTTGCCACCTCCCCCTCCAGCCTCATGATCTTCTCGTCCTTCTCTCTCAGCCGCCTCTTCAGTTCGGGCACACTCTCCCCCGGTTCTCCTACAACAAAGTCTGTCAACACTTGCGCTGCTGGCTGGCATTCCAGAACGTTCACACTGCTCATCATCTCAAAAATGGTTGAAATTCCAGATTGTATTGTTGCTAACCATCCAGCAATCACTTGGATTTTGAATTAGGGATGGGTTGGTTGTTAATGTTGCTTGTCGGTTTTATCCGTTTTTGACGAAAAATCGGTTTAACGTTTTTATTACCAACTGAAGATAAAAAATTGAACAGAAATCAATCACAAAGGAAAGGACGTCCGGTTCTAGGAAGATAACAAATACAACTGTAAAATGAGATGATAGATGGAATGCGGAACATCTGTCGATAAGAGCTCTATTGTTTGACATCCGGGCGATCTTTATCTGATTTACGACCTTATTAGTTCCCTAGTACAATATATTTGGTTTTTGATCTAATTGTCGTACAAAAACAAACTATAGCTCATTTTTTTGTCTGATTTTCACAAATTGAATAAAACTTTAATCAAAGTTGTACGATTTATAGTTCAACCTATGTAGGTGAATTAATGTTATTATTATTGTTGTTTTCAATATTCCTAATGAACTCAAAAATACAACAGTCATTTTTTTATACATATATATAAAATTATTATTTTACTGAATTGAAGATAAAAATAATTATCTTAACAAAATACATTTGTATAACACACAATAGCCAGTAATTATAAAAAAAAAAAATAGAGACATGGAATAATAAAACATTTCTTAAGCAATAATTTGAGGGTGTTTCTAAACTTTTTTTAATGGTTGGATTTTATTCTATACGCCCACATATTTCATCACTTCCTAAAAAAATACAATAGTCAAAGTTTTTATATTTTAAGTTTAGTTTTTGATTAACATTGCAAATTTGCCCACTAAAATGGTTGTATTGATTTTTTGACTACTTTCAGATAAAATATAAGGCCATTTATGTAGTAGCTTTGACTATGAACACTAACGTGAATATACCCCTCATCCAATGCATTTGGTTTGAGCCAAAAAATTGGAAGTTCGGTGTACGCAGCACCAGAGTTGTTGCCATCGATCTTGTTATTGTTCAGCCGAATTTACAGTGCTGCAAAAACACTTTACCAAAACATAAACATAACTTTCAGTTATAAAATGTTTCATCCTTGTTGAGAAGAGTGGTAATACTGATCATATGTTACATCATATGATCATATGTTACCATATGATCATATGTTATCATATGTTACATGTACTTCCATGTACGCCACACGAGATAGCACCACCGTCAATAGGTTTCACACTCGCCTATGCTATGAGAAGTCTACTCACGTTAATGTACAAAGGCAATGGTAGTAGGATAGAAATTTAATATTTATATATTTTCTAAAGGTAGAAAATAGGCATCAGCCTGATTATAGATGGTAACCTTGAGTTGTTTCATGTTTACATCTAAAATAACCTGAAAAACCGACAACCGACAACTGGTGCGAGTGAAAAACCGAACCAATAAATTTTGTAACCTAAACACCGCCATCCAATTAACAGAGGATTCCTCCAGGTTGATTTAAACCCTGCTTTAAGGTTAACCCTGATTAAGGCCCTGCACCATCTCTTTAAATGGAGGTTCAAGGTTTCTTATAACACTCAACCTAAGGTAAATGACACTGACATTGGACTGGTAATGTCAAGGGACATAGTGGTCATGTTTCTTATGAATGGCTTGATGAATACATGGGTGGCCTGTGTTGCTGCTGCCCATCTAAAAATATTAAAAACTATAAAAAAAACATTCATCCCGAGGGTTTGTCCGCATAGCGACTGTGATAGGGTCAAGGAAAAGTCCACTATACCCTGGCAAGGTTGAACAGATGATCACTAATGAATGTTTTTTGTAAGGGTGGCGAGTACTCGAACATCAAATACTTACTCGAGAAGCAAGCAATAATCAGTACTGATGAGAGTAGTTGGAATTACTCAGTGCATTCAAGTCGAGTTTTTTACTTCCACCATTTACGGTGGGCTTGAATATTTATTTAACACGTTGGCTACCGAACGTCACACATATGTGACGTAATGTTAAAAGAAAACCTTAAATATAGACCAGCGTCACATATATGTGTCGCTCAAGGTGTTTCCAGTGTACCGACGACACATATATGGGACGCTCAGGTCAAATCCAGTGTACCGACGACACACATATGGGACGCAATCATGGTTAAGTTAAATGACTTGCCACGCCCATTTGGTCCACTGAATCTATCTAAAACCTGTTTATCGGTCTATAGGAATGTGTGACACAAATGTGTGTCGCTTGGTCTCTGGGTACGACCTCAATTTTTATTTTTTACAGATTTTCAAAGTTGACCATCTTGTCTGCTCACATGCTGTCATTATTGTTTGTTTACTACACATTCCAGATGGCGTTTTTTTTTTTTTTTGCGTGACACATTGTCCTGTATATTTTAGTATTTTTTAGTGTAGTAAAACCATTTTTAATTTATTCCCCAGTCATCCAACTCATGACACATATGTGAGACAGTCGGTCTATAGCAAACAAACATAATACAAAATATTACTGTAGACCAACGTCACACATATGTGACGCAATAAAAATGCTAAAAGAGTACTGAAATAAATTTTTTTCCCAACTTTTATGAGCAAATATATATGTTACACATCAAGTAATATGAAAATAGATAAACAAAATTTTTGGTCTCTGGGTTAGTGTTTGTCACAATGACTCGGTCTGTGGTGAGAGTATCGAGTACTAGGATCGGTCTGCTGGGAACTCCCGGCGACCCGAATTTCCGACCGTCGGTAGCCAACGTGTTAAGCTACAAAGCAAAAGCCAAATAACTACAAATTTTATTTACTGGGATTAGTTTTACATTAAATATTTCATTCATCTACTATAGTTTAAAACTGTTAATTATGATCATTACTATCTTTTTATTTTCACTTCATGTAGGGCCTATAGAGCTTTATTTTTTACAAACTGGTATAAGCAGAAAACTGAAATAGCCTAATTGGCCTAAGACAAATTACTCATGCTCATGACATATCCTAAGTATGCCTATGTCATGACCTTTATTTTTTTAATTTAACTTTCTTGACAAAAATGTTTTTTTGGCGCTATTCTTCATTAATTTCTGAGTACTTCCTTTTTTTTCTAAGAAAATAAACAGGTATAATTAAACAAACTCAAATATTGAGAATTTTCACTCTGAAACTTATCTTGATCATAATTATTTAACACACTTTGTAAAATTTGAATCAGTCATTTCATTTTGTATACTTACATTTTAAAATAGGGATGGATGGGACCCGAAATTTCGGGAAAATTTTCGGGAGCAAATTTGTCCCGATCATCGGGCGGGATTTTTTTTTTACTTGGGAATTTATCGGGACGGGAACTGCCGAACGGCGCGGCGGCGTTCTCGGCCGGCGATCTCGGTCGGCGATCGCGGTCGGCGATCTCGGTAGGCGATCGCGGCCGGCGGTCTCGCTAACGAGGAACGGCACAAATACACGCGGCCACATTCCACAGGTGCTGGAGGCCTATTTATGTAATACAGTTTTGTTTTCTTTGCAATTTTTCCAATTGTTTTAATCTATATTTTTATGTACATAATTTTTCTTTTCATTCTTTATACAAAACATTTATTTCATTCAACAAAAACTTTTATGAAATTTTAATGGACTTTTTTGTATGCATATTGTTTAATGATTTGATTTAAATTTTTGTTGTTACAAGAAAATTTAAACTTTATTCTTATCTCATTGTATACTGCCAATATAAAAATTAGATATTTTAAATCTTTTCAACAAAAGGAGGTTCATTGTAACTTATACAAGAAGTGGAACAATTTGGAAACAGAACCAGTTGATATTTAACATTAATTTGTCTTTTTACGACATTCAGATTAGGGGTGGGCGAATACTCGAGTTTCGAGTAGTGGCTCGGGTAATTAGTCCTACTCGAACTCGAGTCGAGTAGTTGCAAATACTCGAGAATCGAGTCGAGTAGTCATCGTCTTCACTCCCGGCGGCGCGGCCCCGCGCCCGCAGCCGTGGCAATAGTTGTTTGGCGGCTGGCGATCTCGCTAACGAGCACAAAAACACGGCCGCGGAGACGATCTATTGTTCAGCTTATCTATTGTTCGACCCGGCAGTAATTTATTCAAGAGGGGTGTTTTTTGCTCCTAGTACCAAATGCTACTTTCTGAACCAATTGTCGTAGAAAACTAAGGGATGGCTCTTTTAATTCGTCTAATTCTTACAAATTAAACAAAACGTCAACCAAAGTTGTGTGACTTTCCTAAAGGAAAATGTAAAAGTATTGTTAAATAAATCAATCTTTAATTGAATTACTGTTTTATAATGTTAAAAGTATCTTATTACAATTTAATATAATTTAAAAAAAAAAAAAAAACTTCAAATCCCATTAAATATATATTTTTTTATTAAACATTACAAATACATTTAATAAATTTTGAGGTTCATAACTTAAAACCTTCATTGTGTTTTATTGATTTTTCATCATACACTCCTTTTTTAATATAGCAAAAATAGCTAAATGAATACATAGAAATAAAAATAAAAATAGTTAGGTCTAATAGTGTATATTTTCAAAGTTCAATTTTTATGATAATCTCTAAGTAAGAACCTGTCTCAGTTAAATCAATAAGTAAAAAAAGAACATTTCTTGGAGTTATAAATGGCGTTGGTTTGTTGAACCACTTCATTCCTTAGTGTTAATATTTATTATAATTTCAATTTCTTGTTTTTTTTTTGTTATTTTTTAACTGAGCAGGCCTTAGGCCTATTTATGTAATACAGTTTTGTTTTCTTTACAATTTTTCCATTTGTTTTAATTTATATTTTGATGTACATAATTTTCCTGTTAATTCTTTGTACAAAACTTTTATAAAATATTAATGGTCATTTTTATATGTATATTGTTTAGTGATTTGATTTTATTTTTTTTTGGTTACAAGAAAATTTGTACTGTATCCTTATCTTATTGTATACTGCAAATATAAAAATTAGATATTTAAAATCTTTCCAACTAAAGGAGGTTCATTGTAACTTATACAAAAACAAGTGGAACAGTTTGGAAACAGAACCAGTTGATATTTAACATTCATTTTTCTTTATACGACACTCAGATAAAAGTCAAAACGAATATTTCCTTATAGCGTCGAGGAGAGCAATCCCGTCCTGAAATTGGACGGGAAATACAAAAATTCGCCACCCCTAATTCAGATAAAAGTCAAAACGAATATTTCCCAATAGCGTCAAGAAGAGCAATCCCGTCCCGATCCCGTCCCGAAATTGGACGGGAAATAATAATTCCCGTTCCGTCCCGTCCCGAACTAAAAATCCATTCCCGTCCATCCCTATAAAATAACTTTGTTATTAATTTATAAGCTTTAATTTTAAATACCATTAGAAAACTCACATTTTTTTAATGCGTAAGGCACTAATAGACTTGACTCGATACTCAAATAGTTGGCTCAATACTATAGACTCAGACTTGAAAAAAGAAAAGGAAAAAAAACACTACTATTCGCCCACCCTAATAATTTGGTCCTAAAAAACACTTAAAATTAACACTTCACAATTTACTGTGCTTTGAATACAATACACAGTACAATGCTTGAGATCCAAAGAAAAATTACAATTAAAGATTATTTGGAATTAGAGAAGATTAAATTATTCAAATCATACTATATCAACAAATCTCAGTTAATAATTAAAATCAAATCTTAGTTGAATTAAAATCCAAACAGAAGTCAACACCAATTAGATTTAAGAGTTTTTTTTGGTAGTGAAAACCTTACCTTGATTCAGGGCATCTTGGCTGGAGTTGTTCCTAGCTCGTTCGTTCCTCAGTTCGTTCTCCAGCTGCAGCCGCAGTTTCCTTTCTGTTTGTTCCCGCCGGTCGCTCGCCAGCTGTAGCGCCTGCAATGCTCGCTGCAGTTGCGCCACCCTCTCCACGTGAACTTGCTTCTTACGGCACTGCAAACAGAAACGTGAGCTGGTCACGACTACAGTAAACGAGTAATAGCTTACATCATTATCAGATTTTTCATTAATTTTTAACTTTACTAATATAGATTTCAGATTTGAATCTGATTAACTTTACACAACGGTAGGACAGGAAGGCATTTTTGTTTCAGGGTTTTTATTTCCTATTCAAAATTTGTGTCAGGATAGCTCTTCTCACAGGATAGGGAAGTATTTGTTTAGGCTTTTATGTGAGTGTTGTGCAAAATCAGATCAATGTTTATTAACAATCAAGAACGTTTTAATATATTTTAATGTAGAAGAACAGTACATACTGATTAATATATAATTGATATTGTAATTCGCTTAGCTATGTCAGAAATTAAAATTTATTGACGGTAATATCCATCCTTAATATTTACGGGATGGAAACAATTTCACCCTATGGTCTAAAACATTCACTCAAAAAAATTTTCTGAAACTTCAGGACTTGTCCATCCCTACTTTACAGCTGTCAGCAGATGAAGTGCTATGTTCCAAACACTTCAAGTGTCTTAGAGGGAATCTACATGAGAATGTAGGCATTGATTCTAATCCTGTATTAGCTACAAATGCAACAACACATTCTCCATTCAATGTTATTAATTTAATTTTGTTTACACTCTAAGAGTACATAATTTTAAACACTAGAATTTTTTCAATTTTACAGTCACTGTCTGGACTTTCCTTCCACCAGGTAAAATTACAAAGTTGTCCTATACTTTTATTATTTTTTCAATATTGAATCGCAGTCAGGTCTGTGAGTATCATACGATTAATGTGCAGACCATCTTCAAATAAAGTGAAACATTCAACCCGTACATTGCATAATGACCCCTTGGTGAGCCCAAATTAGTAGCCACAAAAAATTGGTTTATGATAAAGAAAAAAAGTTATTTTAATCAATAGTTGTATTTCACCGTTTTTCTGGAGACTTAACGACCAATTTAAGTTATTCAACCCAAACTGGGTCTTATTAGAATCCACTGAGACAGAACCTTAGGTATTTTCCACAACACGTAGCCTATTTATGCATCTATAAATGATGCCAAACGTACCTCCTCCTCTAGCCTGACCACGTTGGACTGTGCATTTGTCAGAGCAGTATCTAGGATGTCTATGTGTGTCCTTTGCTCCTGTAGTGTTGCTCTCTGGGCAGCGAGTTCTATCTCTTGCCGCTCTTTCACAGCTGCTAGCTCCTTGTCTGCAAGTAAATAAAAACATTTGAATATTTAAAATTTTATTGGAATTCAATTAATTTTGTCAGAAAATTTGTTTATGCCTATGTTAAACAGGACTTAGCAAAGTCAGCTGGGGCACGTTTTACAATTTTGTTTTTTTCTTATTTTAGTTAATACTCAGATTTAAAACTACAAATTATCTATTTCTTTGTGTGGGGCTAGAGGTGCCCATTTAACACAATTATTATAAAAGTAATGATATATACCAGGTAAACAACTGTTCAGAAATATGCATATTGATAAACTTAATAATAGTAGGTTACAATACTTTTCCATCTTCAATCCATATGATTTGTCTAGATGACTAGTTTCAGGACTGTTATCCCATTATCAAATCTCTCATCAAGACAGATTATGGATGGGATATGAGATATGGATTGAAGATGGAAAGGTATTGTAACCTACTATTATTAAGTCTTTCATAAATCCAGGGGGGAAATATGAATACATCTGATAAAGATTGTTTACAAAAAAAAAAAAAAACATAAATAAAACAAATTAAATATTTTTTCATGTGCAAAGATAGCAGGTAGATATTATAGTGTCACACTGCAACACTGTGATAGCTATCATGAAAACTCCTACGACCAGCTATAAAAAGCATTTAAAGATTCGAGACATAATGATGACGATCATTATAAATCACCAAATAGGGTTAAAATGAAAGAAACCCAAGATCTTGTTAGACTATGGTATGTTACGAGGTTATAGTAGGTGTTCCAGTACAACATATATGCAAATTACACACAGTAGTAAAAATTAAAACAAGATAAAAACTGCACAGTAATTGTGTCTAGTAACAAATATCATCTTATGCTAATAAGCAGATATTGAGCTTGGAACAAAGAACCACTTAAAAATCTCAAGAGTAGACAGAGTGAAACTTTATGTTCTTTGTTGTAAATGTTAATGGAATCACAGTTAAAGTCCATAACACACTTAGGTGGCACACTGCATGTGGTTCTCACGCCACATTAAAACCAACCAATTCTTTTAAATAGGGCCTCACACATTGAAGTAGCAGTGGCATACACACTGGGTCACTCCCTTAATCGATGTTGAGATGACACTTATTACTTGCACCTTGAGACTAAAGCCAGCACATGCACAGATATGATTCTCTAATCCTAGGTTTGGAAATGAGAGACTCCAGTCATGACATACAGCACTCCCTTTTTGCAAATTTTTGCTTTAAGACCAAATTTTTAAGGGTGAGCGAGTACTCGAGTGGCCGAATAGTTGTGCTAGCACTATTCGGCTCGGCTCGAGGTTATGCAAAACGATTCGAGTAATCGAGCTGAAAGAAGAAAACTCTGTACTAACAATTATTTGATTTATTAATTCATGCAAAAAAGCAGAGAAACACGGCAAGCGGTGTTATACTTGAGCGGTGTGATAGTCGTTGTACACGGGGTCAGGGAGGTAAGAGGATGGCAGGGTGGATCGGGGCGGAGTGGGGTCTACAAAACAATAGAATGGGAGCGGGGTAATGACCTGGGCTACTGGACATGCACACACTCACACTGCTCGCTCACCCGACGAAAGGATGTTCTAAAAATAGAAACCAAAACAGGTGGGGTTTTTTATAGTTTAGTGGTTGATTATCACTCTAATCCCCTGGTAGTTTTGTTTTGTATTACGCTAAATGAATTTGAAAAAGGTTTGATGAATAATTGTTATAAGTTTTACTTGCCAAAGTTATAAATTTATTGGCCTGCCAGGGCCAACGTAATAGAATGGGAGCGGGGTAATCACCTTGGCTACTGGACATGCACACACTCACACTGCTCGCTCACCCGACGAAAGGATGTTCTCAAAATAGAAACCAAAACAGGTGGGGGTTTTTTTTTATAGTTTAGTGCTTGATTATCACTCTAATCCCCTGGTAATTTTGTTTTGTATTACGCTAAATGAATTTGAAAAAGGTTTGATGAATAATTGTTATAAGTTTTACTTGCCAAAGTTATAAATTTATTAGCCTGCCAGGGATTCATTAATTAGCCTAAATTTTGAAGAATGGAGTGTCTACAACTTCGGTTGACTTTTCTTCCAATTAGTACATAATTAGACAAAAAATAAGCCATTTATTTTTGTACAATTAGTTTGGAAATGGAAATATGGCTTTTATCTTGAATAAATTATACTTTTTGATTTCGTTGATTTTTGGACAACACTCTCACCTGATTTTCATCCTAGTAGTGGTGTATATCCAATTGTTAAATCAAACACATGCACAAGCACAGAGTACCTAAAAAGTTCATGGAGATGTAACACACACTACCGAAGCCAACGTTTCGCGGCAAAACGTAGGATTCAGTAGTGCGTGTTACATTTCCATGAACTTTTTAGTTACTGTGTGCTTGCATGTGTTTGATTTGACGATTGGATATACACCACTACTGGGATAAAAATCAGGTGAGTGTTGCCCAAAAATTAACAAAATCAAATAAGATTCCCTCACCAAAAATCCGGGACCACGGAAGTCGGCACCAGTTCTTAGTCGCTATAAAAAAAACAATGAAAGTCGGCACCCGTCCCGGGAGTGGCCGCCATGACACCATGAAAGTCCGCACCTGCCACGCCGGTTCCTCCTTCCACTTTTACCTCCCTCACGCTCATACCCCGTCATCACTATTCACTCTCTGAACATTACCCCCCTGTGATAACTTGAAACCCCCAATGTCATTACCAACTCACGGACAGGGCTTATTTGCATAAAATTACAGGCTGTGTAGACGATATCAATCTAGAATATATTTTATTGACTACACAATTTAGGAATCATCCTTAAATTAATGGTTTTATTAACGTATAGTTAAGTATACATTTTTTACTCTCCATACTTGTGATTTTCATGTTATTCGTTGATAAAACTTTGACCACAACATATCTTACACGATAATATGAATAAATCGTGACAACTCTTATTATATTTTGGACAAATGTATTTAATAGATTCCGGTTCGTAAAAGCTAAAATTCATCGTTACAAAATTATGTTACTGGATTGTTGAACTTATTATGTTCCAGTTCTACTATTAATCAGTTTAATTGTTTCTTTATAGAAGGCTGTATACCTCGGCTTTTCTTATCTGTTACTTTATATATTTGCAGATGCAGGACAAAACTGTAACGAACTTACGTGTATATTTTTTTACAGATTAAATACATCATCTAACGTACCGCTCCCAAACATTTACATTCTTTCACATATTACCTAAAAAATTAATACTTGAGGTATTTGTTCGTAAGTAACTAATTACTGTCTCAGTAGGTCATCCGCATTTTACCGTCTTAAAAAACGAGTGACCGCGTGCGATTTAAAAATTGGGAACAGAGCACCCGACTGACCATCGGTGCAGCAAATACTTCCAAGGGTCGACGGTAATCAATAGAGGTATGTCAAAATCATCAATGAAGCTGAACCCTACACTGATCTAAGGGAAGTGGTGAGAGAGTTAGCAAGGGGGCAAAGAACAAGAGAAATAGGGGTAAGACGGCACTGTGGAGGGGAGACTACCTGAGGACACTGCAAAACCTTCCTGGTGCCGACTTTCATTGTGGCATTAATAACGCTTCGATGATTTTTGCCGATGGACAGGTTTTGGTGCCGACTTTCATGGTCGCCCAAAATCATGTCAGTCAGAAATAATAATAAATTATACCTAAAGATCCCCCCTCCCCCTCACCCTGCCACCTGTGGGCTGTGACCCTCCCCCCTCACCCTCCTTCACATCCCAGAGCCGGATTCCTAACAATAGAGACCCTTTTAGTTTTTTGTCCACCTCAATGTTCAGTCAACTGGAAGAGCAGTTTACTCATTCCATTGAAGTTTGGTGGCTAAAAAATAATAAATTTATAAATAAATTTTAAAATAAAGTCTTCAAATTTCTAATAAATTAAATTTTTAATTTTAATTTAACGCCAATAAAAATTTAATTTATTAGAAATTTGAAGACTTTATTTTAAAATTTATTTATTTATTTCTAACAAGAAGAGCTTGTGCAGAATGAATTTATAATTTACCCGGAAATTTAGTAATTAAATTAGTAATTAAAACTTGTCTATTTCCTGTTATACTTTTTCAATTTTTAATGGCCGAAAAATAATCTTTGGGCAAATAACCGATAAAACCTGGAATTTTTACAAAAAAAATTAATTTTCAATTTTTTTCACCTGTCTGGGCTTGGTTTGGCTCAAAACTCAAATAATTTATTACCAGCTCAGCTCGGCTCGCCCAGAAAAATCACTATTTGCACACCCCTACAAATTTTTAAACTTTGATACATTGTTTATATCCTAAACGAAAGGCAAAACTTAATTTAGCCATCCTTAACCTAAATGATATATTGAAGCCTAGAATCTTAAAGTTTTCACACAATGTTCGTTCCTTCCAATTTAAGTGTTATTTAATATTCAAGCAAAAAAAAAAACTTTTAAAAACTTTCATAGTTATTAAATCATTGTAGTGTGATAACAAAATGCTTGTAGGTGATGACTCACTCTGCGTAACGAGCTGCGCGATGAGTGCCTCTCGCTTGCCCAGCTCCTGGCGTGAGTGGTCAGGCGAGCCGGCGCGCGCCGCTAGCAGCTGGGCCGTAAGCATCTCCACCTGCTGCCGCTGCTGCTCGCTAGCCTCTTGCATCCGCCTCAGCTCCCCCTGCAGTCGCTGCCTTGCCGCTCGCTCCAGCCGCTCACGCCGCTCGCACGATGCCACCAGGTCCTCGTGTGCCCGGTGCACCTTGCCCACCTCGTGCTCCAACTATGGACAAAATATCTGGTATGGGCATCAATTTTAAAATAATCCTAGTCTTTGCCTTTTCGTGAGATTGAGGTCTTAATAAAGCACTTCACATTGCTTAACATACTGACTTTTAACTTTTAATCTACATTTGTGTTTAGGTAAAACATAGTAATTTCTCACAGACATAGGTTCTCACACTGCCCACAACTGGAAAGATTCTATGATTAGAGAGGATTTCATTCACAGCAATACACAAACAGATACATTGATTCATTGTAAAAGTGAAAACGAAAGATGGCAGACACCCTGCAAAACAACTTATAATTAATACAAGAAAGTAATGTAACAAGCGTAGGGGTTTTTTTTTTTAATGCATTACGCACACAGGTGGCCAGCCTGTAGTGCGGAACTCCCCTAAAAAAACGGGTTTACCCACTAAAAAACCTCCTCTACTCTTTAGGATTCTAACCTGGAATTATGTATCATACGTCAGGCTAGGCCTAAATTTGCCTAAACAGGACTCATTCTCACAGACAGGCTTTAAGCCTTTGTGAGAATTAATTTCACGTATTATATTTAGCCTATTAATAACATTTACTTTAAAACTGTTACACATTGCGTGTATGAAATGTAATTATGTACAATGTGAAATAAAGATGTTTTTGATTGATTGCTTATGCCCGTGGGGCTCGCTCCTTATCCAGCCACAAACGTAGGGGTTTGGACCGTTCCCCATAAAAATTTTAAAAATTCCACTGGTGTGGTAGAAACAAAAAAATTAAATAAATCACAATTGTTGACTTATCTCATTATTTAACACAACTTGTCCGTTAAGATTGTTTTTATCATAAATTTAACACATTCCATGCGTATGACGCACATGCGTGAATTTAAATTTAACTACTCACACCTCGAAACTTAGTTTTCCATTGTAACAAAAACAAAACAGAAGAATTCAAACAAATGCATTCACTTCCGTCCATTTTTTTTCTATCAGGCAATGATATCTATATCACAATCTCCTACAACTTGATGAAATCTTAAATGAATGTATTTCTGGCTAATATCTTTAATTACAGAACAAAATTAATATCACAACAATACAGTGAATGATTGTTTTTAGAATTCATTGGACTAAATACCTGATTTATTTTTATTCCTAGAAAAAATTTAACAATAAAAAAAATAGCAGTTACCTTCTGTGACTTGGCGACCTTTTGGTAACATGCCTCCAATTCCAGTTTCAAGCTATTATTTTCATGTAGCAGTATTTCCAGCATATTCTGAACATATTTATTTTCTTTCCTGAAAAAA
The DNA here is from genome assembly GCA_030545055.2 of Neoaliturus tenellus. NCBI lineage: Eukaryota > Metazoa > Arthropoda > Insecta > Hemiptera > Cicadellidae > Neoaliturus > Neoaliturus tenellus. Next base: position 168,631,422 of record CM061533.1, on the reverse strand, counting down.
ACACTCAACCTCAATATCGAATATAATTACTATGGTTAACTGGTTATGCTTAGAATGTTTAAAAAAGTTGCCTTAACAAGACTCGACTCAAACTTATTTCTAACAATGTTAGTAGCATTGCCCCCATACCGAGGATGTCTACCACCTCCAAAAACAAAAAACAATGTACATTTTGGGCAATTCTTGATAAACTTAAACTGACAAGACAAGTCTTGTATGGTAAACCCTCTCTTAACTGATCCTCATGGGACCAGGCCTAGGTTGGATACCGTAACCTAAAACGCTAGTTAAAGCGAGAAACCTAATGAACATTTGATATACGTTGAAATAAAAATATTATATATAGTAAAACAAAAAGAACTTGTCATTACAAAAATAGACTCTATACAGGTGCAACGAATAAGCGGAATTCTAACAATAAACCCAATAGTGATCAAGATTTTTCCGTGTGATTACCAAAAGGTTTACATGATCGGGTAAGGTTCTATTTCAATAAAGTGATAAGTAAGAGGAACGGAAATCTCAATTCCCAGAAAAGGCTGGTTAAACCAACCAGTTTTAATTTTTGGGGCAGATAAACCAATCACTATATTGTAACAGGGCAAAGGTGATTGATCCAAGGATCCAGGGACGGTAAAGGGAGACTGCTAGCAAAATATTACTACTAGTAAAATATTACTCTATAGCATTTTTTTTTTTTTTTTTAATTGTTAAGATATTTATAGTTTGTTTTTAAGTAACTGAAATTGACATAATGGAAAAATACAGGGTGATTCAAAAAGAATGACCCGATTTTAACTTTTGATATTATTGATAGTACCGCATTACCGCCACTGAAACTGCAGTATCTACAACAAGGGTGGAATAGAGTTTTATAAGATCGCCACTGGATGTCTAGTTAAGCGCTAACTGTGGGTGTGACGTAAGTCATAAACTTTGGTCACAAACCAAGGTTTAAGAGCCCTACTTTTTTAGGAAAACACAGTGAACTGTGCATCTTACCTAGAAATGCTACGACATAGGCTATTTCCAAAACTTACTACTGACTCTGACAACTTCAATTATCAACAAGAGGATAATATCTATCGACAAGCACCGCCACTCTGGCACAAGGATGTTCCCGGTTTCCTCGGTACCACTTGCCCCAGACGTTGGATAGGGCGCACATTACCGCGAGATACGGCTTTGCATTCTTGCCCTCCAAGGTCACCTGACATAACACTGTGCGACTTTTTCCTGTGGGGATACGTAAAAGAACCTTCTTCTTCTTTCCTTCTTCCAGAAGGAAGGAATGTTCCTTCCTTAGCTCGTGACATTGATGAGCTTAAAATCAGGATATCAGATGCAATAGCTACAGTACCAGAAGACATCTAGTGGACAGTTTGGTATGAGTTTGGCTGTCGTCTAAATGTCGTCAGAACGTCTAATGGAGGTCACATAGAACATTTGTAGTACATCATCATAAACTTGAGGTTTCTGTGAGTAGTTTGATGTAAAATTTGTTTGTGTGCACCAATTTTTGAATCAATTATAGTTTTCTGAAATCAGGTCATTCTTTTTTAATCACCCTGTACATCCATTGTTCAACATGAACAATTGTTCAACATTGTTCCATTGTTCAACCTTCAGAATTCCCAGCATTCTGGAGTAATTACCAAGAGAGATTTAACTTATTACATGAGGGTTAATCAGAAAGTAAAGGACATCTGTGCATCAGAGTGTCAAAAGAGTGTCTGATCACTACTGTGGCAATAAAGTTAGCACGATCTATCATATTAGTCTGAGCTGGATTTCATATCTATATTTAAAAAATAGATAAATAGAAATAAAAATAGAAAAATACTCCCCGTTGCAGCAGACCTGCGTACTGAGCGAATTTCCAAAGAGTTATTTTTTCAACATCAATGAACTTTGTGGCTATCTTATATAATTAATTAATAATCTTTAGAAGGAAATGTAATATATTTAATGGCATTTTTTCTAAGCTAATTATTTTTATTAAATAATTTATATAATAATATTTATATTGCAATAAATATTTTTTTACAGTAATAAAGGTGCATATCCAAAGCTTCCATGCAAAAAGAATTATTTGTTTACAAATCCCAAAATATAAACATTCCAAATTTGACAAATGCAGAAGAAAGCTGATCAGCTGATTATTAGGAACAGACACCTTATTATCTCCATCTCTCATGCTCCCATTATACACTTATTTTCCATGAGAATACCATGGGATTTGGCATGTAGGTTTGCTGCCATGCGGGTTTTTGATAAAATTTTCATTACTCATCAAATAGGACGGGTTCATAAAAATGTTATTAAGATATGTTTATAAATAAGCGATATATAACTTTTTAAAGATTAACCCATAAGAATAACATGGGAAACTTGATTTAAATTTTCTCCATAACCAGTTAAGCTATCTTAATGCTTCAAAATACTAAACTGTTGGGTTTTTAAAGCTCTTTTAAATGGTTTTAGCAAAAATTCTTGAATTTTGAAAATTGAGGTTCAAAAATCACAAAAACCCATTTTTTACCCCTTTGAAACCCCATAAAACCCCGTTCCCATAATCCGACAATGCTGGTTCGCGAACTCATGAAAATAGACCTGGTCTTACACCTTCATACCAAATTTCATCAAAATCGGAGGTCCGCTTCAAAAGTTATCGGTACCACGGACACATATATATATATATATATATATATATATATATATATATATATATATATACACACATATATATATATATATATATACACATATATATGAAAATGAACGAACGGTGTTTTTGGCTTCTGGGGACCTCAAAATGAAAAAGTAAAGTGGTCCCGGGCTTAGGTCTTACCATGGCTACTACCGTAATAGCGTATTCCCTATAGGGAAATTCGCTAAAAGAAGATAGATACCTGAAAAAAGACATCTGAAAATAGACTGAAAATAGATATCTGATCTAGCTCTGCAAAATTTCAAAATGCTAACTCCTATCCTAATGGGGACGTGCTATGTGGCACCTTATTTTGAGACCATAAGGGTTTAAATCATGCAGAGTTCATGCCAAGGAGAGAAACAACAAATTCCATGATCATCAAAGACTTAAACAAGCAACGCAAAAAAAGGATGTGGCATATTGTCAGCAAAAGTGTTTTTAAGTTTTTGCTGACTTTCTGCCGAGCATGGTCATGAATTGGGGTCATGGTTGGAATTGGCTTTGCCAATAACATGCACGTCTTTTATTCTGTAGGTTATTATATTTTAGTGATAAAAGAAATTACCAATAACCATCTAAATTCCTGGTAAAACAACTTGGGATAAACTCTACAAGACTAAAATTTTTAGAGTCCTAAAAACGGGCGTAATATTGTACTTTCTATCGTGCAGGATTTTGAATGATTAACACATCTAAGCATAGACCGACAAGAAATATAAGTTAGGTGTCACGCAAGATGGGGAAAACGTTCTTTACTTTATGGACAAACCTGGCATTGGTTAAGTCGAGTCTTGATTATAAACACTTTTAGTTTAACTCTTATTTAACAAAAATGCAAAAACTGGTACGAAATGCGTACACTAAAATTTCTTAGATGTACAGTGACAATTACATTCATGTTTTTTCACAAAGGTAAGAAGAAATCCCTGAATTTATGGGATTGTTTTTAATTTTATATTTTAGAGATCTTTATTAAGATAATAGTTGAATATAGTTGAACATCTATCGTAGGAATACCTCGTATTTCCGAGGGTGTGCCTAAAGGTGGCCGTATCGTTGGCCTCGCTGGCGTGACAAGCGTCGAGGTGGGATAGATCGGGCTGTGACTTCGATATCGGTAGTCGCTTGACTTGCAGCCAGGGGTACTGTGGCGGCTCCCCCTCCCCCTCTGCTCCCCCTACCTTCACCTCCTTGGCCAGGTGCTTCAATACCTGAAATAAAACAGAAAATCAGCACTTGACCATAAATCCTACATGCCATAATACCCCCGTCACAGCAGACCTACAAACTCGGTGTATTTCCAATTTAATTAAACATTTATTGTTTTCCCCATAAACACTATGGGAATGAGTCTGTAGTTTTGCTGTCATGGGGGTGTTGTAAGCAAACATAGGGTGTCCCTGAACTCTCGACTGACCTTTACAGGCATTAGGTCTATTCCTGGCATAAAGACAAGCCAAAATATCAGTATCAAAATTTCTAAAACCCCATAGTTAACCACACAGCCGCCATTTTGAATTTTTAAAGAATAATTCTTAGTTAGAAAACTGCTTGTTGTAACCTAATAAGTAATAAGTTAAAATTGCTATAAAGCTTTTTGAGCTAAAAACCTAATTGAAGAAAAATAAGCAATTTCTCACAATTCATATTTTCAACATAGCGTCTATTTAAAATATTTAACCTTAAATTGCATGAAAGATACATCATTTTTAAATATTTATGTGTTTATGTGATTTCTATATAATTTAAAGTCCAGTGATACAAAAGTTAAGGAAACCAGTTCATAAATAAGTGAGATAGAGTGATTCAACGGAGGCTAGTCAAGGTCATACCACTCCTCCGGGAGCGATTTGGGTATGCAACCAATTGTTGAGCTGGTGCCGAGACCGGGCTCTTAGTGGGTGAGAGACTATTTGTATTAAAATCACTGTATCTCGTTTATTTATAGACCGATTTCCATAATATTTATATCGCTAGATTGTAAATTAAATCCTCAGAAAGTTACATAGTAAAAAATTTCATACCTTATTTAGTTTTTATGCAATTTAAGGTTAAAGATTTTTTTCTTAACATTAGGCTTTTATCTCAAAAATTTGTATACCAACTTTAAACTTGTGACAACAAATTGTTCTTAAATAACCCCATGAGTTTGTAAGTACCTGTAGATTTCCACCACGAGGGTGCTGACCAAAAATTTAAACTCTGCTTAGTGAATGTTCATTCCAAACTTGTCGAGTTATCTATAAATAAGCAAGATACTGAATTTTCTCTTTAAAAATCATTTTTATAATTTTTTCCAGTTTCCTGTAAGAAAACAAAAATAATATTTTCTTGACAGAATGTGTCTTATTGTTTTTAAAAAGTACATTAAGATATAAACCTTTATATTAATTCCAAGTGTAGTAACAAAGGAGCCTCTGCAGCATCTTCTACAATACTGATATAATTTTGATCCTAAAGGAACTTTCATGGATTAATCAGTTTGAAAATGATAGTAAACAATAAGTCATGGTAATAAATAATATGTAAAATGGTTGGACATGCTTTGAGAAAAAGAAAAAGAAAAAGAAAAAACTGTTGGTTCATTTTAATATAATAAATTAAACTTACTCAACAACACCAGTCATACCTAATTTTAAAAAAATCTTTACAGTATCTGTTGAACCATTTAATTCTTTAGAGCTATTTAATTAGAAAGAGATGAAAGAATATAAAACTAAACTGATACTGTTATATTTACACTGGTCTCTTTTACATTTAATGTCATGTCACCTTCGTCAATATTATGTGTTGTAATCAAAACCGGTAAGTCTTTTTTACAAAAAAGCAAGTGTTGTTTGTCATAATGAGAGGTCTGCTGCAGGCTTACCTGGGATTGGTTGAGGTAGTCGTCGGGAATGTCAGTGATCTCTCGCACGCTGGGCGAGTACTGGTGCCTCAGAGATTCCTTGCTTGACGTCACGACAGGCTTGAACTGGTCACTGGACAACCTAGGCGTGACACATTATAAATAAAATGGAACTGAATACGTCCTTGGAATAAAAATTCATATTACAATTATTGATTAAATAAAATATAAAATATTAAAAGTTAAATGCCAAATAAAATAATTGTAATAAAAAAAATCTAAACAACTATAATACAGCAGTCATCAGTATTTTAATTTAAAATTCAAACTTAAATCGACCTATGTATTTTTTAAAATCAATTTAATTTATTTTAGTTAAGTACAAGCTTTATATGATTTTTTAAATTTAATTAATTTTTACACTAAACCAACTGTATTCCAATATATAGCTCATCCCTTTGTACAGATAATTTAGTTTTAGTAGTGTAAAGCTATATTCTTCTTATAAGAGTTTGAAATAAAGAGCCTAATGCAACTTTGAGTGGATGTAAGAATTTATTTGTGTCTCCGTTTACATTGTTGGTGTGTGTTCTATTTTACTTTGAGAATCAACTTAAATTTAAGGTTGCCTATCTTTTTCAGACATCCACATACGCGCAGTGTACTACGAGTTTGTTTTTCTGAAAAGATATAGTAAGCTAAAACCTTTGTTGACCATCTAAGCATCACCTTAACACTATTTGAGTATGTGAGTAGATGGATAACAGAAGTTTTGATAGAGAAAGTAGATTTTAAATGTTTTGGAAGAAAACACACCTTGTAGGCTACAAGTTGATAATAAATACAGGGTTAAAAAAATACGAGACTGGCTATTCATATTTGCATTCTATATAAATAAATAATATAGAATATAAATATAAATAAATTTAAAAGGTTCAGTAATTTTTTATATATATATTGGTTTAGTTTAACTGATATCCACCATTTTGTGTTTTACATTTTTATTAATTTCCATTTCTTTAACAAATTGTTGAATTAAGTCCATATTAAGCATGGACCTTTCCAATATAAATGCCCATTTACAAGAAATATATTATTTTTTTCCTACTTGGATTTTCAAAGTGGCGGCCATTTTTAATCTTAAAAAAAAAATTTTAAGACACTAAAAAGTTAGTGAATTTAATTATACAGACAATGGTACCAAGATCATAAAGATCCAACAACAAATGGCTGAGTAAATGCGATTTAACTTATAAAAATGACAAAATATGCAATACAGTAGTTAGGCAGCGGAAAACAGTATTTTTCATAAGATCAATTGCATTTGCTCAATAATTTTTTGTTTGATCTTCATGATCTTAGTATTATTTTTTCTAGATAATCACACTTTTCAACTTTTATGTGTCTTGTCAAAATTTGTTACAATTTACCATTTTTCAGATATTTGCTTTTTAAGATAAAAAATTACAAAAATTTATTTTTTTTAGTTTATTTTTGAGTGTAGAATGTGAATATGAATAGCCAGTCTCGTATTTTTGTGACACCCTGTGCAATTGAATAACATATAACTATGTATAGTGCAATCACATTTGGTCTTATTCGTTCGGTATGGCTGCAATTGCAACACTTTCAAAATAGCAAAATTTGTACAATGCACAGTCGGATAACTGTAACAACCATGTGGACAGTTCATGTTTTCAAGAGTTGCGGTTGATTGATGTCTTACTGTAGGTAAATAATTAAAAATATATATGTTTTTAAAGCAAAGAGCTTTGTATTTTGTATTGTAAAACCAAGCATTTTATAACATTCTGACGGGGAAAGTTCCAATCTGGTCTGGTTACTATCTTGAGTCAACCTTTATGACTGATATATCATACCATCTTTAATTAATGAACCTTGAAAAAGCCCATACTTTTCGCAAGCTTACTGACTTTTTATGAAAACAATTGTTCTTCATTGTTAAACGACTCATGACGTTAGGAGGACCGAGGCGGTACCTGTTGTTCCACAGCTTGTCCTCGCCCTGGCTGTGTATGATGAGTGTGTTGTAGTCCTGGCTGCTGCGGTTCTCCTGCCCCTGAGGCTCCTGCCTCGTCGTGTGCTCAATCACATAACGCTCCTCGTGGCTTAGGTTCTCGTTCGAAGTCGAAATATCTGTCTCACTGCCACTTAGGCTTCCTGAAAAATTACCTGAAAACCATTTTGTTGTATAGGCCTACGCTTTTACTGAGCTATTAAAAAATAATAATAATAATAATAAATAGCGTACAAATTAGGCAAAATTTTGCTGTTTAATTTTTAGGTTAGGCTAATTTGGTTTCATTACATTAATAGCCTGATAAGTTTTGCGAAGATGCTGAAATTTTAACAAAAGCAATAAAAATAATTATTACTACAGTGGAACCTTGATATATCAATTCTCAATAGTATATTGAATTCCTAGATGTACCAAAGTTTTCCCATTGAACTTGAACCTGCTTATCAATCTATCGTTATTTCTACCTCATATATCAAAGGGTTAGGCAAGTTAACCTCAATACTTCAAGCTTTGGTATAACCAATGTACAACCTAGAACCTTTACACATATTGAAGTTTTGATTGCAAAATCTAAACATATCGAAGTCAAAAAGAACAACAAAATTAATCATAAACTTATTAGGAACAGCGTTCGAACGCAATGTTTTTGGCCCAGGACCACTTTTGCTGCTCTAGGCAAAGGTTGTATTTGCCGCCCCTGCCTCCCCCCATTTCCACCACCCCATAACCTACCCATATCTTAAAACTTCTAAAAAAATAAAATTCCACGGCATATCGTTTTGCGTGAGATATTCTATTTTTAATATTCAGTTCCTTTGGTGAGTCAACAACAAATTGAAAAGACTAAGCGACAAGAAAGGAACTTGACGGACTGGAGTAGCGCAGCATGTTTGCAGCTGCAAGTAAAGTAGCAATGCAGTGCTGCATGCTGCGAGATTGGTCGGTTATCGTGGGGAAATGCCACAGGCAGTTACAGCTACAAGCGGGGAGCGAAACTCAGATGTGTCGATTGGAGTCAATCCCAATTCCGTCTATTTCCCTTAAGAACAATGTTAAACGGGACCCAATAACTCCTTTATATGTGATTATAAAGGTTATGATTTATAGATCTAAATAAAAGGTTCATTAAGCCGGATGGACTACAGTGTGTTAGGTGTATCTTTTATATCAATTATAGTTTATTTTATTTTCAAAATGGAAAGAATAAATTAAATTTTGAACAACTTTTAAACGTTGTCCAAACAGAAGGTGTGCTTATATGATTCAAATTCAAATACAATTAATTCTTACTCATCAATTGGACAAAAAATAAAAAGTTATATGACTAATTTTTAATTAGGTAATCCCCTAGGCGGGGAAAGGTTTAACATTGCTATAAGCTTAAATCATCTATGTGGTAAAACCATAAACAATAGGCTTAAACCTAATATTTCAAACACAGAATTAAACATAGAATTCTGATGACATTAACAAACAAGAAAAATATTAAGTCCCAAAACGTGATGATTAGATGTTATCAATGTCGCATCGGCAAGTATGTTGTGTACTGGTGCTGCTGGTGTGGGGGAACGGGAAGGTTTGCAGGGGCGGCACAGCTCTACATGGCCGACACAGCCCTGACAACTGATAGGCAAGCGCAAGCCACCGCCAGGAAAGTGCTGCCCTAGGCAGTTGCCTAGTTTGCTTAATGGGTGCGCTGGCCCTGCCCAGGACCACTTTAAAACTAGTTATACTAGTTGTGAAGTTGACAATGGGTACAGCAAACAAAGTTGTCATAACATGTGGTGAGGCTTTTGGCTAACCACTATGACAATTTCCCTTCCTTCATGATTCATTCATGTTCTAGGCAGCAGGGGGTGAATACTGTAGGTATGGAAACCTCTAGCTGACGATCATGAATGGACAGTCTTGGACAGAACTTGGTTGGCCATGTAGAGGGCAAAGCCTGTTGGAGCCTAAAAATCAGCTGTCACAGGAGCACGGGCATTGGCCCTCTGAATGGTCAAAAAGCTGTCTGCTGTCTCATCTCTCACCCTTTCTCTTCCTTCATATCCCGTCCTTCTGGAGACTTTCGCAAAATGCTTATTAGAGGCAGACGTGCTTAATGGCTCGGCCGGTCTCCTTATCCACCAACAATAATTTATCCATTTTATTTTGTGATGCACTGTGTCGCTCTACGTCTACAGACGTCACATAGTCCTGTCGTAATATCTATGCTCTAATGTTGTGTTCGCAGCGCAGTTCTTGTTTCCCGCATTTGCAGTTAACTTATTAATCGTGTTAGTACTGTTCCATTAATTACAGGAATTATTGGTTAAGCATTCGTTTACATTCTAGTACACGTGAATTTTAAATTTTTCTTGTGAGGAATAATTTTATAAACTAACTAGATGTATAAGACTACACACTTATTCTAGTCCTTCTCGATGCTTGTTTGCAACACTGTTTAGTTTTCCCTTTTATAGTCAGCGTTTACAGTCTTTGCCCTGATCAGTTAGAAACAAAAACTCAATTGAAGCGTTTATCCAAAAATTTGTTATCCAATGACAGCAAAACCATATTCATCCTCACTTGTTAGGTTTATTGGAAATAAGTAATGGACTGTTCTGGCAAACCTCAGAATTTTGAAGATGGTCAGTAAACTTGATATAACAAATTTCAGTATCAAAGACCATGATATTACAAATTTTTCACATTACCCTTCAGGTTTGATATATCAAGGTTCTACTGTAATAATTTGTTTGACCTTTTGATGACAAGAAATTTTAAAGAACATTATGAGTCACCATGAAGTAATTCAACAGGAATCGTTGACAGTTAAGGGTGAAAAACTGTTATTTATAGATTTTGGAGCCATAAATCGTAAATAAATTTGAAAGACCACATTAGTATTTGTTAGGCCTAAGATAGAATTTAATTTCAATAAACTTTTGTTGTTTCTTTTGTGATACAAACAAATACCAGTGGCGCAACTGATCATATTCGGAGGCCTTCCGCCATGCATAATCCTCGTACGTTTTATGCTATCCAGCAAATTCCCACAAACTTGACTCAATGTAGACTGGCCACTGTTGGGTTTGATGAATGTCCGAGTTTTGCAGAAATTATGTTGTGAAAAGTAAAAATACTAGGCAAGGTCAGGATTTCATGCTATCATATTTCGGCTCTAAGGCCATTTTCAAGCTAAAATTAAAATTAAGCTAAAAATTACATTATACAAGAAAAAAAAGAGCTGTACAAGAGTGAGGCAGACTACCAGTACACAATGTCAAGTGGCAAAACAAAATGGGCTAGATCCTTCATTACAACTTAAACCACCCTTAACAACCCCAAAGAAATTGATTATTTGATTTTCAAATCCCTCGGACGCCCCAAAAGGGCATTTTTGAGGGGGTGGTTGTCGTTTTTGGGAAATTTTAAAATGTAAACTTACGATGAGGTATGCATCACCTGAAAAGTCTATTTAATCCAACAATTTGGTGAAAACAGAATTTGGTTATTTTCATCCATTTCAAAATGGCCGCCATTTAAAATGGATAAAAATTTACGGAATATGCCCTTTTCTATAATTTGTTAATTGTTTGTCATAAATGATTTCCAAACCACAATATATATTTCAAATTATTTAAGCTTTAAAACAGTGATATGTCACAATAGGCCTACAGTAGACTCCCTCTTAACCGGCCACCTTTTAACCGGTCTCCGCTTTAACCAGCCTTCCCTAACACAAAAGGAGCATCTTTTTAACCGGCCATTTTTTATCTCAACATCGCTTTAACCGCCCGAGTTTCTCCGGAAACTTGGTTTTCTTATCCACTGTATCATTCAATTCAACGTTATGGGCCGTCCATAAATTACGTCATCTAAAAATAGGGGGGAGGGTCGAGATTGAAAATGATGGTAGGATGATGTGCAAGGGGGGGGGGGTCGGATTTGATATGACGTCATTCAAAAAAATGATGTTTTATATCAAATTTCGACAGTAAAACAATGATAAATTCTTACACAATTCAACTATTATAAAATAATTTATCTAATAAATTACATAAGTAGTTGTATAGTTTATTTTTCTATTAAGAAAATCATTTTGGCTTGATTTCTGAAGGTAAATTCAGATTTTATTGGTCAATTTCTTTAGTTTATCAGGTAGCGTTCATCGTCAAACCAAGGTAAGTAGAAAAAAACATTATTTTTATTTAAACCGGAGGTTTTTAAAAAATGACGTAATTTTTCTGAGAGGGGGGGGGGTCAGGCAAATTATGATGGAAGGATGATTTTAGGGGGGGGGGGGGTCCAAAAATGGCCAAAAAGCGATGACGTAATTTATGGACGGCCCCTATTTCATATTGACGTTCTCAAACCAATTAAAATGTAACATCCTGGACTGAAATGAATGCGTTCGGACCTACTATCCAGTAGACCACAATAAAGAAATGAATTATTATTAGTTTAGGTTTGTTGTGGATTTCATGGGTGTCGCATGTTAGCTATAAATCATATACAGTAATGTATTTAAAGTTGTTTTTCAAGTGATATATTTAGTGATATATTATAAGTATATTTAGACCATATAAAATTGTAGGTTAGTGTTCTTAAATGAACATCGGTTTAACCGGCCAATTCAGGTCCTGAGGTGGCCAGTTAAGAGGAAGTCTACTGTACCAGCTTCATTAAAAAACCAAAATTTCCAAAAATTATTATTTTTTAAAATGTTTACAGAAACAAAACTCAAAATGTTTAAATACAAACTTATGTTATTTGGTGCATCATTTTAAAGCTTTCCTTGTAAAACTGAGCAACTATGTAGTTTACGCTTTTTATTTTGTAGCAGGACCTATTAACGTATAAAGGAATGTTTACCATATGATTTGCTTGTTAATTGTAAGGGCATGATAGTATGGAATGACCTTCCCATTCATTGTTGTGGTACCGTACAATCAAACGTGCAAAAAATGTAAAAAACTACTTTTTTCGTTTTTACTATAAAACTAAAAGCTTTAAAATAATGCACCAAATAACATGTTTGTTTGTTTTTTTTTAATTTTTATTTTTGGTTAGCACAATTAAAAAACTTTTTTAATGTCAATTTTTATAAATTAGGGGTTTTCAATAAAGGTAGAATTGTAACTCATCATTGGAAAGTCTATACCTAATTTCTAATATTATGAATCAGAAGTTATTTATGATGACAAATAATAAACGAATTATATTTACAATATTCCGTAAATTTTAATGTTTGAAATGAAAATGGCTTCCATTTAAAACGGTTCTGTTTTCACAAGTGATGTGTTGGTACCAAAATTTCAAAGTCGGTACTCGTACCGGTTCTTTTAAAGGATCGGTTCTCGATTCTTGGTACAGGTACCAAGTACTCATTTTTAATGGGGTTAATATAATAATAAATATGAAAAAATATTTATAGATTGAAGTGATATTTCAAAAGTTGTGAGAATTAAGGAATTAAATTAACCAACACATGAAAGTAAAAGAATTAGGATTGAGTGACAATTACGAGTCATCTTCACCCCTGCCCCAGTAGCCCATTGTTGTGCAGTCGGCAATGTTAACCATACGGCTTTTATACTAAAACATGGTATTTTATTCCCCTGGTTCGGACGCCGTTTTTCAACCGGTTTTCTTTCAACTTGGTAAGTGTTTCGTTGAATAGTTGTATTAGGCCCCTCATACCTCGAAATTTTGAAAATTTAACAAATATTCCTCTCTGTGACATTGCAAAGTAACTCGATTTTCCTTTGTAATATTTGTTAAATTTTCAAAATATTGAAGTATGAGGGGCCAAATATAACTATTCAACTAAACACTTACCAAGTTTAAAGAAAATCGGTTGAAAAACGGTGTCCGAAACAGGGGAATAAAATACCATGTTTTGCATTAAAAGCCGTATGGTTAACATTGCCGACTGAGCAACAATGGGCTTCTAGCCCAGGGGTGAAGACGACTCAAGGAAGGCACAGTGTTGGGGTGTCTATGGGAAAACGTTCATCAAATGGAGATTTTACTAAAAATAATAAAAAATAGTAAAATGTTAGTTTTAGAATATTTTTTTGGGTCTACAATAACAGATCTAGGAGTCCACAGGCTAACTTTTAACACTCACACTTCGGGTCGGGCCTGGTAAAAAATCATTACCCCTAGGTCTTAAAAACCAAAAACAAGTTGGGCTGAAAAGTATTTTTGTTCTGAATTGTTAATTCTTCAACTACTATCTGTTTTATTAAACTTAGTTGATTAAATTAGTTGACTAATAAATGTATTTGTTATGTTTCATTTTAAAAATATATTTAGTAGGGTTTTAAATAAAAAAATTATTATTATATTAAGATGCTTATAATATTATAAAACAGTAACTGTACCGTACTAAAGAATGATTTACTTAACAATGCTTTTCTAATTTAAACTTGAATAAAAAGTTACACAACTTTAATTGACGTTTTATTTAATTTGTGAGAATTAGACGAATCAAATGAGCCATCTCTTAGCTTTCCACGGCAATTAGTTCAAAAAGTAGCAATTGGTACTAGGAGCAAAAAACACCCCTCTTGAATAAATTACTGCTGGACATCGAACAATAGATTGTCTCAGGTGCGGGCATTCATAGAATATGACAGGTTTTTGTGTTGCGTTTTCCTCGTTAGCGAGATCGCGGGTCGTCATCTATTATTCTATATCTATTCGGTAGTTCCCGAATTTCCCAGACCATCCTTAGAATATTTTATGTTTTGGTTTATGATTTTTTGTATTATTCTGTATTCTTTTACAACATTTATTAGTTATTTAATGGTTTTATATTTTATTTTAAATTTTCAATTATGAAACAAAATAATGAGTAGATATAGAAGGGCGGTTCTGGGCCACTCGTAGTTTTTTTTGATGACTTTTTGCTTCATATGACCACTTTTTTTGCTTCATATGACCACTTTTTTTGCTTCGTATGACCACTTTTGCTTCAAATGACCACTTTTTGCTTCAAATGACCACTTTTGCTTCAAATGACCACTTTTTGCTTCAAATGACCACTTTTTTGCTTCAAATGACCACTTTTTGAATATAATCCAGGGAACACTCGTAGTTTTTTTTGAGCGCCTTCAGCTTCAAATTAACCGGTTTTTTACCGGATTCTGGTTGGTTTTGGCCAAATATCAGCCCATTTCAGGGCATTTTTCAGGATTTCAGACAGTGATTTCAAGGAGCATTTTGAATATAATCCAGGGAATACTCATGTTTTGTGAGCGCCTTCAGCTTCAAATTGCAATTTTACCTTCAAAGACACATTTTTAGGCCAAAATTCTCCAATTTTCAACCCAGTTTAACCTCTTAAGATCTAATTCCTAAGGCCCAGACAAGCCCTAAAACCTAGCAGCTAAGGCTTTAACCTATCAATAAGCCCTATTAACCATTAGCTTAATCCTAATGTGTTGGACCTAAGATCTAAACCTAAGGCCTTGCACCTGAGTCCAAAGCCCTAAAACATAGCAGCTAAGGCTTAAACCTGTGAATAGGGCCGATTAGCCACCAGCTTAGACCTAATGTGTTGCACCTAAGATCGAAACCTAAGGCCTTGCACCTGAGTCCAAAGCCCTAAAACATAGCAGCTAAGGCTTAAACCTGTGAATAGGGCCGATTAGCCACCAGCTTAGACCTAATGTGTTGGACCTAAGATCTAAACCTAAGGCCTTGCACCTGAGTCCAAAGCCCTAAAAGCTAGCAGCTAAGGATTTGACCTGTGAATAGGGCCTATTATCCAACAGCCTAAACCTAATGTGTTGGCACTAAGAGATAAACCTAAGGCCTTGCACCTGAGTCCAAAGCCCTAAAAGCTAGCAGCTAAGGATTTGACCTGTGAATAGGGCCTATTATCCATCAGCGAAGGCCTAATGTGCTGGACCTAAGATCTAAAGCTAAGCCCTTGCACCTGAGTCCAAAACCCTAAAACCTAGCAGCTAAGGATTTGACCTGTGAATAGTTAGCCAACAGCCTAAACCTAATGTGTTGGCACTAAGATGTAAACCTAAAGCCTTGCACCTGAGTCCAAAGCCCTTAAACCTAGCAGCTAAGGATTTGACCTGTGAATAGGGCCTATTATCCATCAGCGAAGGCCTAATGTGCTGGATCTAAGATCTAAACCTAAGCCCTTGCACCTGAATCCAAAACCCTAAAACCTAGCAGCTAAGGATTTGACCTGTGAATAGTTATTAGCCAACAGCCTAAACCTAATGTGTTGGTACTAAGATGTAAACGTAAGGCCTTGCACCTGAGTCCAAAGCCCTAAAAGCTAGCAGCTAAGGCTTTGACCTGTGAATAGGGCCTATTATCTATCAGCTTAGGCCTGATGTGTTGGACATAAGATCTAAGCCTAAGGCCTTGCACATGGTTCCTAAGATGAAATGCCTTGGACTTAGGTCCTAAAACCTAGCAGCTAAGGCTTTGACCTGTGAATAGGACCTATTTGCGTTTAGCTTAGACCTAATGTGTTGGACCAAAAATCTAAACCTCAGGCCTTGCACTTGAGTCCAAAACCCTAAAACTTAGCAGCTAAGGATTTGACCTGTGAATAGTACCTATTAGCAAACAGCCTAAACCTAATGTGTTGGCACTAAGATGTAAACCTAAGGCCTTGCACCTGAGTCCAAAGCCCTAAAACATAGCAGCTAAGGCTTAAACCTGTGAATAGGGCCGATTAGCCACCAGCTTAGACCTAATGTGTTGGACCTAAGATCTAAACCTAAGGCCTTGCACCTGAGTCCAAAGCCCTAAAAGCTAGCAGCTAAGGATTTGACCTGTGAATAGGGCCTATTAGCCAACAGCGTAAACCTAATGTGTTGGCACTAAGAGATAAACCTAAGGCCTTGCACCTGAGTCCAAAGCCCTAAAACCTAGCAGCTAAGGCTTTAACCTGTGAATAGGACCTATTACCCAACAGCTTAGACCTAATGTGTTGAACCTAAAGTCTAAACCTAAGGCCTTAAAACTGAGTCCAAAGCTCAAAAACCTAGAGGCTAAAGCTTTGACCTGTGTATAAGACCTATCAGCCCCCAGCTAGGACCTAATGTGTTGGGACTAAGATGTAAACATAAGGCCTGACACCTTAGTACAAAGCCATAAAACCTTAAGATCTAAAAACTTACAAGGGGGCCGCGATTCACAGCCCCCCATGAATTGAGCAAACATTAGGCAACGAGGTCTTTTTTCTTTGAATATGAAATCATGATCAGAAATGGTTATCAGATTCAAATTGGAGTATTTGAAGACCAACCTCCATCCATCTTACCCAACTCCTAACTACCGCATGGACTTGACCCAAGACCTAAGGCTATACACCGTAGGCTTTAAGGATCTTAAAAAGACCGAGGCCATAGAGTTTAAGAGTTTAAGACCTGAATATTTACAAGGGGGCCGCGATTCACAGCCCTCCCTGAAAAGACACTGTGGTCTAAACCTAATACCTAATACACCGTGGTCTAGGCTTTTAGGTTTTTAGACCAAAGACCTACTACACCATGGTCTAGACCCAAGATCTAAGGTCTGTGGTCTAGGCTTCAGGTTCTAAGCCCCAAGATTTAAGGCCTGCATAGGCATTTAGGTTCTTAGCCTCCAGATCTAAGGCACGTAATCTAGGCCTTTAGGTTCTTGAATCCAACACCTAGGACCCTACATCATGGTCTAGACCCTAAACCTAAGGCCTGTGATCTAGGTCTCCAAGTTCTCCTCAAGACACAAGGCCCTACACCAGGGTCTAAAACCAAGACCTAAGGTCCGTTGTGTAGGCTTTTAGGTTCTTATACCCAAGACCTAAGGCCCTACACCAGGGTCTAGAACCAAGATCTAAGGTCCGTGGTCTAGGCTTTTAGGTTCTTATACCCAAGTCCTAAGGCCCTACAACAGGGTCTAGAACCAAGATCTAAGGTCCGTGGTCTAGGCTTATAGGTTCTTATACCCAAGACCTAAGGTCCGTGGTCTAGGCTTTTAGGTTCTTATACCCAAGTCCTAAGGCCCTACAACAGGGTCTAGAACCAAGATCTAAGGTCCGTGGTCTAGGCTTATAGGTTCTTATACCCAAGACCTAAGGTCCGTGGTCTAGGCTTTTAGGTTCTTATACCCAAGTCCTAAGGCCCTACACCAGGGTCTAGAACCAAGATCTAAGGTCCATGGTCTAGGCTTTTAGGTTCTTATACCCAAGTCCTAAGGCCCTACACCAGGGTCTAGAACCAAGATCTAAGGTCCGTGGTCTAGGCTTATAGGTTCTTATACCCAAGACCTAAGGTCCGTGGTCTAGGCTTTTAGGTTCTAATACCCAAGTCCTAAGGCCCTACACCAGGGTCTAGAACCAAGATCTAAGGTCCGTGGTCTAGGCTTTTAGGTTCTTATACCCAAGTCCTAAGGCCCTACACCAGGGTCTAGAACCAAGATCTAAGGTCCGTGGTCTAGGCTTCTAGGTTCTTATACCCAAGACCTAAGGTCTGTTGTGTAGGCTTTTAGGTTCTAATACCCAAGTCCTAAGGCCCTACACCAGGGTCTAGAACCAAGATCTAAGTTCCATGGTCTAGGCTTTTAGGTTAATACCCAAGACCTAAGGCCCTACACCAGGGTCTAGAACCAAGATCTAAGGTCCGTGGTCTAGGCTTTTACGTTCTTATACCCAAGTCCTAAGGCCCTACAAAAGGGTCTAGAACCAAGACCTAAGGTCCGTGGTCTAGGCTTTTAGGTTCTTATACCCAAGTCCTAAGGCCCTACACCAGGGTCTAAAACCAAGATCTAAGGTCCGTGGTCTAGGCTTTTAGGTTCTTATACCCAAGTCCTACTACACCAGGGTCTAGAACCAAGATCTAAGGTCCGTGGTCAAGGCTTTTAGGTTCTTATACTCAAGTCCTAAGGCCCTAAACCAGGGTCTAGAACCAAGATCTAAGGACCGTGGTCTAGGCTTTTAGGTGCTTATACCCAAGACCTAAGGCCCTACACCATAGGCTAGAACCAAGACCTAAGGTCCTTTGATTAGGCCTTTAGGTTCTTAGACCCAAGTCCTAAGACCCATGGACTAGGCCTTTAGGTTCATAGACCCAAGACCTAAGCTCTTAGACTCAAGACCTAAAGCCATATACCGCGGGTTAGGGTTTTAAGCTCTAAGACCCAAGACCTAAGGCCTTGCACCGTTTTCTAGGCTTTTAAGTACTTAGACCCAAGGCCTAAGGCCCTACACCGTGGTCTAGTTTTTTAAGCTCTTAGACCCAAGACTTAGGGCCATACACCACGGTCTAGGCTTTTAAGCTCTTAGACCCAAGACCTAAGGCCATACACCCTGGTTTAGGCTTTTAAGTATTTAGACCCAAGGCCTAAGGCCCTACACCGTGGTCTAGGCTTTTAAGAACTTAGACTCAAGACCTAAGGCCATAAAGTAAAGACCTGAAAACTTACAAGGGAGTCGTGATTCACGACCCCTGAACAGACACTGTGGACCCAAGACCTAAGGCCTTACACCGTGGTATAGACTTTTAAGTACTTAGACCCCAAGACCTAATTCCATACACCGTGATCTAGGCTTTTAAGCTCTTATACCCAAGACCTAAGGCCCTACACCGTGGTCTAGGCTTTTAAGCTCTTAGACTCAAGCCCTATGGTGGTCCGCATGGGTTAGACTCAAGACCCAAGGGCATACACACTGGTCTAGGCTTTAAGTACTTAGGCAAAGACCAAAAGTCATAAACCGTGGGCTAGGCTTTTAAGCACTTAAACTCAATGCCTAAGGCGGTCCGCATGGGCTAGACTTAAGACCTAAGGCCATAAACCATTTTCTAGGCTTTTAAGCTCTCAGACTCAAGACCTAAGGCCATACACCGTGGTCTAGGCTTTTAAGTACTTATACCCAAGACCTAAGGCCATACACCGTGGTCTAGGCTTTTAAGTACTTATACCCAAGACCTAAGGCCATACACCGTAGTCTAGGCTTTTAGGTTCTTATACCCAAGACCTAAGGCCCTACAAAGTGGGCTAGGCTTTAAAGCTCTTAGACCCAAGACCTAAAACCATAGGGTTAAGACTTGAAACCTTACAAGTTAATCGCAATTCACGATCCCCGAACAGACACCGTGGTCTAGACCCAATACCTAAGGCCCTACACCTAGACCCAAGAGCTAAGGTCCTTCACCATGATCTAGACCCTAAGACCAAAGGCCTTACACTATGGTCTAGTACTCGGCATAAACCGTTTGCAGTTGTGGTTGTTTCATCTATAGTTAAAGGTAAGTCGGCCTCTAAGTTCTTAGACCCTAAGACCAAAGGCCTTATACCACGGTCTAGTACTCGGCATAAGCCATGTGCAGTTGTGGTTGTTTCATCTATAGCTAGAGGAAAGTCCTAAGTTCTTAGACCCCAAGACCAAAGGCCTCACACCATGGTCTAGTACTCGGCATAAACTGTTTTGCAGTTGTGGTTGTTTCATCTATAGCTAAAGGTAAGTCGGCCTCTAGGTTCTTAGACCCTAAGACCAAAGGCCTTACATCATGGTCTAGTATTCCTCTTAAGCCGTGTGCAGTGGTTAATTTGTCTATACTTAGAAGAAAGTCGGCCTTTAAGTTCTTAGACCCTAGACCTAAGACCCTACACCCATGGACTACAACCTGGACCTAAGGCCACATCCCAAGGTTTTGTACTCGTTTAAAACCGTGTGCAGTTGTGGTTGTTTCATCTATAGCTGGGCGAAGATTGGCCTTTAATAACTGTGTGCAGTTATTACTGTTTCGTCTCGAAAAAGAGAATGTTTATGCTTTTACACCATAACTTAGAACGAAAACCCATGGTCTTATTCCTAAAACCTAGGACCTTAGACCGATACCCTAGGACAGCAAAAGGAATTTAAATGAGGACCTAAGGCCTCATAATTTAGACCAACCCCAATCCCAAGCATTTAAGGCATTATACCATGGACCTGTATGTATATGACCTTAAACATTTGACCTAAGATCTAAGACTTTAACATAAGTCTTAAGCCCTAAGACCCTACCCCATGGGCTAGTACTGGTCCTACACCATGTGGGACCGTGTAAATGGCGTGCATAAAGCCAATCACATGGATTATTTGAAAGCCCAGCGCACATAAACATCTGTGTTTGCTGTTGGGCGTTTTTATGATTTGCGCTTTCGGGCGTTTTGCAAACTCGACGCGTAAATTACGATCGCAGACGTAAATTATTAAAAAACATCGTGAGTAGTGGGGAATGGCTACAGTTGGGCCAGTTCAAGGTCATTGGTTGGAAGAGGCAGGTGTGGGGTTGGAAGTGTGGGGTGAGAGTGATGGATGGGTTTGGGAAGTGGGTCAAGGTCATTTGGAGGGGGTTTTAAAAAAGTGGGAGCCTCAGGGGCTCGGTGGGAATGGGGAGGGGTGGGGCGGCGCCGGGCCGCGGGAGGTTTTAGTTTATTTTTAAAATTAAATTAAAATAATAGTTGCATGATAGGAGAGCTCCTAGGTGTTTACAGTGCGAGTTGATACAGTAGAATGAGACATGTGCCCAAGGAAGAACGATCATATAAACCCGGTAATATAGTGAATAAGAATAATTGGATAGCATCGTCAATAGGTGTAACAAGATTGAAATTTTGATACTGCAGCATGTCAGTTAAGACAGCGTGCAAAACAGTATCAGTAGAGTATGCAGTGTTGCACAGGCTAGGTTTTGCAAAGTACAACGGGTGAAAACTGTAGTATTTCTTAAGCTTAGCCAATGTAGTACGCGGTTTACAAACTTTGGAGTTAGATTGTTTCTGTAAAATATGTTTTGTGCGTAAAAGCTTTAGTTGTAAAGAGTGCGAAGCCATGATAATATACGAAGGGGAGATGTGTACTCTCCGACAATTGGCGAGTATATGACCGGCGCCCGCGAGTGTGTCTGAATATATAGAGACTAATTAGCATAATAAGTGCAAACATATGTTAGAGTAAAAAAGCGTAAGTAAAAAAGTGTTAGACTAGGTGTTAGAGACTTGCGGATAGTTGTTTACTGTTGCCCTATCGCCACTATAATGACGCGCGCGCGGTACCGATGCCCGTTTTATGGGGGTTGTGTGCCCCCCCCCCCTTCCCCAACCCCTCCCCCTGAGAGGATGACATAAAAGAACAGAACTTCGGAGAGCTCAGTTATTTGTCGGGCGGCGCCGCGAAAGGTTGTAGCAGGGGGAAACATATAGGCGAAGAAAAATATCGGTAGCCGCAGAAGTTAATTAATTATTCAGGTGCAGGATTGCAAGTAATGTTCCGTGCACGAATAAGTAGGAATACAATTATCAATTGTACAGGTAAATCTTGTACTGTAGCAATAACTATAAAATTAGACGGTTGTAAAGTGTATGACCTGCTAATGTGCAAGAAATATCCCGTGCACGACTAAGTGGGATCACAATTGCCAATTGGACAGGTAAATCTTGTATTGTAGCAACAAGTATAATAGTAGACCGTTGTAAGGTGTATCACCTGCAGGTGTGCAGGAAATGTCCCGTGCATAAATATAGAGAGTAATTAGCATATTAAGTGCAAACACATTTTAGAGTAACAAGCGTTAGTTGTAAAAGCGCCAGAGACTTACGGATAGTTCCTCACCCGACCGATTCCGCCACCGAAATGGCGCGCGCGCGGCAGCAACCCCCCTTTTTATGCGATCGATGAGTCACGTGCGACGCCCCTCCAACCCCCTCCCCGAGAAAACCGCATAAAAGAGCGAGGTTCGGGAGAGCTCGGTTATTTGTCAGTCGGCTGCGGCTACGGTCACAAGAGTCAGAGGAAGAGACGGATAGTTTAAAAAAGTACTGGTGATCGCGGAAGTTAATTAATTATTCAGTTGTAGGATTGCAAGTATTGCTTTGTGGATAATCAAGTGGGGGGACCAAAACTGTGATTGAACAGGTAACCATTGTAGTATAGCAATAATTTTAATGTTAAACGGTTGTAAAGTGTATAAGCTGCAGGTGTGCAAGAAATGTCTCTCGTACTGTAGCAATAATTATAATAGTAGACGGTCAGTAAGTGTATTACCTGCAGGTGTGGAAGAAATGTCTTGTGTAATGTAGCAATAAGTATATGATTGTAAGGTGTATTACCTGCAGACGTGCAGGAAACATAGCGTGCACTATTGCACAGGTAAATCCCGTAGTGTAGCACTAATTATATTAGTATGACCGAGAAGTAGCGGTTAGAGTTTAAGTGTTGTTAAAGTAAGAGAGTAATTTGCATATTAAGGAGGAAACAGGTGTGTAAGAATGGAACCTGCAATTAATCAGTGTGAGTTTCCTGCACTTGATGTTAATTAGCATATTTTAATTAAAAAAAAAAAAAATGGAAACTCGACACGAAAATAAAATTAAGATATATAAAATAACTGATGTAGTGTTGAGAAATAGTGTAAAAATAATAAAAATGTTAAAATAAATAGTGTGTTAAAGTACTATGTGGTATGAACTCACGGATTGGTTGTTTACCGTTGGGGTGTCAGCTCCCTATATGGGAGGCGCGCGAGCTTCCCATTGTTTATATACATGCGGATGGTTACTCATGCATGACCCCCCCCCCCCCCCCGACCGGACCGGAAACCGGAAGCCCCCCCCCCCCCCCCCCCCCCCGACGTCACAACGTCTTGGGTGTAGCGTGTAAGAAGTACCGACCAGGCCAAGGATTATGAGCATAAGTAATGCATTTCCAAACAATAGTCTATTGTATGTTAAAAACAAGTTGCGTGTTTTGGCGGCCTATTTCTGTTGGAAGTATAATTAAGCGGCGGAAGAGGGTGGATAACAATCGACGATAATTATGCTGCCACGCGATGGGGAAAGCTGTGGATGTACTTGTCAGCGGATGTAATTTGATGCTATCTAATGCAAATTGAGAGGTACAAGGCTCCACCTGCGTTTTAGGCGACCCACATGTAACAAAGCACATCCGTTTGGAATTTTCCACTGACATTTCTGGAAAGTTCCGCGCCCCTGAAACCCCTCCCGGCCCCCCACCACTCTGGGAGCCGAGAACTACCCCGACGACTATTGCCGCCACAGTCGGGCTCGGAATTTCGGACGCGACGCTCCGACCCGACTCAGAGGGCAACTCAAATGTATAAGCGGCCGATATATATTTGAGTTACTCTTGTTGTTAGGCTATTACTATTTAATATTTGTTGTGTGTGTGTGTGTGTGTCTATGGTTTTATGCAAAATGTTGTTTGGTTTCAGTCTTAAGATGTGTTAGTTTTTTAAGGTTTAACTTGCGCATTGCGATGTTAGCATTAAGGTGTGTTATGGTATTATTTATGTTTAAGAAATGTGTTTTTAATCTTAAGTATTGGTTTATGGTATTTGTGTGTATGTGTGTGTGTGTGTGTGTGTGTCTATGTCTGTTTGTTTATCTGTGTACTAATAATTTTTTACATTCCACAGCTAGCTATTAGGTTGGGTAGATTAAATTAAAATATAAATGTAAATTTAAGAAGTTCGATTGAACTTCATTAAATATGGGTGGGACATGCGCGTTGTGCCGTAGGTAGCGCATATTTTTATTGTTTTTGATTTTTTTTTTTTTTTTTTTTAGTTTTGGTCAGGCAAAAATATGATTGGGTGGGTTTAGATTAAGGGTGGGAGGTTAGAGTTGCGTCTTGCATTAGCTGTTCCAGAGTCCCCATTGTAAAATTGGAATGGTCAAGTCCAGTGCCCAGGCCCGAGGCTGGCCGCCCGTATCACAGACTACCAAACTGGATCGCCACGTGCGTGCGGGCCAAAAATTGGGATCCCTCGCAAGACGTAACTTTTTGGGTTGGGATTGGGAGTGTTTGAGGAACACAGGGTGGTGGAGACGGTTACAGCCGCCTCCATCATCTTGGATCATTATTATTTTTTGGTGACCTTGACCTAAATCCACTCACGCATAACCCCCCCCCCCCCCCCCGACGTCACAACGTCTTAGGTGTACCGTCTTAAGTATAATGTCTTAAGTAAAATGTCTTAAGTGTAACGTCTTAAGTGTAACGTCTTGACCTTGACCTTGAACTTGACGAGCCCCCCCCCCCCCCCCCCCCCCCGACGTCACAACGTCTTAGGTGTACCGTCTTAAGTATAATGTCTTAAGTAAAATGTCTTAAGTGTATCGTCTTGACCTTGAACCCGGCGAGCCCCCCCCCCCCCCCCCCCCCGACGTCACAACGTCTTAGGTGTACCGTCTTAAGTATAATGTCTTAAGTAAAATGTCTTAAGTGTATCGTCTTGACCTTGACCTTGAACCCGGCGAGCCCCCCCCCCCCCCCCCCCGACGTCACAACGTCTTAGGTGTACCGTCTTAAGTATAATGTCTTAAGTGTATCGTCTTGACCTTGACCTTGAACCCGGCGAGCCCCCCCCCCCTAACTAACAAATTTACTTATAACTTGAGAACGGTTTGCCAGAATAGGGCAAGTGATACATCATTGGAAAGCTCTAATTAGGAGTAATATTGTGGTAAAGACAGAATTAAACTATTTTCTTTTAATAAAAATTTATTATTAAAAGAACCCCCCCCCCCCCCCACTCATTGACTTGCCTATATAAGAGTGTCGTGGTTTGCGTTGGGACATTCATTGACAATAATAGCTAGAGTGAACATGTCTCCCCGAGATGCTCCAATATTTTATAACAAATGTACAAAAGTTGAAGAAGTATTGGAGGTGGATGAAGAAATCAATGAAGAAAACGATGTAGAAAACGATGAAGAAAACGATGAAGAAATTGAAGAGCCTTTGTTAAGCAAAAATGTTGTAACAAGAATATTTGTGGATCCGAATTCTCCAATGGATATTATAGGAAGGTTTGTAATTGAAGTTATGACATGGATAGAAAATGAAAGATTAGTAAACATAGCATCTCCAATTTTAGTTGATGATAGACCCACCTTTGGTGTATATTGGCGTAACAGTGATCTGTTATGGCTATGGGCAGAGGCATATGTGGAGTATTTGCAATTGGAAGAAAATATAGGCTTTAATCATTACTTTTCAGCTTTAGTCTTAACCTACTATTTTTAACATCTTACTAAAAATCTTACCGTCCCCCCACTACAACTGGGAGGCTATAAAAAGGGAGCAGTAGAGAAGCATTTCATTTCGCTGCTAAATTTCAAAGAGTAAACATCAACAAGATGTATCAATGTGAAATTTGCTTAGAAACTTTTCATGATAATATTCTACTAGAAATACACAAAGAGTTATTCCATAATAATAATAAAGATGTAACAGAAACCGAATATGAAGATTTAAAACTATATGGAGAAGAACAACAAGAAGAACAACAAGAAGAACAGCAAGAAGAACAACAAGAAGAACAACAAGAAGAACATGAAGAACCATTAGCAGGACCATCTAATGAAATACCGAGTTTAAGAGTATATGCTTTAGAAGGTAGAGTAGTAATGCATCACAAAATTCAAAATGAAAAATTGGAATTGGAGCAGTTTTTTAAAGAAGTAAGAAGAATTGTAAGTAAAACACTCGCAGAAGAATTAAAAAGGCTAAATTTTATTAAATTTGGCATATTGTTAAATGCTATGTTTACTAATGTAGAAGGAGAAATGTCACCAAGAGGATTCATGACAAAAAACCAGACCATAATGGCAAGTTCAGATATTAATTCAATAGTTGAAGATTGTTTGGAAGAAATTTTAACAAAAATTCAAGAACATGAAGGAAGAGGATCTGGTTGGAGTTTGGTTAGTATTGAGGGTATGGATATCAGAGTTCATAAACCTGGGTATGGATTAAGGGGTAGCAGTTATATTCCGCTCCCAAAGAAAATTTCAAACACCAAATCGTGCATAAATATTCAAAATGAAGATATGGAATGTTTTAGATATGCAATGACGGCAAAATTTGTACCATCTGACCATGCAGTAAGACCCAATGAAGAATATGAAATACAAAGATATCGATATAATTTCCAAGGATTGACTTACCCAGTGGCTTTAAAGGACATCTCAAAGTTTGAAAAACAAAACCCTGGAACATCTGTCAATGTTTTTGGTTTGGACAGTTCGAATAAAGTGTACCCATTGCGTGTGGTGAAGAATGAACTCCCAGATCATACAGACTTATTACTGCTTACAAGAGGTGATGTTTCCCACTACGTATGGATTAAAAAATTTGAAACTCTTGTTAGCAATCAATTATCTAAAAATAGAAATAAGAAGATAATTTGCAAAAGATGCTTTAATTTTTGTGAAGAAAGAAGACAAGGAAACGAATGGTTACAAGAGCATAAAAAACTATGTAACAACAACTATGAAGCAAAAATTATCTTACCGTGTCCAAGTAAGGCAGAGTTAAAATTTGAAAAAATCTCCCATCAATACCGGATTCCCATTGTTATCTATGCTGATTTTGAATCTACACTAGTTCCTATTGAAGATAATGATGGCGATGTAGCAAAGAAAAGTGTTAAGTATCAGATACATGCAGTAGCGGCTCGTGGCCCGTGCGGCCCGTGCGCCCGCACGGGGCGCCAGAGGCGCGCCGTATTTTGGGGGGCGGCGTGAAGCGCCGCTCCGGGCGACGGAAAGAGGGGTCAGAGAAAGATAGGTGCTTGAAAAATCAAACAAAGAGAAGGGAACGGTAGTTTTTATAATGTAAATCAATAGTTTTTCTTAAATTATTTATCTTTAATGATTCAAGAGAGCAGGCCAATGGCCTTGTTTGTATGATTTTTAAACTCGTGTATATACAAGGAAGCGCTCCCTGAAACACTCGAGCGCCCATCCAAAGTTGCGGTGCCGCCCTCTTAGGCTTGTAGGTATCCTCTTCTCAATATGAATATTCTAGTAATGGAAGAATGGTACGGCACGAATGACAGTTTTTTATGGTCTGCGATCATGGTTGACATCCCGGCGCCGACATTCCGTCAGCCACACTATATTCCGTCAGCCGACATCCGTCATAGAACTATAAACTACACCATGCTTTTAAAGTTCTATGACATCAAAACCCAACCCTTGGTCAAAAGAGACCTGATTGGGACCCCTCCCAAACTGGCCTCTTTCCACAAGACTTGATTACTTAATTACAACTTAGGCCCTGGTTTTAGCCTATTTGGTGAATGGTTGAGTTCGTTTAGTAATTTGTATGTGACGAATACATTTTGGTAATAAGCTTAATTTTTACAAGGAGAGGAAATAGATAAAGACAATATTTCTATACCATACCATAGTTATTTTATTTCCGAGGTTTTAAGTAGCCGGAATGTCTCATAAAGAGTTAAAAAGTAAATAAAAAATTAAAGTCTGAAGATTGTAGACTACTTGATCGCTACAGATAACGAGTTTTTATTTTTGTTACACAACTATTGAATATTAAATTCTTGGTATGAGAACATCGTCGTTGCCGGGCGGGCCGTATATTGTTCCTGCTCAGATAAAACTTTTGTCACTGTCTGTCTAGTGTCTTTCCAGGTATATTCTTGTCTGGAAATTCCCAATTGTTAAACATTCTTGAAATTTTAATGTAATAATTTAAGTCCGATGATACCGAACGTGGTACCGTACCGTGAGGTGTACAGTCAATGGTACAACTATGTCTTTCTAGTTACAAAAAATCTGTGTTGTATATAAATTTCTGATTTGACATTTCAAAAGATTAGCGGTGAAGAATACCGAAAACGTAAAAGAAAGACGAAGAAAATAACCGCTCCGGTCTATACCTGAGCCCGAATGCCGCCTGGCGGCCGGCGGCCGTAGCGCTAAGCGAGTTTTATGGATGCAGAGGTTCACGGGAATCGTGTTTCAAAATTAACTCTTTAAGTTAGAGATTGACTCTTAACTTTTTCTAAAAGTAGAAAGAAGGATCTCGTCTTCTCTAGCTTTAGAATTTTTTAATAAAATTTCTAATTTCAGTTATAACTGTCTAAAATCGTCTGTTTTCTCTAGTAGCAAGTATAACGGGGTTTACGAGTAGCGACGTTTACGGGGATCGTGTTTTAGGACTAACTAAGATATAGATTGGCTGTTAACTTTTCCTAAAATTAAAAAAAAGGATCTCGTTGGCTCTGGTTTTAGAATTTTTCAAATACAATTTCTACTTTCAGCTATAACTGTCTAAAATAATCTATTTTTTTCGATGCAAATGCAGGGGTTTTTTAGAACCCTGTTATCTTCTGCGAAATGCATCCAGCCTTGAGCTATAAATAAGGTGTCATTTTAAAGAAGAATAACGGCGCTAAATTTCCTTTTTTACAATTTGGTAATCTCACTTTGGTAGTTTCATCAAAACTAATGGAAAACTTCAGTTAAAAATCGAAAAAACGGACGATTTTAGACAGTTGGTTATAGATGAAATTAGAAATTTTATTTAAACATTCTAAAAACAGAGGAAACGAGATTCGTCTTTCTACTTTTAGAAAAAGTTAAGAGCAAATTATCTTAATTGGATAGTTTTAAAACACGATCCCCGTAAACCTCTGCATCTATAAAGTCTAAAACTTGCCACTAGAAAAAAACCGATGATTTTAGACAGTTATAATAGAATTAATAATTTTATTTCAAAATTCTAAAACCAGAGAAGACGAAATCCGTCTTTCTACTTTTATAAAACAGCTAAGAGTCAATCTCTATCATAATTAGTTAATTTTTAAACACGATTCCCGTAAAACTCGTCTAGCTAGCACTACGGCCGCGAGGCGGCATTCGGTAACGTCGTTCGTGCTCAGACTGGAGCCTTAATTCCAAGAGACTCTTGGAAATTAATTATTTAAAAATAAATATTTTCCAACATATTACGAGCTTGCATGTGAATTAGGGGCGAAGCTCGCACGTGTCAATTTTACCATGTGTTACTAAAAAAAGAGCAGGGTCTGGCGATCGGGTGTGTGGTGGGGGGGGGGGGGGTGTGTTCGGGGATAGCATGGTGTTGGAAAGCGATGGGGGCGGCAAATTTGGTCTTTGCACGGGCGCTAAAAAACTCACGAGCCGCCCCTGGATACATGATCCAAACAGTTTTTGTTTAATGGTTAAATCTACTCTTTCTGAAGAACATCTAAATAGATTTAATTTAACTTCAAAACCTATTGTCTATCGTGGTGTTAATGCTTCTAAAATATTCCTTGATCAGTTGTATACAATAGCAGAAAGTGTTGAAAGATTGTATAGTGATATTATACCGATGATACCTTTGGATGAAGAAGAAGAGATTCAACATGAAAATGCGACTCATTGTTATTTATGTACAAATGAATTTACTGTGGAAAATCACAAGGTTCATGATCATGACCATCTGACAGGGTATTATAGAGGTGCTGCATGTAACAGCTGCAATATCAACTACAAGATCCCCACAAATATACCTGTAATATTACATAACCTTAGTGGTTATGATGCGCATTTTATCATTCCGGAATTAGGAAGAGATAATGGAGAAATTGATGTCATAGCAGAAACCATGGAGAAGTTTATAAGTTTTACTAAAAAAGTTGGAAATATCAAACTTCGGTTTTTAGACTCTTACCGTTTTATGCCATCTAGTTTAATGAAACTTTCTGAAAACCTGAGAACAGAAGATTTAATAGAAACCAAGAAGATTGTAAGTAATGACAAGGTTAGTTTAGTTCTTCGCAAAGGTGTTTTCCCATATGATTATATAGATAGCTTAGAACGATTTAATGAAACATCCCTTCCACCAAAAGAAGAATTCAAAAGTAAACTATACGATACGGATATATCCCATGAAGATTATGAACATGCGTGTAGAGTTTGGAATGAATTAGGATTCAAAACACTTGGAGAATATTCGGACTTTTATGTTAAACTAGATGTAACTTTACTTTGTGATATAATGGAAGAGTTTAGAAATACATGTTTTAAGGCGTATGGACTGGACCCTCTGCATTCTTGTACATCACCTGGACTAGCTTGGCAAGCAATGTTGAAGGAAACTAACTGTAAACTCCAACTTCTTACAGATATAGACATGATACTGATGTTGGAATCAGGTGTTCGAGGAGGATTAACTCAAAGTGTAACACGACATGTAAAGGCAAATAACAAATATCTGCCCAATTTTGATGCATCAAAACCAAGTACATATTTAGGTTATTTTGATGCAAATAACCTTTATGGATGGGCCATGTCGAATCCTCTCCCATATGCCGACTTTAAATGGGTAGACCCTGATTCTATTGGAAACATCATGGACATGGCAAAACATGGAGATACTGGTTATATTTTGGATGTAGACATTGAGTACCCTGAACATTTGCATGACCACCATTATGATTTACCTCTACTGGCCAAGACGGAAATATCACCAACTGGTAGATGGCCTAAATTGATGATGACTTTAACCAACAAATCAAGATATGTTGCTCATTATTGGGTAACACAACAAGCCCTAGAATTAGGATTGAGAATAACAAAAATTAATAGAGCTTTACAATTTTCTCAATCCTGTTGGTTAAAGTCATACATTGACAATAACACAAAAAGAAGAACTGCGGCTACATCTAATTTTCAAAAGGACTTTTTTAAATTGATGAATAATGCGATATTTGGCAAGACACTGGAAAACAAAAGAAAGCATAAGAATGTGAAATTAGTTAGTGATCCGGAGAAACTACAAAAGCTGGTACAAAAACCTAACTTCGGATCGTCCATAATAATCAACAAAAATCTTGTAGCTGTTTCCATGAACAAGATCTCAATAACAATGGATCGTCCTCTATATGTGGGAATGTCTATTTTGGATATTTCTAAAACCCACATGTATGACTTTCACTACAACAAGATGGTGAAGTTTTATGGAAGAGAAAACATCGGGATTGCATATATGGATACAGATGCTTTTATTTATTGGATAAAAACAGAAGACATATATGAAGACCTACGTACTTTTATATATACTACTGACTTTGACTTTTCTGATTATCCACAAAACCATCCCAACTACGACAACGGTAGAAATAAAAAGGTATTAGGAAAGTTCAAAGACGAGACAAATGGCGTGCCAATGGAAGAGGTTGTAGCTTTAATGTCTAAACTATATTCATTTAAACTGTACAAAAATGAAAGAAGAGAACATGAAATCGTAAAGAAGGCCAAGGGTATAAAAACCTCATACCTGAAGAAGAATGTACAGTTTGAAGAATACAAGAGATGCTTATTTGAAAATGTTGAGACAACAGCAACATTTAACACCATAAGAAGCTTCAACCATCGTCTCTTCAGTGTAAAGCAAACCAAATGGGCTTTGAGTTGTAAGGATGATAAGAGGTACATCCTGGAAGATAATATAAAAACTCTACCATTCGGACATTACTCCTTATACCCTATCGACCAGTAAACCTATTTTTCGTCCTTTACCTTCTTCCTTTTTCCTTTCCGTAAAGAAGAGGGGACATGACAAGCCCAATGTCATGTTCCCTCTTTTTTACACCAATGTAATATGGCCTTGACCTATAATCTAACCATATAAAAGAGGATAAACCATTTTAGAGATCAGTACTCTTACAAGCGGTGTGGAAGACACAACTGAAGATGGAAGATTTAAGGAACAAGATTGTAAATGAACTTCATAAGCCGGCAAGAAGAAAATTTCCTAGAAGAAATACAATTATAAAAGGAATGAATGATCTTTTCCAAGCCGATCTCATTGAAATGATACCACATAGTAAGTTGAATAAAGGATTCAAATACATTTTAGCGATTATAGACTGTTTTACTAAAGTGGCTGATGCCTTACCGCTAAAGGACAAGACTGGTAAAAGTGTTACAAAAGCTATGGAAACGGCTATACAAAGAAATAAATTTAACATCAAACATCTACAAACTGATGATGGGAAAGAGTATTTTAACAAAGTCTTTGCAGCTTTAATGAAGAAGTATAAAATAAATCATTATTCTACAAATTCTGAAGTTAAAGCTTCAATAATAGAAAGATTCAATAGAACATTAAAAGGAGCAATGTATAAAACATTTTCCAAACGAGGATCATATGTTTGGTATGATATCTTACCGCAACTTATAAAAGAATATAACAACAAGTATCATCGAACCATTGGTATGAAACCTAACCAAGTAAATAGCGGTAATGCTAAGATGGTATTAAAACGTATTAGGAATAATACAACTCCTATACATGAAAAAATGCAGCCTAAAACATTTAAAGTTGATGATAAAGTTCGTATAAGTAAGTATAAAGGAGTATTTAGTAAAAGGTATCTGCCAAACTGGACTAATGAAGTGTTTACAATCTATAAAGTGCAACCGACAATACCTGAAACTTACATATTAAAAGACAACAAGGGAGAATTACTTGAAGGTGGATTCTACGGACACGAGCTGTTAAAATCATCAGTTGGCGATGTATATCTTGTTGAAAAAATTTTACAAAGAAAAAAGGATAAGGTTAAAGTACGTTGGTTGGGATTTGATAAAAGTGAAGACTCTTGGATCCCTACAAAAGACTTGGTGTAGCAATTTGTGAACTCATTATGTGTTTAACCTTTACACAAGATGGAGATTGTGCAACAAAAGGATCGATTTTTTATTAATAATATTGATGAATTAACAGTTGACAACGACAAGTTAAATCATGGAAAACATGGTGAACTACTGCCAAACACAATAAGATGTTTAATAACTGGACCGTCAAATTGTGGAAAGACGAATGTGGTTTTTAACTTAATAACAAATCCTAAAGGATTACGTTTCAACAACATTTACATCTTTTCCAAATCTTTGCAACAACCCAAATACCAATTATTGGATAAGGTACTTGCAAGTGTGCCTGAAGTTAATTTTTACAAGTTTAATGCTAGTGAAACTATAATGAAGCCAAACGAGGCTAAACCATTTTCTATATTTATATTTGATGATGTATCTTGTGAAAATCACGACACTATTAGAAGTTATTTTGCCATGGGAAGACATTACAATATTGATAGCATTTATATTGGTCAAACTTACAGTAAAATTCCAAAACAACTAATAAGAGATAATGCAAATCTACTTATTATCTTCAAGCAAGATGAAACAAATTTAAAGCACATATATAATGATCATGTAAATGCAGACATGTCAATTGATAAATTTAAAGAAATGTGTGGCAAAGCATGGGCTGAAAAATATGGATTTCTTGTTATTATGAAAGAAGAAGCTATAAAAAATGGAAGATATCGTATAGGGTTGGATAAATTTGTATTAATCGATTGAACGATTGATGATACGTTTAGTAATAGATTGGTCTTCGCAGCGTAAACATGGTGAACCAAGAAAAACTATTAAAAGAAATAAAATCACTGAGTGACTCGATTAGACTTAAAAATCGAGCATTAAGAATGGGTTTGAATGAAAGAGAAGAATTCCTGGAGACTACATTTAAGCCTATTACAGAACCTTTAAAACAGATAACAGAAACTATTGGTAAACCTCATTATGAAGGAGATGTTTTGCTACCTGTTTCTAAATTTGAAGTAAAGAGTTTGAAAAAGGAAGAAGATGATGATGATTCTTACACAAGTGATAGTGAAGTTTCTCAAAAAGAAGAAGAAGAAACAAGACAAGAAGAACCAGAAATAAATGTTGAAAAAGAAGAAGAACAAGAACAACATATACCTGAAGCAGAACAATCAATTCCAAATCTAACAAAATTAAGTAGTGATATATTGCAACAAGGACCTCTTGGAAGAAAGTATATCATGAAGATGTTACATGAAATAAAAAATAACCCAAAATTACACAAGTCACATGTATATGGTGCGAGAATTGATGGAAATGAATTAAAAATAGGAGATTCAAAAGTACATTTGACTGAAGATGATGATATTGTTATTGGTGAGCATAAATATAAAGGAACAAAAGGATTATTTGAACTGATTTTCAAAAATATACCTATAAGATATACGCTTCAAGATTTAAATACTTTTAAAGAAATTTTGCAAAATACTAATGCTCATAAGAAGAATTACTCCAAAGATTCAATGATAAATAGAACACGCGCAACTAAATATACAGTTGTAATAAAAAGATTGTTTCCCCTGAAAAAACTACCAACATTACGAACTGCACCTGCTGTGAAGAAACCGCTTAAGAGGAAGTCATTATCACTTATGGACTTATCACTTATTGATGAATATGGTAAAAAGAAAAAAGGAGAAACTTCGACATCTGGTAAAGGTTTAATGAAAAACCTATATAATACAAATGTGATTTACTATAATGATATAAACAAATTGGTTGATAGAATGAGACTATTACATGAAGCCATGGAAGCTGGTCATACAGGTTTAAATAATGAATGGGTGGCTTTGGTTGACGAACTTCGAAATCATGGAATAATTGTATAAATCATCACGGATATATAAGAGAGCAGTGAGCATACAGTGGATCAGTTCAATCATGAGCGTTGACAAGTTCGGACGGTACTCCGGGGTAGGAGTACAAGGAGGAGAAAACAGAAAAAGAAGTGGATTGCCGCAAACACCTGAAGGTGACTATGATATGAGTAACAAACGTCTAAAATTTGTTAAAGACCCAGAAGAAGATACAGATGGAGCAAATTTAAAAACAGTAAAAGAAGCAACTTCAACATCATTAAAATTAAACAAGAATACTTATGATGTTAAATCACATAGAATAATTAATGTTGGTAAACCAACTGACAGTTCTGATGCAATTACTAAAGAGTATTTATCATCTGAACTTTTAAATACTTTAAAATTGCAATGGGGTAATAATTTAAAAGATGGACAGACATATGATGCTGGGAATCATAGAATAACCAACGTGGCAAATCCAAAAAATGATAAAGATTCAGTTAATAAAGAATATTTACATTCTATAATACCGGAAAAGACTCAACGCGGATTTTCTTTTTATAAATTTATTATAAATGACATTGGGTACCCAAAGGAAGACGGGGATGCTGTAAACCTGAAATACATCAAGGACAACTGTATTTTACAAGATGCTGATGAAATTGATTGTCATGGAAAAGCGTTGTCAAATGTAAAGTTCGGTTCTCAACCAAAAGACGCTGTTACTATGGAACAACTATCTAAAGAATTAAAAAGGGGAACATCAAATTTTGTAAAACATGAAGATGCCGTGCTAAAGCGAGGAGATACATTTATACATAAAAATGAAAAGTTTGATTTAATGCAAGGAAATAATGATGAATGGGATGCAGGACATAAAACAATAACAAATGGAAGATTTGGTATAAAAGATACAGATGTACCTCTAATGGTGCAAACATTAATTGCGAGTGGTGGTACATTAGGTACATACAATGGTCGTAATAGAAGAATAAAAGATATTTATCCTGGTTATGAAGATGATGATTGTGTTACATTGAGACAAACAATAACTTGGGATAAACACTTTGGGACCAAATATGATGCAAAGATGAAGAAAATAATTAATATTTTACCAGGAGAAGATTTAAATGATGCTGCTACTATTGGACAAGTCATAACAACGTCGAAAAGTGATTCGACTGCTTACACGTGTAATGATAAACGTATTATGCAGTTACACGATCCCCAACATCCAAAAGATGCTGTAACTTTAGACTGTTTAATAAGAATAGTGGGCAATTTACTTATCGATACCCACAATCATATAGCTAGTACAACGAGTCATGTGATGATTCAACCCGATGAACGAGAAGCTTGGATTAAAAATAGAATTATAAATCAGTATATAATTAATTTGAATAATTAAGTATTTAAATATAAAAATTGTGCATGTGTTATTCATTTATGTAAAGCAGCTCGTGGAGTAAACACGCTGGTTATATAAGACGACATAATGAAGACCGCAACGCTCAGTCGTCGTCAAGACAGCGGCAAGAAAGGACGTGGTATAACATCAGCTGCGTTATCCCTGCTAAGACGGATTCCTGTTGGTGCTGTTCTAAATCGAGCAATAGACGCTTTACCATACGAATTTCATTTGCCCGGAGGCTATCAATATTGTGGACCCGGAACTAAGTTGGCAAAACGTTTAGCAAGAGGAGATCCTGGAATTAATAAATTAGATCAAGCTTGCAAAGAACACGATATAGCGTATTCCAAGTTTGCAGATTCAACAAATAGATCAATAGCGGATAGAGCGCTAGCGGAAAAAGCTTGGCAAAGGGTTAAATCAAGTGACGCCAGTATTGCGGAAAAAGCAGCAGCTTGGGCAGTGACAACAGCCATGAAGACGAAAGCTAAGTTTGGTGGTGGAAGACGACGAGGGAGAAAACCTAGTAAAAAAGAAGCTGCAAAAAGAGGCGGGAACATCAAAAGAAGACGTCACACTAACCCTAAAAGGAAAGTCAAGAAAACATCCATATGGTCAATGGTAAAAAACGGATCGGGTCTTTACTTAAGACCGTACCGTGTGTATTAAATGAGAAGAATAAATTGATAATTCCAAATGAAGCATTAACAAACTATCAATTGTCAAAATATGTGAAATGTTTAAAAATACCATTCTTCAGAGGAGTTTTTATGAAAGATACATTACCAAATAGAGTGTGGAAAAATGAAACTGGAATAGTAAATTTAGACTCTAATTATGGACCAGGTACTCATTGGGTATGTTATAAAAAACTTGGAAAAAATGTTTACTACTTTGATAGTTTTGGAAATTTACCGCCACCAAAAGAACTTCAACATTATTTTCGGAACTGCAATAATATATTCTACAACTACAAAAGAGAGCAACCTAGCAATACGGAAATATGCGGACATTTATGTTTGGAGTTCCTAGCGAAGAGCGTCAGTCAGCTTTAAGATGTCATCGTATACAGTGTCGCTGAGTGGAAATTCGTCAACATTGAAAAGTACACTTTTCCCAGCATTACGTTTATCTACGGACAAACTATGGGAAGCAGCATTATTGGATTTGACTACATACAATTCAATTCCCAATGTTACAGAAGGAAAAAATAATTTACTACATTATTATGAGAGTAAAGATGAAAAAGGAAATTATTTACAATTAAAAATAATTCCATTATCTACAGGAGCATATGAAATAGACGATATAAACCAAGTATTACAAAAGAAACTTGGAGAAGAAAATATTTCTATAAAAGGTAATAATAATACATTAAAAGCAGAAATAACTTCAAAGTATTATATAGATTTTAGCTTAGACCACTCAATCGGCAATTTGCTCGGATTTTCAAAGAAGAAAGGAATTTTAGCTCCTGGAAATGATTATACTGGCGATACAACAGTAACAATATTAAAGGTGAACAGTATTGATGTAACGTGTAATATTATACACGGATCATATAGAGATGGAGTAAATCAACATATATTACACACATTTTACCCGACAGTAGCTCCTGGTTTTAAAATAGTTGAGAAGCCACAAAACCTGATATACCTACCGTTAAACACCAGTTTCATTTCAGACATCGTACTGAACATATTGGATCAAGACGGCATTAGTGTTGACTTTAGAGGAGAAACAATAACTATACGGTTACATATCAGAGCGGCAACATAAAGTCAACATGGGATTATCATTTAAACCACAACGGAAGAGTCGGGAGCTCAGTAGCTCCTCAACATTCGACGAGTTAACACCGGACAACATACGCTTCCTACAGAAGATCGGACTAAAACTTGCCAACCATGGATATACTGGATATAGCACAAGGACCGACATTCGACGAAACCCTATGGGAGAAGGAATATCACACTCACAACCCTTACACTTCATCAAAATTAAATAATAATGATGAAATAAGAATTCCCATTCAACAACAAGATATCTACACATTACCATGTGAAAGTTATTTATATATCGAAGGAAGAGTAACAACATTGGATGGAAAATCTGGTTCAACTGTTCCTTTTATAAATAACCCTATGGCATATCTGTTTGATGAAATTAGATATGAGATATCTGGAGTAACAGTTGATTCAACAAAAAAAGTTGGTATATCAACAACTTTAAAAGGATTGACTTCAATAACACCTCATGAAAAGAATTCTTTGATCTCGGCTGGATGGGTGACTCCTGATAAAGACACTATTACTCCTAATTCAAAAGGTTACTTTGATTTTAATGTACCTTTACGATTGCTTTTGGGATTCGCAGAAGATTACAAAAGAATAATAATAAACGTAAAGCAAGAACTGGTACTGCTCAGATCTTCAACAAATAAGGATGTAATACAAGCGCCAAGTGGAACTAAAGATGCCGATTTGGAATGGCAACTTCAATTGGATAAAGTTGTATGGAGAGTACCTCATGTCAGATTGGCGGATGAACATCGAGTATTATTATTGAAAAAATTAAAATCTGACCGTGTTATTGTGATACCATTTAGGAGTTGGGAATTTCATGAATACCCCATATTGCCTCAAACAGAAAGACAAACATGGACTGTTAAAACCTCTACTTATTTAGAACGGGCAAGGTACATAATAGTCGGTTTTCAGACTAAACGAAAAGATGTTATAACTGCGCACGCTGGTCAATTTGACCATTGCAAGATAAAGAATTGCAAAGTTTTTCTAAACTCTCAGTTCTTTCCATATGACAGTTTAAATGTTTCATTTGACAAGAAACGTTATTCCATTCTATATGACATGTATGCAAGATTTCAATCGTCATATTATGGTAAGACGAATACACCACTCTTATCACCAGAACAATTTTATTCAAAAGCTCCAATTGTCGTAATCGATTGTTCAAAACAAAATGAATCTGTGAAATCTTCAAGTGTAGATATAAAAATTGAAATGGAATTTGAAGATAAAATACCAGATGGAACTTCAGCATACTGTTTAATTCTACATGACAAAATAGTTACTTACACACCGCTGACAGGAATTGTGAAGAATGTACTTTAAAAAGGATTAATACAACATCTGCACGATTTGTAAGGTTTTTACAAAAGATCAACAATATCTAGATCATCTGCGAGTATAAAAGCGAGAAAGAAGAGCTGGAAATTCATTTCATCTTTGATTGTCGTATGGGTAACATCGTCCGCAAGATGAGTTCTACTACATCAAGTGCTAATGAAGAAACTACACCTCTTATGGCTGACAATAGTTTGGATATAGAAAGACAAGTTGAACAGGAAATGGAAGAGTTCCTCAAGTTTAAACATAAGAAGACAGACAAAGAGGAAGTTGAAAAAGAAACGAAGAAAAGGAAAATTGAAGATAACATTTCTACCAACATCTTAATGGAGGTATTTCTTAGAATATTTTATCCTATTTCTTCTTGTATGACAAAGACTGTGTCTGCTGGAGTAATGAAATCATTGGATTACTCTCCAACTGTTATTTTGAATCACGGATCTAAAATGGTAACCTTCACTGAATCTTCTTGGGAATCTTTTATGAAACATATACATCTTTTGGAATGCTATTTGAGTAACAATACGTTTGGAAGAAAAACAAAACTAGGTTTGTTCAAATCAAATATTGAAATCGATATTGTTAAACAACGTGGTCAACAACTAGTTCGATTTAGAGATTTAACTAAATATAATATAAAAATACATTTGACAAAAGAAGAGTTTTACGCTTTAACTTGTGCTACTGGTCCTATAACTAGATATTTAAAACAGCTAATATTCTCAAGTACAATTATCAAAGATTATTTAATTGATGCATTGGATAGACAACCATATGTTCCAATCCTATACGGTCCAGTAGATACTTCAATCTTCAATAGGATACCGCATGAAGTAGAGATGTGGAGACAGTTACACCGCAATCAAACCAACTTTAATTTAAATGAAGAAGAAAATCAAGAAAATAAGGAAAACGAATCACGTTTCAACAATCAACAATCAACAACAAATTAAACAGACAAAGAATATTGTAAGTAAGAAGAAGAAGAATGATGGAGTATAAAAGGCTGTCAATCCGCATTGACATACCAGTTGTGTACTGAACGTCATCATGGATAAACGAGTTTCATTCTCTAAGAAGACGGAAATAATGGAAGTAAAGCGAGGTATCATAGAGTTTCAGGCATTCCGTGGTAATGATGGAAATTTTATAATCAAAGAGTTAGTGGTACTAGATATGATAACATCTGTTGTTTATCATTTTTTATTCATGCCTCCTTTGCCGTTCAACAGATTAACAACCAAAGCTAAAGTAACAAACAAATGGTTGATGAAACATTTTCATAATCTAACATGGGATGAAGGTTTTATAACCTACAATATGATGCCACACATTATGAATCATTTCTGCAAAGAGTTCAAAACTATTTTTACAAGAGGATTGGAAAAAGCAAATTGGATACAAGCATATACAAACCATGAAGTGATAAATGTGCAAATGGAGAAAGATTTTTATTGCTACTTTGCTAACATCTGTATTGCATCTAAAAACTTTAAACATCGGCAGTCTCAATGTGCTTTAAAGAATGCATATCGTTTGAATGTCTATCTCCAGCAAAGTGGTGGGGGAAGCGATGGGTATAAAAGCGAGAGCGGCACTATGACAATGCATGAGTATTACTCTAACCTCCGAGGAGTCAACACCTCTGACGCGCAAGCACAAGAAGAAGAAGACGAACAATAGTAAGAAGAAAATAATGGCATCGCAAACTTTTCTACAGTCACTTGTTGATCAATTCAACAAACATTCTAAATCTACAATACTACCGACAAAGAAATGTTCAGAATTGAAGGAAGAAAAACATTACATTATTCACACTATTAAGAAGATGGAAACATCAATTGGAGACGCCATCAATTGCACATTGAGTGAAGCACCTTACACACCTGGTGATGAACCGAAATTTCAAGTATTTCTTCCCAAACGCTTCGTTCAACTGCTGCAGAATGAAGATTTACGACTGATTCACCCCGGCGCACTCTATTTGGCATCTCACGGTCCTAGCGGAACCAACTCTACTGAACTTACACTTCATGTTATGCCTACTAGCAACTAGTCTGTAGTTTATATATATTGTTGTACATGTGTGTAACTGATTTTAAATAAATAAAAAATAAAAATGAAAAAAAAAATAAGAAAAGGCAACATATCGATAGTGTTTCTGCATTATCGATATGTTGCTTTTTTTAAAAAACACGTTTGGATGACCTTGACCTAGTTTCGAGGGTATATAAAGGCCGTATTTTTCTTGAGGATCTCATCAGTCTACAACTACCTTTCGTGCTGTACACATCTCTGTTGGCTCTCCAGTTATTACGAATAACAACATGTCTCTTAAGGTTAAGTGTGCATCATATGATACCACCACCATTACAACTTTTGAAGAACTTGACGATTTTACTAATGAACTGCGAGTGTTACTTGCCGGTGGTTATCGTTTAAATATTGATGTTTACTCTAACAACATGAGGATGTTTCCTAAACAGAAGTTCTGCAACGAAGAAGTATTCGTTTCCACACAACCTTCAACTACAACACCATCTACTCAAAGTAATGTTAAGTTCCAGAAATATTACTAATGTTAAATAATATCAAGTGGTCGCTGTAGCATCTATAAAAGGACCGTGTAACCTAACAGAATCATCATTTGCTCTCCAACTGACGCAGCGAAAACAACTACTAATACCATGTTGTACAGAATGATGATTGAATTTAATGGAAAAATCTACGGAAAAGACTATCAAAGTGTAGAACAAATGACGTCCGATCTTCAAGTATTGACTAAAGAGGGGTTCCAACCAAAATTAATTCTAAAATTTCCTGAAGTACATCCACTCTCCACTGAAGATCTCATCGCCATGGCTAAAGAAGAAAAAGAAAAATACAAACAAGATGTAAAGAAAGAAAAAGAAGATGAAAACTCAGTATCTTAAATAAATACATCTTACACTTGTAAGATGATCTTTTTTAAAACTCCATTTGGATGACCTTGAGATTACCCCCACCACTTTTCCTAGTCTATAAAACATGCTATCCTACACTATACAACTTCATTTCTTGCCAACACTTAGAAGCGCCAACATGGAAGAGAAGAAAAACGAGGACGCACCGCGCTACTGTTGTGAACAAAAATGCACCGATTTAGGAAGATGGATGGTAGACGGATTAGCTTGTACAAAGTGTGAATTCTTTGGATCCTGTTACTGCAAATGCAAGACAAAGCAACTACCACCACCGGAATTGCGAACCATCAAGATTTATAAATCACGATACTTCCACACTTGCTGTCCCCAGAGGTGTATCAAATTTCATCCGGAAA
This sequence comes from Neoaliturus tenellus, assembly GCA_030545055.2. Lineage (NCBI taxonomy): Eukaryota > Metazoa > Arthropoda > Insecta > Hemiptera > Cicadellidae > Neoaliturus > Neoaliturus tenellus. Next base: position 168,588,639 of record CM061533.1, on the reverse strand, counting down.
AACTTGTCAATTGTCGAGAGTGCAATGCATATTATAAAGACGACTTTTGTACATGTATCATAAGTGCGTGCAAGTACAGATCAGATTGGTCTACTGATCCTGTTGAAGCTTCAGATGTATAGCTGTAGTCACTGACTGCAGCCCTTTTTTAAAACTCCATTTGATTGACCTTGAGATTACCCCCACCACTTATCTTTTACAACATATATTCTACGGATCATTCGATACGCTTCTCATTCTTATTTCATTACTCGCACTGACAACAACATGGATGATAAATTCATTTCCTTTCAACATTTAATTACCGACAGAGAAGAGATGGAAACCCTATTCCAAAACTTACTTACACTTATTGACACCTATCCTTTAAGATGGATCAACATCACAGTGCAATATGTCAATCCTACCAAAATATTTTCATCCTCATCATCATCTTCTGCCACCTCCATGTCTTCATCGTCGCAAAGTGCAGGGGAAGAGGAACAGACAACTAATGGTGTTAAAATTGTTGAATTAAACGACGAGGAACAAGAAATGCAAGCTCTGGTTAAATATAAATTTAATATTTAATATTTAATTTACAAACATTATTAGTATTCCTAACTTAATAATACAACTAATGCTTATCTTAGTACACCTCCTACTACCTACCCGAGCGGCGTTTCGCTGCGAAATGCGCTGGCCAACGGTTCGCATGGGGGTATATCACCCTTCCCCCACCACGCTACCACCCCTCCACTTCCCCCACCACGCCACCACCTCTCCACTTCCCCCTCCACCGCCCTTGCCCGCATATAAGCGAGCCGCTGACTGACGCTCGCCATTTGTTTCCCGACTCCCGTACGATGAACAACGATCCGCTAGCACTAATGAAATCTACTTTTGTAATTAGAACAAGACATGATTTAAAAGATATAATGGGAACTTTAGAAGATATTATAGACAAATTCCACTGCATCACTATGAATTTGGAACTTGCTTACGGTTGTCCAACATGCGATAGAGTTAAGAGTGAAGATGAAGATGGTTTGCTAGAACTCACTCCTGCATCATCCAAACATACACCAACAGCTGACGATGACGTTTGATCGGACACACAACTGTTTTTCTTAACCCCCCACCACTTTCCAGTAAATATGCCCTGTCCTCATCTTCGTTTCTCATTTCATCGCCAACTTTCCGACCGTCAACACCGCTCCCGTTTCACCAACAGAAATTAAAACAAGCGCACGAACATGATGGATGATTTTTCACTTAAAACACAATTGGAAGAGGACAGACTCAAACTAGAAATCAACAGACTGCAATTGGAAACGGAAAATCAACAAGGGATGGTTCGCCTGCTGCAACTGTTCAAATGCGTACTGTGCATGTTGTGCGTCTACCTTCTCTTCGCCACCACCTTCGGCGTCTACCACTCCCTCACCAGTGGACGACACTCCAACACCTCTCTGCACAAGAACACGACTTTGATTTAATTTTGAAAATAAACTAAAACCTCCCGCGGCCCGGCGCCGCCCCACCCCTCCCCATTCCCACCGAGCCCCTGAGGCTCCCACTTTTTTAAAACCCCCTCCAAATGACCTTGACCCACTTCCCAAACCCATCCATCACTCTCACCCCACACTTCCAACCCCACACCTGCCTCTTCCAACCAATGACCTTGAACTGGCCCAACTGTAGCCATTCCCCACTACTATCGTCTACACATCGATTTTGAAAAACGTTCGCAGACGTTAATTATTAAAGGGCATCGTCTACACATCGATTTGCAATATGCAGGTCGAGTTTGCAAAACGCCCGAAAGCACAAATCATAAAAACACCCAACAGCAAACACAGGTGTTCATGTGCGCTGGGCTTTCAAATAATCCATGTGATTGGCTTTATGCACGCCATTTTACACGGTCCCTTATGGTGTAGGACCAGTACTAGCCCATGGGGTAGGGTCTTAGGGCTTAAGACTTATGTTAAAGTCTTTGGTCTTAGGTCAAAAGTTTAAGGTCATATACTTACAGGTCCATGGTATAATGCCTTAAATGCTTGGGATTGGGGTTGGTCTAAATTATGAGGCCTTAGATCCTCATTTAAATTCCTTTTGCCCTAGATCTAAAGCAATAAGTCTAAGCCCTTATGTCCTAGGGTATCGGTCTAAGGTCCTTGGTTTTAGGAATAAGACCATGGGTTTTCGTTCTAAGTTATGGTGTAAAAGCATAAACATTCTCTTTTTCGAGACGAAACAGTAATAACTGCACACAGTTATTAAAGGCCAATCTTCGCCCAGCTATAGATGAAACAACCACAACTGCACACGGTTTTAAACGAGTACAAAACCTCGGGATGTGGCCTTAGGTCCAGGTTGTAGTCCATGGGTGTAGGGTCTTAGGTCTAGGGTCTAAGAACTTAAAGGCCAACTTTCTTCTAAGTATAGACAAATTAACCACTGCACACGGCTTAAGAGGAATACTAGACCATGATGTAAGGCCTTTGGTCTTAGGGTCTAAGAACCTAGAGGCAGGGGCGGATCTAGACAAAAGTAAAGTGGGGGGCCCAGCAAGTCAGCCCAAAAACTATAAGATTGTGTAAATTACTTAAATTAGACCTACCATATTAAAATAGCGTAGCCTAAAAATAATAAAGATTGTCCATTATGGTTTGTTGTGTTGTAATAGAGGCAGCATTCAGTAAAACAGCAAAGAAAGGTATGAAAAACTCACTTTTATTTAAAAATGTTTACAAAACGAAATCTCATCTCCAACGATTTTTTTTTTTCAAATGCATAAATTATTTTGTCATGATCAAGGTCTTTGTTATATTCCTGTACCTGTGTATGAACATCAGTGCAAGCTTAGGCCATTTAGTCTACATTCAGATGTTGTACTTCTCATCCAGTCCTATAGGTTCACACAAAGATTAAACTTACCTAAGTTTGTTTTTTGTGTTACGACAATCGGATGATCCAAACCTGAGATAGGCCTATTGGGTATAAAACTCGATTTTAAAGTAAGGATCTTGATAGCATTAGGAGAACTTAAATAAATGTAACACTAAAATCTTTATTTTTAAAGTTATTTTCTTTTAAATGCACAATATTCATCAATCGTCTTTGAATTAGTTTTAACAGCTAAGCTGGCACTTTGCTAATCTTTTATTGGCCCCACTATGTTTCTAAATTACGTTAGGTAGCCTACACCTAATCGTTCTTGATTCCTTTCATGGTTTGGCTGTTTTCATTCCTTCCCCTTCCTAGTAAAAATACCGAAGAACGCGTAACGTAAAATCAAGTCTACATGTTAGCATTTCAATAAACGCAAAATTACGTAGGCCTATACTTTTAACGTAGCCCAGTGCTGCTGAAGTAAAAATTCTAAATTGAACAATTCATTCCGCTTGCATCTTGTTTATATAACACGATGCTCACAACAAAATAAATAAACTCATAGACACAATTAGTAAAACACGTATAGGCTAACAGAAAACTTCGTCGGCGCCCCTTGACTTGGAACAACACACCAAGAGTCAGAGAGTGGTCAACGTGGGTCAATGTTGTGTCAGTTCTGTATGTTGTCAGTTCTGTGTCTGTATGTTAAAAAGTGTAAGTTGATTCAGGCTCATAACCATCAATATTTCACTAGAAATCGTAACTTGAATCCATAACATAACTTAAAGTTTGTTTAAAAAACCTTGCTATTCTGGTGACTATTAGATAGTTTTAATAGTATCAAGAATGTATTAAGAAAATATATTGAACAATGTTACTATGATCTGCCACTGCATCCTTAACCTTCAATATTTCTGTACTATTCTCTTCCCATTTCAAAACCATCACCTTGCCTTCCTTTTCATCTGATTGACAACATCTGACGAAGATGGCCTTTGATAAATAGACTATAGAGATAAGAAGATAGGACTGATCCCATGTCAGGCCATGGTCTATGGGACTACGAAGGAGGTAACAGATAACAGGGTCCATCGTGAAGACGTACCGTGCTTCGAAGACGTCTTAGTAGTGTTGCCGCTATTGCGTCGCAGCCGCAGCGTTGCCATGTCGTCGCTCGGATTTCAAATCCCGCAGTGCAGTGTAATTTTCTTAGAGCAATTAATTATAAGTATATAATAATACTGTCTGTTAGCCTAAGTGTGTATTTTCATAGATATTCGGACATGATATTGGACTCTCACACATAAACAAACTTGACAAAATTACATTAGTAACTTTTACTATGAACTTTTCCTAAATTGTAAAAAAAAAAAAACCCCACCCCCAAGGGGGGGGGCCCGGGCCAGGTGGGCCAACCTCTGGATCCGCCCCTGCCTAGAGGCCGACTTACCTTTAGCTATAGATGAAACAACCACAACTGCAAACGGTTTATGCCGAGTACTAGACCATAGTGTAAGGCCTTTGGTCTTAGGGTCTAAGAACTTAGGACTTTCCTCTAGCTATAGATGAAACAACCACAACTGCACATGGCTTATGCCGAGTACTAGACCGTGGTATAAGGCCTTTGGTCTTAGGGTCTAAGAACTTAGAGGCCGACTTACCTTTAACTATAGATGAAACAACCACAACTGCAAACGGTTTATGCCGAGTACTAGACCATAGTGTAAGGCCTTTGGTCTTAGGGTCTAGATCATGGTGAAGGACCTTAGCTCTTGGGTCTAGGTGTAGAGCCTTAGGTATTGGGTCTAGACCACGGTGTCTGTTCGGGGATCGTGAATTGCGATTAACTTGTAAGGTTTCAAGTCTTAACCCTATGGTTTTAGGTCTTGGGTCTAAGAGCTTTAAAGCCTAGCCCACTTTGTAGGGCCTTAGGTCTTGGGTATAAGAACCTAAAAGCCTAGACTACGGTGTATGGCCTTAGGTCTTGGGTATAAGTACTTAAAAGCCTAGACCACGGTGTATGGCCTTAGGTCTTGGGTATAAGTACTTAAAAGCCTAGACCACGGTGTATGGCCTTAGGTCTTGAGTCTGAGAGCTTAAAAGCCTAGAAAATGGTTTATGGCCTTAGGTCTTAAGTCTAGCCCATGCGGACCGCCTTAGGCATTGAGTTTAAGTGCTTAAAAGCCTAGCCCACGGTTTATGACTTTTGGTCTTTGCCTAAGTACTTAAAGCCTAGACCAGTGTGTATGCCCTTGGGTCTTGAGTCTAACCCATGCGGACCACCTTAGGGCTTGAGTCTAAGAGCTTAAAAGCCTAGACCACGGTGTAGGGCCTTAGGTCTTGGGTATAAGAGCTTAAAAGCCTAGATCACGGTGTATGGAATTAGGTCTTGGGGTCTAAGTACTTAAAAGTCTAGACCACGGTGTAAGGCCTTAGGTCTTGGGTCCACAGTGTCTGTTCAGGGGTCGTGAATCACGACTCCCTTGTAAGTTTTCAGGTCTTTACTTTATGGCCTTAGGTCTTGAGTCTAAGTTCTTAAAAGCCTAGACCACGGTGTAGGGCCTTAGGCCTTGGGTCTAAATACTGAAAAGCCTAAACCAGGGTGTATGGCCTTAGGTCTTGGGTCTAAGAGCTTAAAAGCCTAGACCGTGGTGTATGGCCCTAAGTCTTGGGTCTAAGAGCTTAAAAAACTAGACCACGGTGTAGGGCCTTAGGCCTTGGGTCTAAGTACTTAAAAGCCTAGAAAACGGTGCAAGGCCTTAGGTCTTGGGTCTCAGAGCTTAAAACCCTAACCCGCGGTATATGGCTTTAGGTCTTGAGTCTAAGAGCTTAGGTCTTGGGTCTATGAACCTAAAGGCCTAGTCCACGGGTCTTAGGACTTGGGTCTAAGAACCTAAAGGCCTAATCAAAGGACCTTAGGTCTTGGTTCTAGCCTATGGTGTAGGGCCTTAGGTCTTGGGTATAAGCACCTAAAAGCCTAGACCACGGTCCTTAGATCTTGGTTCTAGACCCTGGTTTAGGGCCTTAGGACTTGAGTATAAGAACCTAAAAGCCTTGACCACGGACCTTAGATCTTGGTTCTAGACCCTGGTGTAGTAGGACTTGGGTATAAGAACCTAAAAGCCTAGACCACGGACCTTAGATCTTGGTTTTAGACCCTGGTGTAGGGCCTTAGGACTTGGGTATAAGAACCTAAAAGCCTAGACCACGGACCTTAGGTCTTGGTTCTAGACCCTTTTGTAGGGCCTTAGGACTTGGGTATAAGAACGTAAAAGCCTAGACCACGGACCTTAGATCTTGGTTCTAGACCCTGGTGTAGGGCCTTAGGTCTTGGGTATTAACCTAAAAGCCTAGACCATGGAACTTAGATCTTGGTTCTAGACCCTGGTGTAGGGCCTTAGGACTTGGGTATTAGAACCTAAAAGCCTACACAACAGACCTTAGGTCTTGGGTATAAGAACCTAGAAGCCTAGACCACGGACCTTAGATCTTGGTTCTAGACCCTGGTGTAGGGCCTTAGGACTTGGGTATAAGAACCTAAAAGCCTAGACCACGGACCTTAGATCTTGGTTCTAGACCCTGGTGTAGGGCCTTAGGACTTGGGTATTAGAACCTAAAAGCCTAGACCACGGACCTTAGGTCTTGGGTATAAGAACCTATAAGCCTAGACCACGGACCTTAGATCTTGGTTCTAGACCCTGGTGTAGGGCCTTAGGACTTGGGTATAAGAACCTAAAAGCCTAGACCATGGACCTTAGATCTTGGTTCTAGACCCTGGTGTAGGGCCTTAGGACTTGGGTATAAGAACCTAAAAGCCTAGACCACGGACCTTAGGTCTTGGGTATAAGAACCTATAAGCCTAGACCACGGACCTTAGATCTTGGTTCTAGACCCTGGTGTAGGGCCTTAGGACTTGGGTATAAGAACCTAAAAGCCTAGACCATGGACCTTAGATCTTGGTTTTAGACCCTGGTGTAGGGCCTTAGGACTTGGGTATAAGAACCTAAAAGCCTAGACCACGGACCTTAGGTCTTGGGTATAAGAACCTATAAGCCTAGACCACGGACCTTAGATCTTGGTTCTAGACCCTGTAGTAGGGCCTTAGGACTTGGGTATAAGAACCTAAAAGCCTAGACCACGGACCTTAGATCTTGGTTCTAGACCCTGGTGTAGGGCTTTAATACTTGGGTATAAGATCCTGAAAGCCTAGACCACGGACCTTAGATCTTGGTTCTAGACCCTTTTGTAGGGCCCTAGGACTTGGGTATAAGAACGTAAAAGCCTAGACCACGGACCTTAGATCTTGGTTCTAGACGCTGGTGTAGGGCCTTAGGTCTTGGGTATTAGAACCTAAAAGCCTAGACCATGGAACTTAGATCTTGGTTCTAGACCCTGGTGTAGGGCCTTAGGACTTGGGTATTAAAACATAAAAGCCTACACAACAGACCTTAGGTCTTGGGTATAAGAACCTAGAAGCCTAGACCACAGACCTTAGATCTTGGTTCTAGACCCTGGTGTAGGGCCTTAGGACTTGGGTATAAGAACCTAAAAGCCTAGACCACGGACCTTAGATCTTGGCTCTAAACCCTGGTGTAGGGCCTTAGGACTTGGGTATAAGAACCTAAAAGCCTAGAACACGGACCTTAGATCTTGGTTCTAGACCCTGGTGTAGGGCCTTAGGACTTGGGTATAAGAACCTAAAAGCCTAGACCACGGACCTTAGATCTTGGTTCTAGACCCTGGTGTAGGGCCTTAGGTCTTGGGTATTAGAACCTAAAAGCCTAGACCATGGAACTTAGATCTTGGTTCTAGACCCTGGTGTAGGGCCTTGAGACTTGGGTATTAGAACCTAAAAGCCTACACAACAGACCTTAGGTCTTGGGTATAAGAACCTAGAAGCCTAGACCACGGACCTTAGATCTTGGTTTTAGACCCTGGTGTAGGGCCTTAGGACTTGGGTATAAGAACCTAAAAGCCTAGACCACGGACCTTAGGACTTGGGTATAAGAAACTAAAAGTCTGGACCACGGACCTTAGATCTTGGTTCTAGACCCTGGTGTAGGGCCTTAGGACTTGGGTATAAGAACCTAAAAGCCTAGACCACGGACCTTAGGTCTTGGGTATAAGAACCTAAAAGCCTAGACCACGGACATTAGATCTTGGTTTTAGACCCTGGTGTAGGGCCTTAGGACTTGGGTATAAGAACCTAAAAGCCTAGACCACGGACCTTAGATCTTGGTTCTAGACCCTGGTGTAGGGCCTTATGTCTTGGGTATAAGAACCTAAAAGCCTACACAACGGACCTTAGGTCTTGGTTTTAGACCATGGTGTAGGGCCTTATGTCTTGAGGAGAACTTAGAGACCTAGATCACAGGCCTTAGGTTTAGGGTCTAGACCATGATGTAGGGTCCTAGGTGTTGGATTCAAGAACCTAAAGGCCTAGATTACGGGCCTTAGATCTGGAGGCTAAGAACCTAAATGCCTATGCAGGCCTTAAATCTTGGGGCTTAGAACCTGAAGCCTAGACCACAGACCTTAGATCTTGGGTCTAGACCATGGTGTAGTAGGTCTTTGGTCTAAAAACCTAAAAGCCTAGACCACGGTGTATTAGGTATTAGGTTTAGACCACAGTGTCTTTTCAGGGGGGGCTGTGAATCGCGGCCCCCTTGTAAATATTCAGGTCTTAACTCTATGGCCTAGGTCTTGGGGCTAAGATCCTTAAAGCCTACGGTGTATAGCCTTAGGTCTTGGGTATAAGAACCTAAAAGCCTAGACCACGGACCTTAGGTCTTGGTTCTAGACCCTTTTGTAGGGCCTTAGGACTTGGGTATAAGAACGTAAAAGCCTAGACCACGGACCTTAGATCTTGGTTCTAGACCCTGGTGTAGGGCCTTAGGTCTTGGGTATTAACCTAAAAGCCTAGACCATGGAACTTAGATCTTGGTTCTAGACCCTGGTGTAGGGCCTTAGGACTTGGGTATTAGAACCTAAAAGCCTACACAACAGACCTTAGGTCTTGGGTATAAGAACCTAGAAGCCTAGACCACGGACCTTAGATCTTGGTTCTAGACCCTGGTGTAGGGCCTTAGGACTTGGGTATAAGAACCTAAAAGCCTAGACCACGGACCTTAGATCTTGGTTCTAGACCCTGGTGTAGGGCCTTAGGACTTGAATATTAGAACCTAAAAGCCTAGACCACGGACCTTAGGTCTTGGGTATAAGAACCTATAAGCCTAGACCACGGACCTTAGATCTTGGTTCTAGACCCTGGTGTAGGGCCTTAGGACTTGGGTATAAGAACCTAAAAGCCTAGACCATGGACCTTAGATCTTGGTTCTAGACCCTGGTGTAGGGCCTTAGGACTTGGGTATAAGAACCTAAAAGCCTAGACCACGGACCTTAGGTCTTGGGTATAAGAACCTATAAGCCTAGACCACGGACCTTAGATCTTGGTTCTAGACCCTGGTGTAGGACCTTAGGACTTGGGTATAAGAACCTAAAAGCCTAGACCATGGACCTTAGATCTTGGTTTTAGACCCTGGTGTAGGGCCTTAGGACTTGGGTATAAGAACCTAAAAGCCTAGACCACGGACCTTAGGTCTTGGGTATAAGAACCTATAAGCCTAGACCACGGACCTTAGATCTTGGTTCTAGACCCTGTAGTAGGGCCTTAGGACTTGGGTATAAGAACCTAAAAGCCTAGACCACGGACCTTAGATCTTGGTTCTAGACCCTGGTGTAGGGCTTTAATACTTGGGTATAAGATCCTGAAAGCCTAGACCACGGACCTTAGATCTTGGTTCTAGACCCTTTTGTAGGGCCTTAGGTCTTGGGTATTAGAACCTAAAAGCCTAGACCATGGAACTTAGATCTTGGTTCTAGACCCTGGTGTAGGGCGTTAGGACTTGGGTATAAGAACCTAAAAGCCTAGACCACGGACCTTAGATCTTGGTTCTAGACCCTGGTGTAGGGCTTTAATACTTGGGTATAAGATCCTGAAAGCCTAGACCACGGACCTTAGATCTTGGTTCTAGACCCTTTTGTAGGGCCTTAGGACTTGGGTATAAGAACGTAAAAGCCTAGACCACGGACCTTAGATCTTGGTTCTAGACGCTGGTGTAGGGCCTTAGGTCTTGGGTATTAGAACCTAAAAGCCTAGACCATGGAACTTAGATCTTGGTTCTAGACCCTGGTGTAGGGCCTTAGGACTTGGGTATTAAAACCTAAAAGCCTACACAACAGACCTTAGGTCTTGGGTATAAGAACCTAGAAGCCTAGACCACAGACCTTAGATCTTGGTTCTAGACCCTGGTGTAGGGCCTTAGGACTTGGGTATAAGAACCTAAAAGCCTAGACCACGGACCTTAGATCTTGGCTCTAGACCCTGGTGTAGGGCCTTAGGTCTTGGGTATAAGAACCTAAAAGCCTAGAACACGGACCTTAGATCTTGGTTCTAGACCCTGGTGTAGGGCCTTAGGACTTGGGTATAAGAACCTAAAAGCCTTGACCACGGACCTTAGATCTTGGTTCTAGACCCTGGTGTAGGGCCTTAGGACTTGGGTATAAGAACCTAAAAGCCTAGACCACGGACCTTAGATCTTGGTTCTAGACCCTGGTGTAGGGCCTTAGGTCTTGGGTATTAGAACCTAAAAGCCTAGACCATGGAACTTAAATCTTGGTTCTAGACCCTGGTGTAGGGCCTTGAGACTTGGGTATTAGAACCTAAAAGCCTACACAACAGACCTTAGGTCTTGGGTATAAGAACCTAGAAGCCTAGACCACGGACCTTAGATCTTGGTTTTAGACCCTGGTGTAGGGCCTTAGGACTTGGGTATAAGAACCTAAAAGCCTAGACCACGGACCTTAGGACTTGGGTATAAGAAACTAAAAGTCTGGACCACGGACCTTAGATCTTGGTTCTAGACCCTGGTGTAGGGCCTTAGGACTTGGGTATAAGAACCTAAAAGCCTAGACCACGGACCTTAGGTCTTGGGTATAAGAACCTAAAAGCCTAGACCACGGACATTAGATCTTGGTTTTAGACCCTGGTGTAGGGCCTTAGGACTTGGGTATAAGAACCTAAAAGCCTAGACCACGGACCTTAGATCTTGGTTCTAGACCCTGGTGTAGGGCCTTATGTCTTGGGTATAAGAACCTAAAAGCCTACACAACGGACCTTAGGTCTTGGTTTTAGACCATGGTGTAGGGCCTTATGTCTTGAGGAGAACTTAGAGACCTAGATCACAGGCCTTAGGTTTAGGGTCTAGACCATGATGTAGGGTCCTAGGTGTTGGATTCAAGAACCTAAAGGCCTAGATTACGGGCCTTAGATCTGGAGGCTAAGAACCTAAATGCCTATGCAGGCCTTAAATCTTGGGGCTTAGAACCTGAAGCCTAGACCACAGACCTTAGATCTTGGTTCTAGACCCTGTAGTAGGGCCTTAGGACTTGGGTATAAGAACCTAAAAGCCTAGACCACGGACCTTAGATCTTGGTTCTAGACCCTGGTGTAGGGCTTTAATACTTGGGTATAAGATCCTGAAAGCCTAGACCACGGACCTTAGATCTTGGTTCTAGACCCTTTTGTAGGGCCTTAGGTCTTGGGTATTAGAACCTAAAAGCCTAGACCATGGAACTTAGATCTTGGTTCTAGACCCTGGTGTAGGGCCTTAGGACTTGGGTATAAGAACCTAAAAGCCTAGACCACGGACCTTAGATCTTGGTTCTAGACCCTGGTGTAGGGCTTTAATACTTGGGTATAAGATCCTGAAAGCCTAGACCACGGACCTTAGATCTTGGTTCTAGACCCTTTTGTAGGGCCTTAGGACTTGGGTATAAGAACGTAAAAGCCTAGACCACGGACCTTAGATCTTGGTTCTAGACGCTGGTGTAGGGCCTTAGGTCTTGGGTATTAGAACCTAAAAGCCTAGACCATGGAACTTAGATCTTGGTTCTAGACCCTGGTGTAGGGCCTTAGGACTTGGGTATTAAAACCTAAAAGCCTACACAACAGACCTTAGGTCTTGGGTATAAGAACCTAGAAGCCTAGACCACAGACCTTAGATCTTGGTTCTAGACCCTGGTGTAGGGCCTTAGGACTTGGGTATAAGAACCTAAAAGCCTAGACCACGGACCTTAGATCTTGGCTCTAGACCCTGGTGTAGGGCCTTAGGTCTTGGGTATAAGAACCTAAAAGCCTAGAACACGGACCTTAGATCTTGGTTCTAGACCCTGGTGTAGGGCCTTAGGACTTGGGTATAAGAACCTAAAAGCCTTGACCACGGACCTTAGATCTTGGTTCTAGACCCTGGTGTAGGGCCTTAGGACTTGGGTATAAGAACCTAAAAGCCTAGACCACGGACCTTAGATCTTGGTTCTAGACCCTGGTGTAGGGCCTTAGGTCTTGGGTATTAGAACCTAAAAGCCTAGACCATGGAACTTAGATCTTGGTTCTAGACCCTGGTGTAGGGCCTTGAGACTTGGGTATTAGAACCTAAAAGCCTACACAACAGACCTTAGGTCTTGGGTATAAGAACCTAGAAGCCTAGACCACGGACCTTAGATCTTGGTTTTAGACCCTGGTGTAGGGCCTTAGGACTTGGGTATAAGAACCTAAAAGCCTAGACCACGGACCTTAGGACTTGGGTATAAGAAACTAAAAGTCTGGACCACGGACCTTAGATCTTGGTTCTAGACCCTGGTGTAGGGCCTTAGGACTTGGGTATAAGAACCTAAAAGCCTAGACCACGGACCTTAGGTCTTGGGTATAAGAACCTAAAAGCCTAGACCACGGACATTAGATCTTGGTTTTAGACCCTGGTGTAGGGCCTTAGGACTTGGGTATAAGAACCTAAAAGCCTAGACCACGGACCTTAGATCTTGGTTCTAGACCCTGGTGTAGGGCCTTATGTCTTGGGTATAAGAACCTAAAAGCCTACACAACGGACCTTAGGTCTTGGTTTTAGACCATGGTGTAGGGCCTTATGTCTTGAGGAGAACTTAGAGACCTAGATCACAGGCCTTAGGTTTAGGGTCTAGACCATGATGTAGGGTCCTAGGTGTTGGATTCAAGAACCTAAAGGCCTAGATTACGGGCCTTAGATCTGGAGGCTAAGAACCTAAATGCCTATGCAGGCCTTAAATCTTGGGGCTTAGAACCTGAAGCCTAGACCACAGACCTTAGATCTTGGGTCTAGACCATGGTGTAGTAGGTCTTTGGTCTAAAAACCTAAAAGCCTAGACCACGGTGTATTAGGTATTAGGTTTAGACCACAGTGTCTTTTCAGGGGGGGCTGTGAATCGCGGCCCCCTTGTAAATATTCAGGTCTTAACTCTATGGCCTAGGTCTTGGGGCTAAGATCCTTAAAGCCTACGGTGTATAGCCTTAGGTCTTGGGTCAAGTCCATGCGGTAGTTAGGAGTTGGGTAAGATGGATGGAGGTTGGTCTTCAAATACTCCAATCTGAATCTGATAACCATTTCTGATCATAATTTCATATTCAAAGAAAAAAGACCTCGTTGCCTAATGTTTGCTCAATTCATGGGGGGCTGTGAATCGCGGCCCCCTTGTAAGTTTTCAGATCTTAAGGTTTTATGGCTTGTACTAAGGTGTCAGGCCTTATGTTTACATCTTAGTCCCGACACATTAGGTCCTGGCTGGGGGCTGATAGGTCTTATACACAGGTCATAGCTTTAGCCACTAGGTTTTTGAGCTTTGGACTCAGTTGCAAGGCCTTAGGTTTAGACTTTAGGTTCAACACATTAGGTCTAAGCTGTTGGGTAATAGGTCCTATTCACAGGTTAAAGCCTTAGCTGCTAGGTTTTAGGGCTTTGGACTCAGGTGCAAGGCCTTAGGTTTACATCTTAGTGCCAACACATTAGGTTTAGGCTGTTTGCTAATAGGTACTATTCACAGGTCAAATCCTTAGCTGCTAAGTTTTAGGGTTTTGGACTCAAGTGCAAGGCCTGAGGTTTAAATCTTAGGTCCAAAACATTAGGTCTAAGCTAAATGCAAATAGGTCATATTCACAGGTCAAAGCCTTAGCTGCTAGCTTTTAGGGCTTTGGACTCAGGTGCAAGGCCTTAGGTTTACATCTTAGTGCCAACACATTAGGTTTAAGCTGTTGGCTAATAGGCCCTATTCACAGGTCAAATCCTTAGCTGCTAGGTTTTATGGTTTTAGACTCAGGTACAAGGGCTTAGGTTTAGATCTTAGGTCCAGCACATTAGGCCTACGCTGATGGATAATAGGCCCTATTCACAGGTCAAATCCTTAGCTGCTAGCTTTTAGGGCTTTGGACTCAGGTGCAAGGCCTTAGGTTTACATCTTAGTGCCAACACATTAGGTTTAGGCTGTTGGCTAATAGGCCCTATTCACAGGTTTAAGCCTTAACTGCTAGGTTTTAGGGGTTTGGACTCAGGTGCAAGGCCTGAGGTTTAAATCTTAGGTCCAAAACATTAGGTCTAAGCTAAATGCAAATAGGTCCTATTCACAGGTCAAAGCCTTAGCTGCTAGCTTTTAGGGCTTTGGACTCAGGTGCAAGGCCTTAGGTTTATATCTTAGTGCCAACACATTATGTTTAGGCTGTTGGCTAATAGGCCCTATTCACAGGTTTAAGCCTTAACTGCTAGGTTTTAGGGGTTTGGACTCAGGTGCAAGGCCTGAGGTTTAAATCTTAGGTCCAAAACATTAGGTCTAAGCTAAATGCAAATAGGTCCTATTCACAGGTCAAAGCCTTAGCTGCTAGCTTCTAGGGCTTTGGACTCAGGTGCAAGGCCTTAGATTTACATCTTAGTGCCAACACATTAGGTTTAGGCTGTTGGCTAATAGGCCCTATTCACAGGTTTAAGCCTTAGCTGCTAGGTTTTAGGGCTTGTCTACTGCCTTGGGCCTTAGGGATTAGATCTTAAGAGGTTAAACTGGGTTAAAAATTGGAGAATTTTGTCCTAAAAATGTGTCTTTGAAGGTAAAATTGCAATTAAAGTTAATTTTATATGGGGCTGGGATGTTGGGCAATTCGCCTTTCAATATCAATTTTTATGGATCGGAAATCCTGAAAAATGTTGGAAAGTTGACAAAAAAGTAAAAAATCACCGAAAACCGGTATCTTTTCATTTACATAGGGTTAACTTAGGAGTTCTCACACTTCCTTGGATTAATTTCTGGATTAGATTCACCACAAGGGGAGTGGGTAACTTCATTTAAAAACTATAGTTAACTTAAGAGTGCATCTCATAGTTCCCTGGATTAAATTCAAAATGCTCCTTGAAATCACTGTCTGAAATCCTGAAAAATGCCCTGAAATGGGCTGATATTTGGCCAAAACCAATCAAAATCCGGTAAAAACCAGTCAATTTGAAGCTGAAGGGGGTAAAAAAAGGACCCCTAATCAAATGAACAACTGGATTAAATTCTAAGTGCTCCTTGAAATCAGTATCTGAAAATCCTGAAAAATGCCCTAAAATGGGCTGAAATGGGCTGATATTTGACCAAAACCGGCCAGAATCCGGTCAAAAACCGGTCAATTTGGAGCTGAAGGCGCTCAAAAAAAAACTACGAGTGTTCCCTGGATTATATTCAAAAAGTGGTCATTTGAAGCAAAAAAGTGGTCATTTGAAGCAAAAAGTGGTCATTTGAAGCAAAAGTGGTCATTTGAAGCAAAAAGTGGTCATTTGAAGCAAAAGTGGTCATTTGAAGCAAAAAGCGGTCATACGAAGCAAAAAAAGTGGTCATATGAAGCAAAAAGTCATCAAAAAAAACTACGAGTGGCCCAGAACCGCCTTTCTATATCTACTATAATGAACTATTTTTTTTCAACGAAAAATCATTCAACTTTGGTTATATTTCTATCGACTTGTAAAAATTAGATGAAATAATTATCCATAATTTGTTTTTGTTGGACAAATAATTCAGGATATAGGAGGTAAGGTAACTGTACTCTTATGTTATCAGTCAATTGTTGTGGCGGACCGTCGCACGTCGGCCCCGCTGGCCCCCCTCCTCCCAGCGCCTGATGGACAGAACAATAACTTACTGATAAGATAAGACATCAGAGATTTTATCGCGTTTTTACAGTATCAGTCTATCTGGTCGTCTCAAGATTACATTCGCATTGTTATTTTCCGAGAAAACTGTGGACGGGCGCGTTTGGTTTTAGTTTATTTTATTGTAAACAGACCGAGGGACCGGTACCGAGATTTTGACATCCCAAAGAATTTGGGAAAGAAAGTACCCAAAGAAAGTACCGGTAACGAAAACCAGTACTTTTGAAAAGAACCGGTGGTACCGAGAACCGACTTTAGGTCTTGGAGGAATTATATATAAGGAGTGGCCACGTCCTTATGGATATACCATGCTAAAGTGAAGCCGGCCGCTCCCATCCACTAGAGTGACATGGCTGGCCGTAGAGTGGCATGGTGCCGCCGCTCTAACATGGGCGAGATAGGAAAAAACGGGACCCGCGCAACTTTGAATTAAAATCCTGAGCACACCAGGCAAATCACATAGAACAGCTTTTGCATTTTAAAAAAGGATTAAATTCTCTATCCAGTGATATAATTTTGTTCTATATAAAAAACATATTTTTATTTATAAAGGGACATTAAAGTAAAATATCTGTATTGAAGAGATGATTTTAATACATTAAAAACGAAATTTAAATTATCTCAATGTATATGTATTACTGTAAAATTGTTTTTTGTGTAGTACAATTCTTTTAACAAAAATAAATATAAGAATTGATATTTTTAAATGTAAATTGCTTATTATAATTTGTAAAAAACGTTAAGAGGTGTAACCTCTTTAAGTGCTTGATGTTCAGAATCATTTACAATATATTAGACAGTAATTTATTGGCATATAATTAATTACTCATAATTAATTTTGATGGGTTAATAATAATAAAATAACCAAATAATAATAATAATAAGTGCGGAATTTAGGGTACAATAACTTAAAACTAACTTATAAACAATAGACGATTATTTGTCAAATACTTAGTAGACTATATGTACTAACAAGAAAAACTACCCTTTAAGGTTATCAGCACAATTAGAATGATTTATTAATATTAATAAAAAATTACTAATTGTGATTACGGTTTTTTATAATAGCATTAAATTTAGTCGATGTTTGTAAAATACATAGCCTTAACATAGTTATTTTTAACTTGATAAATATAGACCTAAAACTTAACAAATTATTTAAAAACTTTTATAAAATTTATTCTGTTATTTAAAACAAGTATTTACACTTAAACTTCTATGATTCAACGACTCGGTAGCCCTCACCACTTGACGAGCGTGACGCGGCGGCTTCGCTTCTAGCCCCGCGTGGCCACTCCTTACATATAATTCCTCCAAGCTTTAGGTACCGACACATCCCTTGTTTCTACCAAATTAAAGAGGTAGACCTTTCTCATGATGTATCCCTCGAACTATCTTTACATTTGAAAATTTCTCAAAAACGACTCCTCCCCCCCAAAAGTGCCTTTTGCGGCATCTGAGGAATTTGAAAATAAAATAACAAATTCTTTGAGATTGATTAAGAGAGGTTAAGTCGTAACGAAGGATCTAGCTCATTTTTAGCTGCCAGAGATTCTGTACAGGTAGTCTGTCTCACCCTGAATATTTGAAATTGTAACACTTACCTTGGGTTCGTTGAGTGCTTGGAGAGTAAGACAAAAATCCTCTGGGTTTTTGTAATGAACTCATACTGTTTATAATCAATTAAATATGTTTTGACCTAGAACAAAGAGCAGAATTTATTTTTCGGACAAGACATGCTGATGCTGTCAGGAAGAAATTTATTATAAGACAATAAAATTTTTCCTTAAATACATGTTTTTAGGTGGGGTAACAATTGTTTTTAACACCTTTTTGGACACTACCCACCATCAGGTTGATAAGGTGGTCTTGTAGCGGTGAGTTTTTGAGCCTTACAATATATTTAAAACAACACAAACACATGTGTCCACTTAACAAGATGAAAGACAAACAACAAAAAGCGCCTAACTAAATCCCATCATTTCGGAAAACAACCCTGCAAGGGTTATTCATCGATTTATCGACCCATGCTTCTGCCCCCTGAGTATTACAGTTGATTTTTAAACTGTTTAGCGATGTTTACCAAATTAATTCAATCTTGTTCCAGTTCAGTCTCAGAATGGGATCAAATTTAGTACTACTGTAAATACAAGAATCTAGTTTGGGAACCCCATGTGGATCAACTGTGTAAGAAACTTAGGACTGCTCTTTATGTCATCAAGCGCCTGAAACACATCAGTAACGCAACAACCTCACGGACTGCTTACTTTGCTCTATTTGGGGTGCAAATGCGTTACGGGCTGATTGTATAGGGGTTATCATCTCAGGGAAATCTTCAGAGGGTATTACATCTTCAGAAAAAGGCAGTCAAAACCATGGCTGGACTGGCATTTTGTGACTCCGGGGGGGGGGGGGGGGGGGAATACTGCAGACAGTAACAAACCTATACATCACCGAGGTAGTTACCCACGTTGTTTACAAAAGACCTATAAACTTCTCAGAGGCCCATCACTATGACACAAGAAACCAAATCAACTACATACTCCCAGTACATCATCTGTGAGAAAAACCCCAGCTACATCGGAGCAAAATTCTTCAATGTCCTTCCACCTGCACTGAAAGAACAAAAAAAAAACCCGGAACTTCGAAGGAGCTCTTCTTGACTGACTACTGACAAAAAAGTTTTACTCCATTGAAGAATGCCTAGAAGGATGAGGCTAACCTCATCACTGATGAATAAAACTAATGATGCCATGACTGTACTTAATGTACTTAAGATAAAACTATTTTAAGGGAATTGTTTAAGACCAATAAAAGTATGTCCCAATCCGAGTGTACAGACCTAGCTTTGGCAATGGAGAGAGTATCTGAAGAAGCAGATATAATTTATAGCAGAGAGACTGTAAGTGTGTGAATGAAAGCCCTTGAAGGACAATGAAACATCAGTTGGGAGGACTACATGTTTTCGATGTGGCTCTTTCAAACATAGTAAGAATGATTGCCCCTTTAAAACAGCTACATGTTATAAGTGTAAGAAAGTTTGTCATGTTATAAGGATGTGTAGCGATCAATGGAAAAGAGGACAGGCAAAACATTTGGCAGAAGACAGAAACCTCAAGGAAAATTCTGCAATCACTTCACACGAACATGAGGTGTCAATCAGACAATTGTGATTAGTACAAATATGCCGGAAGTGAATCCGAAACCAAAACCCATTTTGATAAACTGTAAAATACCCGTGATGTTTGAGTCAAGTGATCATTCCCAAAATACTAAGGGGGAGAGTTCTTGAAGAATTGCATGGCACCTGTTGGAATGTCGAAAATGAAGGCATTGGCCAGGAGTTACGTATTGTGGCCTCAGATAGACTCAGATATCAAAAACCTACTTAGGGACTGCTCACACTGTACAAAATTTCAACGTAACCCACCAAAAACCGCCAATCATCCATGGGACGGGCCCCAAGAACCATTTCAACGAGTAAATTTTGACCACGCAGGTCCTTTTAAAGGTCAACAGTTTCTGCTGATAGTGGATGTGTATACCAAGTGGCTAGAAGTGTTTCCTGTGAGTAATGTCACTTCTCGTGTTACCATAGAGAAACTAAGAGAAACCTTTTCTCGTTTTGGAATACCAGCAACCTTGGTTTCTGATAATGGAACTGCATTTACTGTCTATGAGTTCAAAAATTTTCTCACAGAAAATGGAATCAATTACATCAACCATCGCTCCCATCCATCGTCAATTGGACAAGCAGAAAGGTAGGTCCAGACTCTTAAGATAGCTTTGCAGAAAATGATGGAAGAAAAGGGTAGTTTGAACGTGAAACTCAGTCGTTTCTTAATTGCCAATCGACGAGTCACACATGCAACCACTGGCAAGACGCCATCCCAGTTAATGTTGGGAAGAAATATTAAAACTAGACGATCTCATGCAGCCGAGAGAAACTACGGAAACTGCGGGGAAGAAAGAGGTTTCATTGGGCAAGGTTCGAGAATTCAAATGCGGAGACAATGTGCTTAGCTTCTTCTTAAACACATGCATCATAAATTATTTTATTTTTCCATAAATTTTTCAATATGGCGTATATTATTTTTAATGTGTAGAAAACTTAAATTAATAAAGTGAAAATTGGTATTTTATGATGAATTATCTAAAATGAGGTTATGAGATATTATTATGCTTGGACGGTAAAAGTTTCAGTGTTAATGGATATGAAAATTTGCTTCATGTTATTCTTATATGAAAAAATGAAACTTCTAACTCCATTATCTCCCAAACCGTTAGGATTAGGGATACACAATAAATTGTAAAGTAGCCTTAAAATTATGTCTAGAATCCAAAAATATCATAAATAGTGAGGTTTCGTATATAAAATTAATGACTTCCGGTCTGGATAGGTTACTTCTGGTACACTCTGCACATTGAAATTATCATAAATGGATAGAGCTCAACATGTTTTCCTATAATGGCACAATTTGTTTTTGTGAAAAATTGATTGTGAAGAATTTATAATGGGTGTACAGGTTTGGGACATGTACAGTACCAACTGCATATGAAGCCTACATATATATATACATACAGTCAACTCCCCACTATCCGAGGGCGGGTAACCGGGTTGTGGATTAACCGGGGTCAAAAAAAGTCAATTTCAATTTTATTTATTTTCTCAGTTTAGACAACAATACCATCATTTATCGATCTTATCATGTTGAGAAGAAATCTCTTTACTAATTATTATTTGATTTATCAATGGAAAAAAGCAATGAAACAAGGGAAATAATCCGTAAATTATTTGGTGGCGTGATTGTGACCGTAGTCATGTGGTCAGGGAGGAACGAGTCGGAGCAATGGCGTGACGAAGCAGGATGGGATCGGGATGGTGCACAATGGCGGATTAATGACCTTGACTGCTAGTCAACACGACATACTCACCTGACGGGATGTGCTAAAAATAGAAACCAAGACAGGTCCTATTTAGTTTCCAGTTCAGTGTGTAATTATCACTCCGATTCGTGTGCTGTTCAGTGACCCCTCATAATTTTGTGTTATTTTATGCTAAACAACTCATTTCAAAATGCAATTCTTTTGCATTTCATGAAATGTTGGATTAAGTGATATTTTAATTTTATTTGACAATGTTATAAATTTATAATTTAATAATAAGCATACATTTCAAACAGTTTGTTGTTCTTAAATTTTTACCAATTAGACAAAAAGATGAACCATCACTTGTTTTTGTACAAGTGCTCTATCTTTAATTAATTATACCAAGCGACCCTCCCCCCTCACCTAGCGCCTGACTTTCTCCTCCCGCACCCTACCCACCCATCCCGGCTGCTCGATGCCAAACAATAGAACATTTTTGTCCATGTTGGACCCTTATATTGTGTTCCTTGTTCATTCAACTAGAAGATTTTTTTATTCATTCCAGTAAGGTTTGGCCAAAAAAAATAATAAATATCGGAACACCGCAGACTCTTAATTAAAACTTGATTATTTCGTGTTTTACTAAATTTATTAAACTCTTTGTTTTAACCGTGGTTTTGGGTGTTCCAGGCCT
The DNA here is from genome assembly GCA_030545055.2 of Neoaliturus tenellus. Lineage (NCBI taxonomy): Eukaryota > Metazoa > Arthropoda > Insecta > Hemiptera > Cicadellidae > Neoaliturus > Neoaliturus tenellus. The sequence continues at coordinate 168,567,153 of CM061533.1, read as the reverse complement.
CTTCAACCAGTAATTAATAATTAACGTATGGCTTTTAGTGGAAGGAGATTAGCAATTTTAAACTGATAGTTCTCCTCGCCTGAAATGCCTGCACTTTTTGTTTTCTGTGCAGGTGGACCAACGGCTTAACGTGACTTTTGAACCACGGGAGAGGCTGAACGATCTTTTTTGTCCCCGAGCCGGGAATTGAACCCGGGCCCGCTGGGTGAAAACCCAGAGCGCTACCACTGAGCTACGGCCGCTGCCTCTTCAACCAGTCATTACCCCGCATAATCGGGAGTTGCGGGTCACTTATACCGTCTGTAAACATTTACAGTATAAGTGTAAATATATCGAATAGTGTTGGAAGACGTTTTATTATTTCAACCTGAATAAAAACTTTACAAAGGCTATAAACTGTATACTGTATAGAAATATTTGAAAATTGGAACGCTGTCAACAAGAAGTTGTACTGAAAAAGCAAGGAGCGCGAAGGAAGAACGATATAATGTTAAACTAAATGTAGCCTAATGCACATTTTTGCACACCATGCGATCATCAGTACTACCAACCTGAAAGCTACATACATCTAAATTTCTTCCTCTTCAAAATGACATTTCATTCGACTAGACGATTAGTAATAATGATGTACGTACGACATAAAATAACAATTTAGCAAATGACCGTCTGCCGGGCAGTTTGCCATTTCTTAGAGTTTGAAAATACATATTTTATATTCTATCTTATGAAATCTTAAAGAGTATAAATTGATTGATGATAAAAAAAATAGAAACTCTTTGACCAACAAGGGGTGCTAAATGCAAATTTATACAATAAAAACTATCGGAGTTAGGTTACCGTAGTTAAAAAGTCATGTTTTGACGTTTCAAACTTGTTGGCTACTTGGATTGATGTCACACAAAAATTTACATATATTTTGAGTTACTTTGTTGTAACACAAACACTTAACGGGTATATCTTACTATAATAAGAAAGTTCAGAATGTTACCTTTCGAATGACATATAATGTAATCACTTTTAAGGTATTTTTCACCAGTACAAAATGTTTAGGCCCAGACATCCGTCTCACGGCCGCGGCCACTTTAAGGCACAGCAATAAACAAGAAAACGGCCGTCTCACACTGCTATGGTTAAATTATGTCAATTTTATTTTTATTTATATTTTATTTTATTATTTTTCCTTTTTTTTTGAGCGGGGCCTTTGTAAGTGTGGGGCCTTTACAAGCACGGGGCCTGGTGCGGCCGCACCACTCGCGCCGCCCTAAGGCTGGCTCTGACTGCACCCCAAGCTATACTCGGACATAGGGTACAATGTGTTTAATAGTCCATTTGATCTACTTTCACATAAGATATACATTTCTAGTATACCTACTACGGTAGGTAGGTTATAAAATATATTTTTTACTAATTTTTTTTAAGTATGCAAAAACCTTCAAAAGTGCGTTTTATGGTCCCGGAGTGCAACATTGAACGCTCGGAGGGTTAATTACCCCTATTTTTGTTTAGCTTTTTATTCCCACATCCTATATTAAGGCTACAATCAAAAATGAGTACCCTATAACCTTACAATTTAAGTTAGGCCTATATCAAAACACTAAATTAGGCTGAGTACAGAACAAAATAATAAAAATTTTCAACATATTACACGTAGAATAGGCCTATAAGAAAAGTTACCTATGTATCTTACTTAAATTAACTGGCTGGGTAGCTGAGTGGTTATAGAGCTCGCCTTTGAATCCAAAGGTTGCCGGTTCGATCCTGAGAAAAGTTAATAGATTTTTAAAGGTTCGATTCAAGACCCAGTTGCCATTTGTCATTGGGCTTTTAATTAGTGATGCTTTCTAACAACTGGTCGATGTTAGATAGTAACACGACTGGGGTTTGGACCGTTCCCCGTCAAAACGTTAAAAAATGCCACTGGCATTGAAAGACACAAAAAAAAAAAAATAAAAAATAAGTGTGGTCTACTCCCGGATTTGAATCTTCCTGGCCAGTGGCCATATGGTGGTTCTTCATGTTAATGAAGATTAGTTTCTAGGTTAATGTTTGTTAGATTAGATTAAGTTTTGTCAAGCTAAATTTTGTATTATATAATGACAGTAATTTTAGATCCTAGCCTATTCAATCGTTATATTGATAGATATTTTCATTTGATAGTAGGGTAGGCCTAGGCACTACAGTAGGGCCAAAAAACCAAAATAGGCCTACTTATATTGGAAGTACCAAAATATAGCCCAGATAGCCTAATACGGTATATAAAATATGCTAGGCCTACATGAAAATGAACGAAAGGTGTTTTTGGCTTCTGAGGAACTCAAAATTAAAAAAGAAAAAAGTAACATTGTCGTATTCCCTAGAGGGAAATTCACAAAAAAATAACAAACTGTCAAACAAGAATAGGCTATTACAGTAGCCTAGAAGCCCTTTTGTCCAGCCATGGGTGGTTCGGACGCCGGATAATCTGGCCGTGGTCTTCCAGAAATGATATGTTCAGCGTTTCCCACACCAAAAATAGATAAGAATCAACTTATTCTATGTTATATCACTAAAGTAGCCTATATCAGTTCAATTGCCACTTTTCCAGACTGTTCGTTATCATGTCTTCTAAAACATTGTGTTCATGTTCTAATTTCCATCGATATCTTTTTTTTTTTTTTTTTGTGCTTCGCGGCCCGGTGTAACAAGGAAGTTAGATTCTGTTGCTATTACAGAATCCTACTTCAGAATTGCCCATTTAAAAAATACATTGTAGCCTTCGTTGACAGACCAGTTGACAGAATTTGATTGTAGCATAGCAACTTCTAGTATTATACCGTAACTATTGTTAGCAATGTATGTTGGCTACTTACGTATTTTGTTTTGTTTTTGTTTTTGGTGTATCTACGCCATTGGCATTTTTTAATGTTTTGACGAGGAACGGTCCAAACCCCAGCCTTGTTACTATCTAACATCGACCAGTTGTTAAAAAGCATCATCAATTAATAGCCCAATGACAAATGGCAACTGGGTCCGGAATCAAACCCTTAAAAAGCTACAACCCTTCTCAGGATCGAACCGGCAACCTTTGGATTCAAAGGCGAGCACCATAACCACTCAGCTACCCAGTCAGTTAATACCGTCAGTATTGTATCAGATTATTCATATTTATGTCATGGTAATTCTAATAGGCCTATATATTATTTATGTAGGCTATTGGTTATTTGACCGTTGGAATAAATAAATAAATAAATAAAGACCAGAGTCCATTAAACATTGCTAAGGTAAACTGCCTAAATGCCATGACCTTAAGCATCCTTCAGCCTGGTTAAGTTTCTTTTCAAGAATTAAACACCTTTTTCCATAAGTAAGGTTGTATGTTGTACTATTTTTTTACTCCTCATTATTTCCCCTTCAATATACTGTTTTCAGGTGGTAAATAGCTTCAAAATGTGATTAACTATAAAATATTTACGAGAGCAAGTCATTTTTGCACCATTTACATAATTCCGTGAAAACGAAACATAACTCCGTGATATGTCAGCCAAATTCCGTGACCATCCTGCTGTACCCATATTATGGTCAGAAACTTTTTTTAAGATGTTACTTTAGCAATATAACTGCTTATTATGGCTAAAACAATACTTACACCCATATAAGAAATCTCTTTTACATGCTGACAACAGTTTAGAGCATATGATGTCAAGACTGCATACAGTAAAGAATTTCTTCTCATAGAGGAATTTTAAAATAAAGGAAACCCAAATAAAAAAGTTATATTATATCAAATTCGTTTCATTTTACCAGATTAATAGCCTCTTAAATTAAATCCAAGTTTACACAATACATTAGAACGGCAGTTAAAGTAAGTTACATCAACATTTATTGCAAAATGAGAGAACTTTGTTTGCTAGGTACTTACATCATTGACTATGGATTCTATAGTATCCATAGTCAATGCTTATATCTTTGGTCAAGAAATAACTACATTTTTTTAGAGCATTGACATAGGTCAATTGACATAGGTCCTACGAAATATTTAAGGTCATTAAAAAGTTAAGACAATATTTCTACTCCTACATTGCTTTAATGTGTTAAACATCTTGTTAAAAACCATGTACAACAAACGTGTTTTCAGTAATGTTAATACCAAAATGTCGACCACGGATTTTGGGATTTGTGTATTTTAGTGTTATAATTAACACTTTTTCAACTAAACTTGGATCAAAATGTGGAAAAAATGAGATATTTCGTTACTAAAAACCACCTCTTCAAAAGCTTTAATCTGTGACTTCAAGCACGGAATTTGAAAAATGCATTATTTGTCATTCAAATCCCGTGACCATTGATAGTTGGAAATAAAAAGGTTAGATCACATTTTTAACAATTTATTTATTAAAATCCTTATCTGCAAAATGCTCTGAGTAAAAATATATTTTTACAATTAAAAATAAGTGAAAAGACAAATAAATAACACCCTCAATAATCAAAGCTTAATAAACGTCTTAGTAGATTCTTTGACAAGAAACAAGTTATTTACTTAAGTAAAAGTTAAAATATCAACCACGGAGTTTAGTATTTATATAAATTAGCTCTTTATCTAAAATTTCATAAATTATAACTCGTTTGAAACGTAAAAAAAACTATTTTAATGCATTACTGAACAGGCACATATAAAAATCAATTTCCGTGGTCGTTATCACGGGTTTTGAAAACTGAATGATTTACAGTTTAAATCCCGTGACAGTTATTTTAAAGACATTCAGAAATAAAATCGTCTTAATGAAGCAGTTTTAAGATAGAAATGATTAACTAAACAATGTTTAAATCGATGAAAACCCCCATTTATATGAAATATACAGCGTCAATAACTTATTTGGCTCTCCCACATCCTTGGTAAAGAAGCTAAGAAAGTAAGTTAAGCACTTCTGCACCGGGCAACGTTTGACCGCCAACTGACAAAAATTTAGCCGCCGCGTCCCGCCAAGAAACACACAGAGTAGTAAACAAAGAGTTTTTGAGTGAAAATGACGTTATTTCGCCGTCGGTTTGCCCATTTCGTCAGTATTCGCACGTAAAGTGAGGAATCACGGCGTTTGGTATGTTCACCGCATTTAGGCAGTTTACCTTAGCGACTGCTTGTCCGTTGTCCGATCGTTATTTAACTTAGGCTCTATCTGAGCGAGCAAATCATGATTGTTTCAAAGTCGATACCCACCGTCAATTGGGCCATTGATAACTTACTCTTCATTATTACATACGTATAGGGTTACCATACTCTCCGGGATGAAAAAGAGGACAACCTAGTACTCGTCACGAGTCGAACTCATGTCGAACTATAATAATAAAATTATCTGATTTTATGACCCCCCCCCCCCCCCCTTATAAATATTTCCGAATGAGGAGCACACTAATGTTAAAAATTAAAATTAATAGATTATTTCACTTTTTTAAAAATAATATTATTTCTTAAAATACTAAATAAGGTGCATTTTTAATAATTCTATTCAATATTTGGGAATATAATAAGAAGGTTTTAGCCATAAAATCAGTAGGCCTAGGTTTTATTTTGTTGTTTAGGGTATATTTTATATAATTTTCTAAGAATTGCCAAAAAACATAAATGAGAAAAATGTAAAATGTCAAGCGCACATAATTTATTACTGTACGTAGTTAATACTAATTGGCGAAACTTCGTTATCCGTCTCCACCGTTATTATCGATGTGGAAATTTCGATATTGCGATAATATTGCTATTATATCGATGATACGATTACACGGTACGAATACGATTTTATTACCTGATTTAGTTTCTCGTTTAATATAATGAAATAAACCTTTTAAAATAATACGGTAATAAAACAAATACCGTATATATATTCCAATAAGTAACTGTAAATAGGCCTAACAACAAAAGAAAAAGTAAAAATTGTAGCTAAAAAATGTAACCTGTAATAAAGAACAACACAAAATAAACTAACCAAGTTTGTTGTGTAGCTGTATCTCTAAATTCAAACTGTGAGAAGAAGCAGACTCAAGCAGATCTAAAATGGCGTCACACTAATGCTGCCAAATACAAATCAGAAAGGTTTTTTTTGCTATTGTATTGAGGGAATATATGCATTTTAAATGTTTCCAAACACCATTGATTTAGTTGTTATAAACATCGCTGTCAATTAAAGTGACGGAGGTTTACGGTTGTCGGTTACACTGTTAGGTTAGATTATTATTATGATACATATCTTTTCTCAGTATCGTTGTTAATTCGATTGTTTTCATCGCTCAGTTTCAATCGCAATATCGAAATTTCCACATCGATAATAACGGTGGAGACGGATAACGAAGTTTCGCCTACTAATTATGCAAGTAAATTTATATTAATTGCATAAACAATAAAAAATCCAAAAAGTTTTTTCTTACGTCCATGGGGAGGAGTTCTTTCAAGATTCATCCTAATTTTTTAGTTAAAGAAGGGCAAAAATAGTTGAAAAATATTATTGGTTCGTATTTGATAATGAAATGTAGTTTCAAAGACGAGATTCAGTCACTTTCACAATCAGTGACTTAAAAAGACTACTCTATGTATGCTAAAACATAACCTCACTTTCTCACTCAAATACAATCACAATCCGGCCATTTTGCGTACTCTGGCAGTGACGTCTAGCCATAGATCATAGATGAATATGGTCTAGCCTAACTAAAAGGAATATCCTACAAATTGTTTCATTAGAGTAAAAGTAAATTAAATGTGGTATTAATTTTGACTCTAAATTTAACATTTTAAACAATATAAATTACAGTTTGATAATAATCTGAAAGAAGTAGCCTATCAGTATAAAAAATTTTCTTAGTGGTCGGTAAAAACATAAAAACAACTATTCATTTTTGCTACTTCCAAAAAGCCGGACAAATGTACTGATTCTCAAAAATCCGCCCGGACGGGTTTTCATGTTCTAAAAAGAGGACATGTCCGGGGAAAAGAGGACGTATGGTAACCCTGCATACGTACCCTAATAGTTCATTCTTGGAACACACGCATAGGTGGTCCAGTCCAGAGGTGGCTGGATTTGAGGGCTTCAACGTACAACACAGCAGCCCCTCAAACTCCAGCAAAAGACTAGGGCTGGGTTACAAACATACAACTACATCAATACAACTAAGTTACCTACATGCCTGGCCCTAAGTTATATCCTAATCCAATACATTGTTCCTGATCTTCAATCCTATCTTGGTATTTGGGGAATTAAGAGAAAAAAGAGAACACAATAATATAGGCCTAAATTACCAAACTCTAGGCTATTCTGACCGTTAAAATGTCCACTTTGAGCCTTGAATCCAATGTCCCCTGTATCAAATTAGGCTAGGACTACTTCATTGACTACTTTGGCATCATAAACTATCTAAAGTTCTAAACTGTAGACTAATAAAACTTAAATCAGCTCAGATTGACTGATGGTAAAACATAACTTACTAAGTAGAGCTGGTCATCACATCTCCTTCAGAAATTTTACGTCTCAATTCGTCGTTTTAAATTAATGCGAATTCGGAAATAAACAGTTCGTTCGATAATCACTGTGTACAATAATTAACTAACACATAAAAATTAAAAGATCTGCACACTTTTACATTCCAATTTGTTACATTATTAAATTCCTTTCCCTTTCTTTCAATACTTCATCTGTCTCGTTTTCTATCTTCATCATCTCACTTCTTGTTCTTCTTCATACTTACTGATTCATTCTTCTGGCATTTTTCTTTTCTTTATTTCTTTCTCTGTCATTCTTAAACTACAGGATGGCCAAACTATTACATTTCGCTCATACCAAATTTCCCTACACAAACAATTAAGTTATGTATAAATGTGTATAAATTTTGTAGCCCTAACAATAGCCACCTCTAGTAAATTGTCTCTTATTTCAAATTGTCCTTAAATTAAAACATGCTATGTTTATTTTGTTATTATTAACTCACTAACAATGGTTAGTGAAGGGTTAACTAAACATAGCTGTTCTAAGTCAACATGAATGTTCTAAGTCATGTACCTATAAACGATTTGTACTTGTTATTGTTATGTACTTCAATATTTATTCTTGTTATTGTTAATTTATGGTTGTAGTTATTGTTAATTTATTGTTGTTGTTATTGTCATATTTTTTGCCAATTTTTAGGCCTAAATATTCTGAATTGTAAAAGATTGTATTGTGTGCACTTTCTCAGTCATTGCTTTTATTTACTGTTATGTATTGTGTATTGAACTTTTGATATGTCTTAGAATTTTTTCGTTCTCAAACATTGTATGATCTGTTGCACCTTTAGCAAGTTTAATTCAACATTGTAATTTAGTTTATAAAATAATATTGTAAATGGTGTTTGCCGGGGAAAATAAATAAAAATAAATAAATAAATAGCTGCTTTTAGGCGTCGAAAAAAGGACATTCTACTTGGGAACGCTTTCTTTTTACCCGCTAGAAGAATTTTTTTGAAGCTGCAGGTTCGCTAGGAGGTCCACCACCAAAGTATAGTTAATTTTTTGTAAATAATGAACATAGTTGTGTTACGTTTTTTAAAGGAAATTTAATATTTTGACGCTATCTATCCGGCCTAGGCTGGTCAACGACGAAAAGGATGTAATTCAGGTTATTTACAAATCTTTCATACTAACTAAAGTGCAATATTAGGGTAAAAAAATACTTGTAAATCCCATTGGCAACAATAGTGCGAGTAAAAAGAACGTAACGGGTCGTCCCCATTGCTGCGTTGCCAGTTCGAAGTTGGAAGTGTTCGTTGCCTTGTACTAGAGACCATGTAAGTATATTGCTATGTAGATGTCATACTTTATATAGGAATTTCAATCACATATGAATATGAAGTCTTGGATATTTCTGGGTTTTGCTCAGAGAAATATTTTGAAGTGTGTGCCGTAAGACTACATAATTAACAAAACACTCATAGCTCTCTCATTTCTATCGTACACCTAACTCTGATTTGGAGATCCAGAACATTACTGGAATTTGATAAGACAGTATTTTTGTATCGTACTGCCCTCCGTAATGCAAATAAATCGGCCTGCTCATTAGATAACTATAGCTCCGCCAATTCCAATAAGACTGCAAGGCAGTTAGTAAAAAAGATACTAAATGGGCGAATAAATCTAAAGTCGAGGACTCTGCATTTTTCTCCAACGTCATCGACGAGGTGAGGACTACTTACCCTGCTACGTCTGTGACGCCCTGGACTTGCTGAAAGATCATCCTGTTAATGTACCTGGTTTCTCATGGAAATAAGACATCACTGGCGGTAGAAGTTGTCAACATGAAGAACTTTCTAACTCAAAAGTCATTTATGAAATTTCATGAACTTATCAAGAAAGTAATTAGGGTAATTGCTCATCTTTTTGCAAATTGTATTAATAGTTGTGTGTGGCTCAAGCTGTATTTCAGAGAAATCTCGAAGATTTCTAAATATTGATTTCTATTCACAAAAACGCTCCACAAACAGGCCAGAGAGCTACAGGCCGATCTCTGTGGTACCCATTTCACTAAGTGCAACATCTTCTGACGGATCTCAAAGACGTGTCGACATTATAGCAATATTTAGAAAAGAAAACAAGGCTTTAATAATTGACCCAACCATAAGGATGGAAACATCGGAAGAGCAGGTAGAAGAAGTAAATAACGAAAAGAAGAAAATATATGAACCTTGCATCCCACACCTATCAGAAAAGTATAATATAAAAAACTGGATTGTGATTGGCATTCTAATTAGCAGTCGTGGAACCATTCCGAAATTTCTTGTTGATTTTTGTAAAAAATACGGCAACCCATAAAAAATTATCGATTCAATTTGTATAATTTAAGTGTTATAAGAGACTCTATCAAAATTTTAAATCATCACTTATTCCAGCCAAATACATAACTTTTATTTTACTGTATGTAATTGAAATTTTTTTTATTGTATCACAATCAAAATTGTTTGTATTCTGGATCAACTTTGGTCAACTGGAAGTCCAGTCAGATTTGTAACTTTTAATAAAGTTAATTTCTCTCTCTCTCTCTCTTAGAATCTGCTTTTAAAATCCAGGTCAGTGATTATTTTGAATCTCACCAGATGTTATCGTCTCATCAGGTATTGGTTTTAGGCCTGGGATGTCTACGGTCGATGCAGTCGGGGCCCTCTTGTTGTAAGTATGACCAGGGGGTCCCTGCGTCCTATCTTCCATATAATGTTAACCTATGTACCTTTTTCTATTATTTATTTATTTATTTATTTATTTATTTACGGTTTCACCATTTTTACAATATATTACATAGTGGTTATATAATGCTATAGTTTTACTCATTCATCTATATAATAATTAATTAATAATGGTCCTTCGACTTTACCAGTACACCAGCAAGAAAGTTAACTAATATAAATAATAAGTCCTATTAATAACAACAATAACAACCATAAACGTTACAATACTGCAATAACAAATTAACAAATATATATATATATATATATATATATATGTATATATATATATATATATATATATATATTTAAGGCAACAACAGCAACAAAATAATTTTAACATTAAATATAAACAACAATTCTATTAACAATAACATGCTGAGTATAAAAATAAATATTTAGGCCACATATACAGTAACTTTTGGAAATAATAAATAAGTTCATTATAACAATTTATACCTTCAACAATGATACTAATCCTACAATGAAAGAACACCTTAACAATTATGAACTTAATTAACTATGACTAGTGATGCATTTTCAGGTACTTCCGCTTCTCTAATCCCGGCTTGGAGACAAAAAAGTCAATGTCTTCGGATATCGTATTGCCCAGCCGATGAAGACGTGGGATGACACTGTTGAACTCGTAGTTAGTAGAACAGGAAGCTAGGCAAAACAAGTTTCTAGAACGGGTCCCAGTCGGAACACAGAGATATTAATGCAGCTGAGAAGACTGGGAGAGGATATGGTCCCGTTGAGGATGCTGGTAAAAAAAGCCACATCAGCCGCATCTCTTCTCAGCGCCAATTGGTGGAGGTTCAGCATCATCTCGACTTATTCTTGACATGGAACTGAGTGATAATCAAATCCAAGTTTAGTCCCAACTACACGAAGGAAACGCTCTTGAAGTTTTTGTAGTCGGTCAACCTGTCCAATCAGGTAGGGTGACCACACTGGACTGCAATACTCAAGGACTGATCTGATAAGTGTAACGTACAAGTACTTTAAGGCAGTAACCGAGAGGCCGTGCCTTGATGTGCGGAGTATGAAGCCCAAGGATTTAGAAGCTTTCTTGCAAATGTAATCCAAGTGGTCATGGAAGGTAAAATTTGTAGAGAAGATCACTCCAAGGTCTCGAATTACAGTTTTACGTGGAAGTATCTCATTGTTGATCTTGTAGTCTGCTATGATTGGATTATGAGAACGGTAGAAGGTGATCACAGCACATTTCTTGTAACTAAGCAGCATCCCGTTGTCTTGACACCATTCATTGATCTTATAAGAAGGCAATTTTGAATTCTTTCACTGTCAATACGAGATTTCACCACGTCGAAAATCTTAATGTCGTCTGCAAACATGAGACAATTTACATCAATGCAGTTAACAATGTCGTTAATGAATATACTGAAGAGGAAGGGTCCCATATGTGACCCTTGAGGCACCCCAGAATTAGCAGCAAAGGGCGATGATGTAGCTTTCCTGAACTTGACAACCAGATCCCGCTCACTTAAATAGGATTTAAACCATAATAACAGCTGTCCGTTGATCCCGTAACCCGACAACTTCGAAAGGAGAATAGTATGGTCGACACAGTTGAACGCTTTGCGGAAATCCAGATAAATGCTGTCAACTTGGTTACCTTGTGATAAAGAATGACTCAGGAAATTGCTGTACAGGACTAAGTTTGATGTAGTTGATCTACCCGAGGCAAACCCATGTTGCTCCTCGACGATGACATTCTTGAACAGATGACCAATTGAGTCAAGTACCATAGGCTTTCAAAGACCTTTCCCAGAGCTGGCTGTATCACTATAGGTCTGAAGTTGCTGACATCTGACGAATTATTCACCTTTGGGATTGGTACCACGTAGCTACTTTTTAAACATTTGGGGAAACAGCCATCCTTCAAAAGAGCATTGAACAGAACCGTGAGTTGTGGGGCAATAAGAGAACTGCAGAATTTCAAAACAGACGGTGGTATCAGGTCGGGGCCAAAGCCTTTGAACGCATCTAACTGTGAAAGTTTCCTCAGGACATCTTCTTGTGACAACTTTCATTGGAACAAATTTATCTGGGTGCCAAAGTCAATGTCGGAGTGTGAAGTTTTTGGCGGACTATACACAGACGAAAAGTAATCTGCAAATAGTTCACAAACCTCTTTTGGATTATCGGAGCTACGCCCTTCATGGACGAATTTCGAAGTCTGCATGCTATTTTTCTTCAATCCGTTGGCAAAGCTGAAAAAATGCTTTAATGTTTTGAGTTATTAAATGGCTGATGCTGATAAATTGGTGGAATTTGTTTCATTATTTAAATTGGGTCCTTTTTGGTACAGCTGGAAATCAACTTTACATTTAAATTTTGTCATAATATTTGAATTTTCGGTGATTTTTCATAAAAATCCCCTTTTTTCTAAAAAAAAACCGGTCATTTTATTTAATTATTTAAATACCTGACCATTGGGGGACCACCAATTGACCTACATGACATTTGGCCGTCGTGCCATTTGTCCTACATTTTAAAATTAAATAATAATTAATCAATAAATAGCCGGAACCATTTGTGCGATATGTCAATTGGCCGTCTTGCAATTTGTCCTACATTTGAAATTAAATATTTAAAATTAAACAAATAGGCGAAACCACTAGACCTACATGACACTTAGCCGTAGTGCCATTTGTCCTACATTTTAAAATTAAATTATAATTGTAAAATAAATAGCCGAAACCATGTGTACGACCCGTCACTTGGCCGTTTATCAATTTGTCCTACATTCGAAATTAAATATTAAAAATTAAATAAACAGGTGAAACCAACTGACCTACATGACACTAGGTCGTCATGCAATTTGAACGTATTGCGGAAACGCCCCACAGTTTGAATACTTTTCGACCAATAGCATCGTATATAACGACTAGAACAGCAAAGGAACATGAAGGGGGGACTCGCAGGTGTGGCAAGTATTAATTCCCGTCAAACCAAAAATTCCCTTGATGTTACTGGGAGCCCAAATTTTCATACGAGTAAGTTGAGTTAGAACTCACTTTTCACCGAATTGGTATTTTTGAACCATGAAAACGAGAACTATTGTTGTATCCTGCAGCGTTGGCAACACTTGCTGGTAACAAAGAGTAAAACGTTTATGTTTTAACACTTTTTAACCTACAAAAACTCTGTGGCGACATCCGCGGATGTCGCAGAAACTGACACCATTGCTCTTATGGGATGTAGTTCACCCGTGGCACTACATTCGTCTTGAAGTGACTGAGTTTTTAACTTCGTTGGTTATTCCGCACAACACAAGTCGCTGTTTAGTTTGTAAAAAGGGAAATATCTTCATACATATTGGTAAAACTGCTAAGAGATCAGTCATGTGACCACTTAAATTACGGTCATGACGGACGTACGACGATGATCATTGGTTGCTGTTCTGTTGAGGGGCGTTTCCGTAATGCGTTCATATGGCACAACGGCCAAGTGTCATGTAGGTAAATTGGTACCCCCTGTTTATTTAATTTTTAATATTTAATTTCGAATGTAGGACAAATGGCACGACGGCCAAGTGTCATGTAGGTCAATTGGTGGCCCCCCTGTGTATTTAATCATTATTATTTAATTTTTAAATGTAGGACAAATGGCACGACGGTCAAATGGCATGTAGGACTAATGGTTTCCCCTATTTATCTAATTTTAAATATTTAATTTCGAGTGTATGACAAATGGCATAACGTCCAAGTGTCATGTAGGTCAATTGGTGGCCCCCTATGTATTTAATAATTATTATTTAATTTTAAAAATGTAGGACAAATGGCACAACGGCCAAGTGTCATGTCGTTCAATTGGTAGGCAACCCTGACCATTATATAAAAATAACTTTTGTTTCAGCTTATATTGTGTAAAGTCCTTATATCTTTTTCCGTTCCCGAGAAAAAGGTACATATAAGTGCTGAAAAATAAAACTTTCGAAAAACGGAAAAAACGTCAAATAAAAAACTTTTCACTTACTATAACTGACACCATCACAAAACATAACCAAAATGTAAACATAAACAAATATGTAAACAAACAAACAAGAACAAGACCCTTCCATTTCATCTGGCTGCTAGATTTCGGCTGATTATTAGGGTAGCCAAAGTTCAAAAAAATATTACTTAGTTTATGTAACAACTATACGTATGAAACAGCAAAACAGAGGCTGCAACCTTAGTCATTTTTGCTGCACAAACTGAATAAAGAACAAGTCTAGTTAAACTGTGTTTTTCAATTATTTCCCGTTACCATTGAAACATAAAACTTACATCATTTTAAAGAGAAAATTCCCTACTACAATTTAAATTAAAAAAATAAAATTAGATTTTTTTCGATTTTTACGTGCAGTGACCCCCATTTACTAATTACTTTGATGCAGGGGCGAACCCAGGATTCAATTTCGGGGGGGGATATTTTTTGGAGGGGTGCGTAACACCGGGGGTTTGGGGTGTATGGAATACCCCACAAGAACACGGCGGGTCCGGGGGGGCCTCCTCCGGAAAATCTTGAAGCTAAATGGTTAGTTTTAGTGAAATTCAGTAGTTAAAATTTAACTTTATGCAGACCTCTACTCTGTCAGAATTTGGGTGAAACTAATGGGTTTCGAATATTACATAAAGGGATGATCAGACTATTATTTAAACTTGAAAAAATGTATTGACTTTATATTACGATGGGAAATAAATAACATTCAGGCGAAGTTCAGTAAAAAATTATCATCTAAAGTTTATTAAAAACACCAAAATATATTACTCATCAAGAGGTAAATATACGATTTATCTTTAAGACACAGAATACAGTATCAGAGTTATTTACATTATAAGATAGTATATAATTATAATAATAACTAATAAAAGTAAAACAACTGTAACTTAAAAGTATTATATTATTTTAACAGTGCATAAGACAAAATATACTGTGTCTTCTTAAAAAAGAATAAAGTTCTCAAAATTCAAATGAAGTACAGTAAATGATAGTCTACAGACTATAAAAAATACCAAAATAAATAAATCACTTAAAAATCGTCAAATATATGAGTTATCTTTTTCTCTAAGATACACAAATCTTTAGACTAACTAAACGGCAAAACCACAAAATACCTAATAAGTTAGGGGTGGCAGCACTGCAAGTGAATTAGTGCGCGCTTAGTGCCAATTGCAAGGACTCGACAGTGCCGACGAGACGCTTTATATGAACTCGTCAGAATAATGCCAACGCGCAATAAATAACGTATTTCATTTCCAAAACTTAAATGACCTGTTTTAGATGTAATATTACTGTTTTATCTTTTTGCATTGTGCAATAAAAACCCCTATTATTCTTTATAAAAGTTGGCGTTTATATCTGTTTATAAAAGTCTGGCGTATAAAAATAATATTTTAACCATTTGTCACAGTTTTTTTTTGTAGAATATTTTTTTACTCTTTAACATTTTGGGGGGGGGATATATCCCCTTTATCCCCCTCCCTGGGTTCGCCCCTGCTTTGATGCAACATAAGCTACGTCATACAAATTACAGATTTTAGGACATTTTATCTATTAAAAGTCATTTTTATGGACGTAGTGTTACGGGCAGTTAAATTTTCAATACTATGGTCAATTATGAGTGAAATCACGATTTATAAGTGCAAAATTTGCCATTTTAAAACTAGGGACTTTTTGATCAGGATTGGTAGCAACACTGCAAGTAGAGAGTGTGTGTGGTGTGTGCGTTTGTGTGTGTGTGTGTGTGTGTGGTAGGTAAAGTGGTTCTGTTCTGTATGGATGGAGGTCCACGCAGTGGTGCAATCTGTTGATGGATTTGATTAATAGATAAGTAATTGTTCTAGGATTCATTACAATTTGTTTTTAAATTGTAGTTTTTAATGTGACTATGGCGAAAATGAACTAGACAGCTAGCAGTCATTTGATTGTTGAGTTAATTTTCTGTGCACTATAACTGCACTAGTTCTCCAAAGAACCCAAAATGGCGTTGTGTACGGACTCAAAGGCTCCCCTGCGATCTGTCAAGCGAGTGCAGTTTGGAATTTTATCTCCGGATGAAATTGTAAGTTATAATATGTGATTTAACTACTGTATCAGGGTGCACAATTTATGTATTTATAACACCTAGTTTATGATGACAGCCCTATAATATATTTCGGTCAAACCATCATTCATAGCCAGGCCTATGTTGCTCAGTGAGGGTTGCATCAAATCAATATTTTTATTTACCGAAGTTACAAAGTTTAATGAAGGCTATTACAAAGTGCAGTGCCTAGCCTATGTGACTATTGATGCTCGGTTTAAAGGCGGTTTGTAAGTTACTACAGATGTTCAAATTGAAGGTGTTTTGCTTCAGAAGTGCAGAACAACTTAAGGTAAATGCCCCAAATACCGACAGTGGGTTTGACAACAAAATATAAGCTGTTCGTCGTGTGTATTGGGTACTTTCAAAGTCAGATGAGTTTGTGGTCTTTTTTTTAAAATAAAATGAAACAATTTGCCACCTTGTATAAGTTTGTGCTTGTAAGTTTTGTCTGCCCTTGTTCCTCTACAGTGATTTTAGTTAAGAATCTAACAGGTTTCCACTAGGAACATATATATCTGGCTTAGGGAATAAGTACTTATAAGAATAATTAAGGTAATTGCCCCAAATACCAACACCTTAATGCTAAATTCGAGTTTAAATTAGCAGAAAAACACTTAATGGTTATGTAAAGCTTGAGTATTAGAAATTAATTAATTTTTCCATTTCATAAACTTTCAGATTAGCTTAGATTAAAGAAAAACAATAATCTTGACAGTTTTTAAGCAACTTAAAGTTGGGGAAACAAGTTTGTCAATTTTCTAACAATACCGAAAATAATGAAAAAAATAACGACATCGCATGTCCTAATAAGACCACAAACTCATCTGACTTTGAAAGTAGCCAATACAGACGACAAATGGCTCGTATTTTGTGATCAAATGTGACCTTGTCGGTATTTGGGGCATTTACCCTAGTCATGGTACGGTAAGTTAAGACCTAACCCCGGGATCATGATACTTTTTCGTTTTGAGGCCCCCAGAAGCCAAAGACACCCTACATTCAAGTTTATCCATGTCCTTACAATCTGTCCATCCCTCAAAGGCTTTGTGGTTGTTTCGGCCCTATCTGACCAATTTGCACAGTCAGTTCTGATTTTGATGATTGGGGTGTAAGCCAGCATCCAACTTAAATTTACTGTACAATACTTGAATAAGTTCATAAACCAGAATGATCGTGCCAAGGGAACGGGCTTTACAAAAGGGTCAAGACTTGGTTTTTGGCATTTTCCGACCTTAATTTAAAAAATCCATCAATTTTAACATAAACGAGTCAGAAAACCTCAATTGAATTATTAACTTAAGCTTAGGCCTAATTACAAATGAGCAAATCCAGCCATATAGAGAAAATCCTAAAACATATTTCCCGGATGTTATTCTTATATAACTAAACAAAATCTTGGTATTAGGCCTAACTAAAAATATAAATTGGTATGTAGGCCTACATTAATTATACTCCGTTCAAAATAAATGTGCGGTCGAAAGACAGAATTTTATTTCCCACCACCAGGAAAATTCCCTCAATACCTTCCTGAATTCCCCGATTTTCTTCAAAAACCAGATGTTATTTTAATTTCGCCCTTAAAATTTAGAGTATAAAATAGCGCTGATGATCGTGTTACTTCCTTTACTTGCCGTTGGAAGCACTTCTTGTTACATCTCAAATGTCAAAATTAGAATGTTTGTTTACGAAAAATCAAAACATTGGCATAAAGTGACATGAGATACTAAACAGCTGTGGTTATTCTTAGTGATTCTGATTGTTTGGATTCTTGACCGTGGGAGGAACGAGAAAAATGGGGGAATTGATATCTGCGTTTCGACCGCACATTTATTTTGAACGGGGTATAGTAAGGGTTTAACCTACATTCGCTTTCAAAGCCCAAATGGCGGTGAACCTACGCACTTTCCCCCATGGGTTTAAATGGGATAGGCTAATCGAAAAGAATAGGGTACCGTACTATAGCTTGATAAAATGTGATACATACAATGTAGCCTATGTACATTTACTAGGTAGGGTCTAAATTATTTATTAATATCAAAACCCATATGATGGCAAACTTACGTAACTTAACTCACCCAACCCCAAGGTTTTTATGGGGGAAATAGAAACAATACCAATATTCCATTGAAAATGCCACTGAGTATTTAGCAATTAGGCCTAAGTTTGAGTTGGCCCTACTTTGTTATGACAACATCGCAAACTTAGTTATCGCAAAAATCAAGAGTTCCACCATCGATAATAACAATGGAGTAAGATAATGGACTTTCGCCCCCTTGTAGGCCTAGGCCTATGTGTCTAAATAAAAATTTAAATAAAAGCAACCGAGTCAATATTGCAAATCATTGTTGAGTCGGTTACTAAACTAAAATGGATTATAACGTAAAAATTACCCTTTTTCAGTCCGATCTCGTGTGCATCCATTTCAACACTAGAGCACAAGCTTAGTGCTCATGGGAAACATGTTTTAGGATTTTCTCTATATGGCTGGATTTGCTCATTTAATAACTTTTTACAATTGGTAATTTTCTGACTATGATGCAATCACCCACCGATTAACTATTGTAAACAATTACAATAGTTAGTCGGTGGGTGATTGCACCATAGTCAGAAAATGACCAATTGTAAAAAGTCAAATGTCACAAAGAATATTAAAATATTTTATCAAACCAAAAGGGAGCTTAGTATATAATGAAAATGTACCAGGCCTATATCTAATTTTACAAATATTACTGTGTAGCTATAGTATTTCATGTAAAACCACACTGATAAGCAAGCGCAAATTGATCGTGACATGAGTGCCGTGTCAACCAACCCTGACTGAGTCAAGGCCGTTCTACGGTAAAAATTTTTGTACCATCTTAGCGCTTTCAACAAATAGGGTCAAGTGGGGTAAGTGGACGCCCGGGGCAAGTGGACTCCCAGCTAATAAAAAATTGGTTTATTATTAAAAAAAATTCAAAACTTAGACAAAGGTATTTTAAACTATGCTCTTTCAAATTATAATCACTAAAAAATTGTCTGGTTATTATTACTGTGTGTTTTGATGAGTTTAAAAACATCTTACGTTTCTACTCTAAACGCAAGTGCCGCTCGGAAAATTTAAAAAATTACCAAAAATTCAAATATTAAGATAGGCCTAATTATTTTAAAATTGGTGATCTGACTAATTTTTTAAAGAGGAATTCAAAAATAATATTTTTATTGCCCTACAAAGTCATTTTGGAGGACTTGGAGGGGGGGCGTACGCTTACCCATTGTTACATCGCTGTTGGGGCAAGTGTACTTTTACCAATGGGGCAAGTGTACACCCCCAAAATTGACTTTTTAGGGCAATAAAATCATTATTTTTTAATTTCCCTTTAAAAAATGAGTCAGATCCCAATTAATTTTAAAATAATTATCTTAATATAGGCCCTGTTTGAATTTTTAGTATTTTTTTTTATGTTTTAAGCGGCACTTAGGTTTAAAGTTACTTCACCAAGCGGAGGTTTCCAAGAAACTTCCAAACTATTGTATTTTTCAAGATATTTTGATGGACAAAAAAAACAAAATAAAGCTCATTTTCTGCTCTTTAAGACCTATTAATTGTCAATTCACTGAAATAGTGTTATCTCTAAGTTTTCATTTACTTTACAATTTCTTAAAAAACTGAGTTTTCCGTTTTACCGTGCGGAGGTTCACGAAAAAGTTCATAACTCCTGGACCGTTTGAGATATTTTGATGAATAAAAAATCAAAAGAAAGCTTATTTTCTCCTCTATAATCCACTTGCCCCAACATAAACATATATGCAATGCAAAGCTACATTAAGGGGGGGGGGGTGTACACTTATCCCAGATTGAAAGGCAAGTGTACGCCCCAAACATCACTTTACAAAAAAAATTGTAAAAAATACAAAATTAACATTTTTAACAAAATAAAAATAATACATATACAAAACATTCCAAAGAATAATCATACAAAATTTTATGTTTATATCACTGCCATGTGTTTTTTAATCTGCAGTCAAAGTGGTACTATGTGATTTGGGGGGTCCACTTACCCCACTTGACCCTAGCCTAAAATGTGATATTACCAATTTTTGTTATTATATTTTGTTTCTATTTTTTTATTTTCAGCGACGGATGTCAGTTACTGAAGGTGGTATCCGTTTTCCGGAAACCATGGAAGGTGGACGGCCCAAGCTTGGGGGTTTGATGGACCCCAGACAAGGTGTCATAGATAGGATGTCAAGATGTCAGACATGTGCTGGTAAGTAGGTCTGGAATGAACATATTTTTGATAAACCCTATAGCTTTGTTTGTATTTATTGTACCTAGCTGCTTAAAACCCTTTTAAGTGTATCCTAGGCTTTTTAGCGAATTTCCCTATAGGGAATACGCTATTACGGTAGTAGCCATGGTAAGACCTAAGCCCGGGACCACTTTACTTTTTCATTTTGAGGTCCCCAGAAGCCAAAAACACCATTCGTTCATTTTCATATATATGTATATATATATATATATATATATATATATATATATATATATATCTATATATCTATATATCTATATATCTATATATCTATGTGTCCGTGGTACTGATAACTTTTGAAGGGGACCTCCGATTTTGATGAAATTTGGTATGGAGGTGTAAGGCCAGGTCTATTTTCATGAGTTCGCGAACCAGCATTGTCGGGTTATGGGAACGGGGTTTTATGGGGTTTCAAAGGGGTCAAAAATGGGTTTTTGGCATTTTTGGACCTTAATTTTTAAAATTCATCAATTTTAATTGAAACCATTTAAAAGAGCTTAAAAAAACAAACAATTTGGTATTTTGAATTTTTATCATAGCATAACTGGTTACGGGGCAGATCCAAAAATGTGTTTTCCATGTTATTCTTATGGGAAATCAAGAAAACCCTATATCTTGCTTATTTATTGACATAACTTAATCAAATTTGGTATGTACATTATCTGTATAAGGTTTAACTTATACTTGCTTACAAAACCCATATGGCGGCAAACCTACATACTCACCCCCATGGGGTTTATGGGGAAAATAAAAAATTGCCAGAGTTTGATACAATTTTGTGTTTACATTCACCAATTATTGATTAACTTAGATTTTCTAACAACACCGAATGGCAGAAAACCTACACACTCGATCCTATGGTGTTTTTATGGGGAAAGTAAATAATCTGAAATTCCATTGGAAATTCGCTGAGTACGCAGGTCTGCTGCGACGGGGGTATTTTATGTTTCTATTATCTTTTCCAGGGTTTGTAAATACTTATTATTAGCAGTGTCAATGATTCAAGAGTCTGTAATGTAATAATATGTAGTTACAGCTTGCAAGTCTTTATTCAGTCCTGCCATAGGCTCATCAGTAACACTACTTTACGTTTGTGCCAATGGGTTTATCTGTGGTTAGACCACTGTCTGAGGAACCATACTGACATGTTTTATTCCTACACCTAGTTTTAAACTTGTTTTACATTTTACTGTTATGTATTTCTAGAGGATAAACACAAACAATTTTGTATAATTTCTTACCAAAGGGATTATACAAAATTGTTCTTAAATTAGGCTAATTCACTTGTTGACTAATTAATTGATTTTTTGCAGGGAACATGACCGAATGCCCAGGACATTTTGGCCACATTGACTTGGCCAAACCTGTATTTCATGTTGGATTTGTAACAAAAACAATAAAGATTTTACGATGTGTGTGTTTCTACTGCTCCAAGCTTCTTGTTAGCCCTGTAAGTTAGTAGACTACATTTTTTAAACATTTGAATTAACTGAGTTTCAATAACTTTGCATAATTATTCACCCTCTAATTTTGTCTAAAGTGTCTTGCTTCCTTTTCCCTTTTACTTATATTTTTTCTTGTGCAAAACTTGTAATTGTAATGTACTTTGTTGACTGCAAGTTGATGTATAATGTCTTGTTAGAGTAACCACAAACTGATTGCTGCATTAGTAAAAGTTAATTCAGATAAGTTAGTTGGCATTTATCACCTACGGTATTCAGATAGTTGGTTAAGCTCAGTTTCAGTTATTTGCAGGAAAAATTACAAGGAAATGCCTTTCAGAATTTACAAAGCAGTAAAAATTGCCATACAAAATTTATCATATTTAAAAACATTTGATAAAGCATCTGGAATAATTACCAGGTAAAATAGTAGGCCTATTGAAATTGAGATGCAAGACATGATACAAAATTTTATCAAGTGTAATAATTTTAAAACAAGCAAGGTGTAATTAAGCGCTTTTTATAATACAGGCTTATTGATTGTTTCATATTGATGACGATTTCGTATTTTTCAGAGTCACCCAAAAATCAAAGAAATTGTTATGAAAACAAAAGGACAGCCGAGAAAACGTCTGACATTTGTTTATGACCTATGCAAAGGAAAGAATATTTGTGAAGGTGGTGATGAAATGGATATAAATAAAGACAACCCTGACGACCCCAATAATCAACAGGTGAGTTCATGCTACAGTACGGTATCTGATTATATGAACCACAAGAACAATTTTACATTGCCACCTGTTCTACCCACAGTTTATTGAATTTCCTCAATTAATTATATGACAATATCACTCTTGATTTTAACAATCCAATGTTGTTTCCTAGCCTCGCAAGCAAGGCCACGGCGGCTGCGGCCGTTACCAGCCCAACTTGCGTCGCACGGGGCTCGACGTCACCGCGGAATGGAAGCACGCCAACGAGGATTCCCAGGAGAAGAAGATCGCTCTGAGTGCTGAGCGTGTCTGGGAGATCCTAAAGCACATTGTGGATGAAGAGTGTTTCATCCTCGGGATGGACCCCAAGTTTGCTCGGCCCGACTGGATGATCGTCACGGTGTTGCCTGTGCCTCCACTCTCCGTGCGACCCGCTGTTGTCATGTACGGCTCTGCTAGGAACCAGGTTAGTCTTGTTCTAAACTATTTATAGGAACTTTAACCATTTCCGGTTTTAGTAAATTTTATCTACGTCATTAAATACACAAATGGTTATTGTGATGCTAAAGTGAAATTTTAAGTCCTTCTTGTTCTGTAGTTCATTTTACTTTTGTGTGATGAGAAAAATCATTTTTACTTTGCTTCATTGAATTGATAATTGATAGTATCCTGTTCTATTCTTTAGTAGGCTGTAATCCCAACACTAGAAATAGAATGAACCTTGTTACTTTTTACATTAGATTGCATAAATCCTTTAAAAGTCAGTTACTATAGTAGGCCTATTTTACTATTTCAGTTACAACTTATTTTACTGTAAATTTACCCATTAAGTAATAAGTTTTATTGAGGTCCAAGCACTCTACTGAATGGAAGACTGCTTGAGTTATGAAAAGTCTGTCTGGAAGTACAGTAGTCTAATTTGTTATTTTGTACACATCTTGCATACAGACTGCGATATTTAACACAGTCGCAGAGACTGGTGAATTGTCAACATGTATTCTTGATAAAACCTATTGTACTTAAATACCATGTAATTGATTCAATGAATGTAAAATAACAATGTTCTTATAATAAATTCTTTTAAGATATTAACCTACCCAAGCATGTGACACTGTTTAATTTTTTTTTACATTTTACTTCTTCTAAACAACTTATAGCTGTAACACACAAAACTAACTATTAAACCTTGAATCTTGAACATTTCCCATCAGTATCAATGAGGTTCGAAACCCCTTTTTGGGCCAACTATTCATTTACTGACTAGACATTACATTAAAAACTTGGATCAACAAATTAATTTTAGGAGATACCAATTTCTATGCCAAATATTTACATTTTACTCATTAAGTCAATCTGCAGGGCTTCATTTTGCAGGCGTTTTATATGTTTTTGGTTATATATTTGTTTTGCTAGACAACATTTAATGAAACTAAAACTTCAGACAAAATAGATTGTAATTTAGTCCCATGCTTCAGGACGATTTAACACACAAGTTATCGGACATCATCAAATGTAACAACGAGCTGCAGAGGAATGAGCAAGCGGGAGCTGCAACTCATGTTATCGCTGAGAACATCAAGATGCTGCAGTTCCACGTGGCAACACTGGTTGACAACGACATGCCGGGTCTACCCAGGTGAGAGTCTCACTCACTAGTATACAATACGACATTACATTTGCTGCCACTATAATTTGACAAATTATTTAAGCACTTCTATACTACTGGCTCTGTATAAATAGCAAAAATTAATATTGGTTGAAACCATTAACTAACTTACTGTGAGTAGAAATTTTTACTTCTTTGAAACAGAAATTTTGATCAAGTTCCTGTGCATTATGCTTAAGCCACTCCATTTGTATTTAGCTGGTTTTCAGTGCTGAAGAACAGATTTTGTGCAAAGTTAAAGAGTGGTAGATCTGTTGTCTATCATTTGTCACTTGTAATTAATTATGTGCATCACAATAGACCCAGCCAGTCCTATTTTGTTTCAATTAAAATTAATGTATTTTAGATAAGTAATTACAGTATTCATGTAATACAGTCAGCAATTGAAACAACAGCAGATGCAAATGACTGACTGTAGGCCCTTTCACAAATAATTAGCCAAAACTTTGTCATTTATTAGGATAAATTTTGTATTAAAAATTGTTGTGAACTTGTGAGAAACAAAGTCATTAAATTCAAATGTTGTGTTTGGAGTTGGATACTTTTCTTCATGGTTTGAAAACAACATGTTTTTTTTGTCAAAGCTACATGATTAGGCCTAAGTATGGGCCTACCAAGTTATTAAGCACAAATGGAAACTTACCTGTGCATTTTCTTTATAGAGCTATGCAGAAATCGGGTAAACCTCTGAAGGCGATCAAGGCCCGCTTAAAGGGAAAGGAAGGGCGGATCCGAGGTAACCTGATGGGCAAGCGGGTGGATTTCTCAGCGCGAACTGTCATTACACCTGACCCCAACCTACGTATTGACCAGGTCGGCGTGCCGAGATCCATCGCACAGAACATGACCTTCCCGGAAATCGTCACACCGTTCAACATTGACAAGTGAGCTTGGTTTGATAAAAAAAAGTTAAGTTTAGACCTACTAAAATTCAGTAAGTTGACCAATCAAAACTCTACAGAATAATACTTGTCACTTGTTTTAAATTACTAGTTCTTAGGGACATGGGATGCATCGAAACTTTGATTCAATTTGATTTCATGCAGCGAATCACGATTTGATTCAACATGCATCAAATACCGATGCATTGATTGTGGCCGCGCCGATCGTGATTGCTATTTTTTCCTTAGCTCAAAATAGAAATAATGCCTCCAGTTCTTAGAAAATAAGCAACAATGCCATTGTAATTTGAGAATGAGGAATCAATATAGAAAGTGGAAATCATGACAAAAAATTCCGAGGTGGTCTATTGTTTGCTGGCGGGGGGGGGGGCAAAGATCCAAAGATCGGTCACAATCGACTACAGTTGAAAGTTGTGTATCCTGTATCTCCTGAACTAATTGTCATAGAATACAAAAAAAAAATTATGGCTTTTTTGTCTAATTTTTTACTAAAATTATTTGGCTTTTTCCTTGGTGTATGACAATTAATTAGATTATAGGTAGGCTACTTCAGACTTGACATTTTGGAACGTGTTTGTAAGATTTTTTTGTTTTGCCAAGTCAAATGCTAATACAATTATCAAAAAGTGTTTTACTCAGCCAGAAAGGGCTTAAACAAAGACTTAGGTCAACATTACCAGGTTGAAATAATGCTGTAAGTAAATGTATATATTTACAAATTTTGTAAATGTAAATTATAATGACTACTTTCTCATCTTGATGTTTTTTATTTTGACTAATAGAATGTTGGAGCTGGTGCGGCGCGGCAACTCACAGTACCCTGGTGCCAAGTACATTGTGCGCGACAACGGTGAACGAATTGACTTACGGTTCCACCCAAAACCGTCGGATCTTCATCTGCAGTGCGGCTACAAGGTGGAGAGACATGTGCGCGACGGAGACCTGGTCATCTTCAACCGACAGCCCACGCTGCACAAGATGTCCATGATGGGGCACCGAGTCAAGGTGCTGCCATGGTCCACGTTCCGCATGAACCTCAGGTGAGCCATACAGCAAAGTCCATGGTTACCTTAAATATAATACTATGAGGATCCTAAGTGGATCTAGTTGTCATTTGTCATTGGGCAATCAATCTTACCTTTCATCATTTTGATGTTAAATAACACAAGACCAGTTTTTGCACCGTTCCCTATCAAAACATAAAATCCTCATTACTGCATCACAGTGGTTGACTAAATACAAAAAACCACCCAAAGACCTTGTTTTATTTACTTAGTTGATAAAAACCAAACATTAAATTTCCCCAGAATATAATTATCATCGCCATGTAAATTATTATGGATAGAAAAGTGATACTCATATTACATCTTATAGAAAACTGGTCAATTAAAGATATTTTAAAAAAGCAAAAAATTGTTTGAGTTGAATTAATTTTACTAAATATTAATCTATACCACATTAGGCATAACAGAGAAAAAGTAAACGAATTGTAAGTAACCATGGCTGTCGTCATGTGAACAGTTGCACATCACCGTACAACGCAGACTTTGACGGGGACGAGATGAACCTTCATGTGCCGCAGAGCATGGAGACACGGGCGGAAGTAGAGAACATCCACGTGACGCCTCGGCAGATTATCACCCCGCAGGCCAACAAGCCAGTCATGGGTATCGTGCAGGACACATTGACTGCGGTCAGGAAGATGACCAAACGCGACGTCTTCCTCGAGAAGGTAAGCCCACTGTGGTTTTCAAGGACCTGGGAGTGAGGAAAGAGCGAATACAATTTTCATTTAAAATTAGGGTTAACCAAGCAGTTAGATAGATCAACTGTCTAACCGATTCAGAAAGCAGTATATGTTGGTGCATAAATTATGACTTGTTTTACAAAAAACGAGAAAGGATTCAGCTAGCTTCGAGAAAATTAGACAAATGATGAAGTGTGTGGTAGATTCTGTTCAACCAGTAAGATAAATACAGCTTCACTGAAGCTTCTTTGAAGAAGAAGTCCCCCATAGGGATGAAATATTAGTGAAAATGTGTATTTCTTATATTCTTCCATATATGCTTAAACATAATTTTCTCAAGTAAGGTAGCCGAAGCCTTTCTCCTTTTAGTAGGCTAAATCTAATCAGCTAATGGCTTTTCCTTGCTAACTCATGTGCTTTTTGTGTTATTTTTTTGCTTATGTGTTGGATTCACAAACAGCTTCTTGGTTACTTCTGTTCTCTGACAAACTCTTTCCTTTATCCCGCAGTTAAATATAAAATATCCTAATCATGATCACTGGATTATAAACATAACCTTACTTGTTATGCTTAGAAACACATAAAATACTTCATCAGAAAACTATAATTGAAAAATTTAAGCCACTCTTTGTTCAAAATCATCAATGGCTTCTTAACAAATATTCTTATCTTGGTAAAATTGTATTTGCTAGCCATTCCACAATTCCTCTTTTTATAACTCTTCTCAGCCATCTTTTTCTTGATGGATTTTAAGTTCCATCCGTGCCTATGGAAAAAAATTCAAAATACAGTACTAATAGTTGGGACCAAAACAGTTTTTCTATTATGTATAATATTTTTTGTTAAGATTAAAAAGATGCATTCAAAATTTTCAGGAACAAATGATGAACATCCTGATGCATCTTCCGATTTGGGATGGTAAAATGCCACAGCCTTGTATCCTCAAGCCGAAACCATTGTGGACCGGTGAGTTTAACTTGTTAGCATGTGTACTATTAGAATAGACATGTAATTTTTTAATATCTTGTTAAATCTCGTAGTTTATAGATAATTGATACCTATACTTATATTTTTGTATAACCAGGTAGACAATAAAAGTAAAATGTGTGTATGCTGATATTTATTGGCCCATTTCTATGCTTTTAAAAATATGAGAATCATATTAAATGTTTGCTAAAGGGCTTCATTTCACTTCAAAAAGTTATAGGTCCACATGAAATATCTACTGATTAATCGGTTATTGATTATATAAACTTTTTGCATTCCTTTGTTTTCAATACCCTTCATTGACCATGTTTATCTCCAGTTGATTAATTATGTGTTGTTTCAGGTAAGCAAGTGTTTTCTCTGATCATCCCCGGTAACGTAAACATGATCCGTACTCATGCCACACATCCGGACGATGAAGACAACGGACCGTACAAGTGGATATCTCCCGGTGACACCAAGGTAACTGGACCATGGAGATAATATGCTAATTAACTTTGTCTAATAAACTGAAAATGAATCAGGATGAGTTTGTCCAGATTATTTGTAGAAAAAGTTGGTTCAATCCTTTGTTCGCATGATTTATAAGGGTCATCACATACGTTGATGAATGGTCAAAAGCAGCTGTGATACGTAAGGGGAGAAGGGATACATTTCCAAAAACATCGGGCTTACTTAATATGTAAATATTCGTGGAGTGATTATAAAATACTTCAAACTGAATAGTAATGCCAATTAGTTTGTCAACTAATGTGACTATACTTAAAGAACCTTTTTCGTATAAAAAGTTTTGAAATTGTTTTAATTCAAAACTGAGGGATAGCAAAAAAAATATGATGAGTTGCTCTTGAACGGAATTTTGCACAAATTTGATGTTTTATTTAATTTGTGAGGATTAGAGAAAATATGTGCTTTAATTTTATTTTGTATGACAATTGGTTGAGAAAGTAGCTATCCGTAGTAGGAGCAAAAAACGCATTTGTGATGACAGTAATTTTCTCATCAGCCTGCAGACGTTTTTTATAATTAAAATGTTTCTATGGCTGTAGGTAATGGTAGAGCACGGAGAGCTAGTGATGGGCATCCTATGCAAGAAGACGCTGGGAACTTCCGCTGGATCTCTGCTGCACATCTGTTTCCTCGAGCTGGGACACGAAGTGTGTGGTAGATTTTATGGAAATATTCAGACTGTCGTCAACAACTGGCTGCTTTTGGAAGGTATTGCATTTCATAATATTTAACTTTATTATATTGAGGGTCAATGATGAAATACACCCGTTGCAGCAGACCTGTGTACTCAGCGAATTTCGAATGGAATTTTGGTATATTTTCTATTTCCCCATAAAATCCATGAAGATCAGAGAGTATGAATTCAGGAATTAAATAGTTGGTTTGAAAATAATGGTTTGAAACTTAATCTAGACAAAACACAACTGATCAAATTTTCAGCACGAAATCAAAATAAAGTAAATGATTTTCCAAATTTGGTTCAATCACAAAAATTCTTAGGTGTACATATTGATGAAAATATAACCTGGAAAGTTCATGTGGAGTCTAATAAGAAAAAAATTAGATCCATGTCTTTTGTATTCCTCCACTCAAGGGACTGTGTCCCGATGGAGACTATGAAAGTAGTTTATCATGCATATGTTGAATCTGTTTTATTATGATATGGCTTGGTTCTTTGGGGACAAGCCTCGGGCATCAAAACTATATTCCGATTACAAAAAAGAATAATTAGAACTATGACAAATTCTCATCCAAGAAGTTCCTGTAGAGACCATTTTAAAAATTTAAGAATTCTAACACTCACTGGCTTATATGTCTACGAAACATTAACCTATATTCACCAGACAAAAATGTCTTTGCCTGACTCGGTTAAATTTCAACATAGTTATAGTACTAGAAATGACACCATTTTCAGACTTCCAAAGCACAGATTGACTCTTTTTAAAAAAAGTCCTCTCTACGCTGGTTTAAAAATGTATAATGAATTGCCACTAAGTTTTAAATCCATGAACAATAACCATTTTAGAGATACTTTAAAGAATGAACTTACCAACAGAGCTAAATTATTCAATTTATCAATTTTTCAATTATGCAATGAATAATTATTAAATTTATTCATTGCAGGAATTTTATGACAATCCTTTGGTTTAATTAGTTATTTTTTTAAATGTACAATGAAGTAGTGTTGCATAGGTTTAGAAACTTTTTAGTTTTATTTATTTTTGATGATGCACCTATTCTGTATGTATACACATGTAAAGAATGTTATGTGCAAATAAAGAATGTCTATGTCTATGTAGGTTTGCCGCCATATGGGTTTTTTTTGTAAATATAAGTTAAACCCTACCTAGTGAATGTACATATCAAATTTTATCAGGTTATGGTGTTCTTTTATTTTCCCCATAAACCTCATTGGGGTGAGTACGTAGGTTTGCCGCCATATGGGTTTTGTCAGCAAATATAAGTTCAACGCTTCCTAATCAATGTACATACCAAATTTTATCAGGAAATGTCAATAAATAAGCAAGATAGAACAAGGTTTTGTTGATTTCCCATAAAAATAATATGGAATACAGTTTTCGGGTTTTGTCCATAACCATTTAATCTAGCTAAAAATATTCAAAATACAGTACTAAATTGTTTTTTTTTTTTTTTTTTAAGCTCTTTTAAATGGTTTAAGTTAAAATTGTCAAATTTTATAAATAAAAGTAAAAAAACCCCATTTTTTACCTCTTCGAAACCCCATAAAACCCCGTTCCCATGGTCTGATCATTCTGGTCCACGAACTCATTCAAGTAGATGCTGTCTTACCTGGACCAAATTTAATCAAAATCAAAGGTTCCGTTCGAAAGTTATCGTGTTCACGGACACATAATATATATAAATATAAATATATATATATATATATATATATATATATATATATATATATATATATATATATATATATATATATATATATATATATATATATATATATATATATATATATATATAGGTTGGCAGCACTGATTCGGTACCGGATAGTTGAAGGTCGTAGTGGCTCCGGTTTTAACTTCTGTTTATTCGGATATACGCTATTAAACGGTCTTATCACAAGTGATAACACAAAGTACAACTCATCCGCTTTGAGTAGAACTCATAATTTGGTAGAAATTATCGCTAGTTAATTTAGTACGAAAATCGCTCTGTCCGAGGCAACGTGGTCGTGGTGCGCCGGTACAAACGCGTCGGCGAAGTGGGTTTGTGTAACCAAGTGACTAAGTGACTGTGTCTTGTGAAGGAGTTACTTTTAATGTATAAGTCTAAAATTGGAGACTATTTTACACCTACTAGGACATCAAGACGTGTCAAACGTAACCGCTCCCACATCTCCCCGGAAAGCCCAGTCAACAACAAAGGTGAGATAGGCCTAGGCATGGACTCCAATAAGGTCGGCGACATGACGCTTGCTCAACTAATGGCAGGTTTGAGTGGCCTTTTAGAAACTAAGCTTGACGAAAAGTTAGCGAATCTAGCCACTAAAGATGACTTATCTAGTAGGCCTATAAACAATAAGGTAAAGGAACTGATCACAGAGAATGAAAATCTCAGAGTAGAAATAAATGTTTTACATTGGCAGGGAATAATTGCGTATGACAAACTTGTCGACCTTGAGAGTAGATCCAGAAGGAATAATTTGATATTTAAAGGCCTGTAGTGGTCGGGCAAGCGCCCTGATTTTACAAAGATCATTCAGAACTTCTGTAAGGATGTGTTAGGTACCGACTCAGTTTGGGTAAATAGAGCTCATCCTATAGGTCAAGATGGGAAATCAATCATTGCGCATTTCCCAGAGGACAGCGCCATATCCCACATACTCTCACAGACGAGAAAACTGAAGGGGACAGGCTACGTCATCCACCGCGACTTTCCTCAAGAAATAAGGATTAAAAGGTCTTATCTGTTAGCGGTAAGGTCAGAAATCAACAGAGTAATGGGAGACATCAGAATTCCTTTGGTCCATGATCATCTGTTCCTAAAGGGTTGTAGATTCACATGGGAGGGAGGAAAGCTGAGAGCTGGTGCACTCGATGGAGCGAAGGAGTTGAGAACCATTTTGAAACACGATTTTACCGAGTTTCTCACCAACTTGGCTAAGCAGGACTCCGAGATAAATAAATCAACTTTAACGAGGACACCAAAGACATTCACCCAAGTGGTATCCCAGGGAGACACATCTAAGACACACCAGGACACCCCGCCGTCTGCCCCAGGTCCAGCAGCAGCATCATCAGAGGCGCCGCCACACACACACTTGGCTCCAGGAGTGGCGCAGGCCGTGTGAGGGGACTACGCCGTTCCTCTTCGGGATGAACATCGCGAGATCGACGACGTCGGACAAGCTAATGGACAGTCTAATAATTTATTTAGAACTATTGTTTATAATACTTGTGGGCTTAAAACAAGGTTAGTGATAGTTGTTTTATAGATTTTATCAATGATTATGATTTGTTATTTTTCTTGGAAACATTTATAACTGAGGCAGATGTACCCTTTATTCAAAACAGGCTAAGCAATTTTAAGTTGTATTTCAAGTTTGCAGTAAGGGAGGGAAATTTTGGTAGATTTAGTGGGGGGGAAATTGTCGCTTTAAACTTGCATTCGCCCTTTTTTAAAAGTTTAAGTTTTGTCAATGAACTTGATTTTAATTTATTGAAAGTAAATTTTAGTGTTGAGGGTACAAATGTTTGTTTTGTGCCGATTTATTTAAACTATAATAACTGGGAACGGGATTTCCGGAATTTAGCTGATTTTTTTAATAACAGTGAATGTATAAACTATGTAATTTTGGGTGATTTAAATGGAAGAATAGGGGATGAGCAAATATTTACTACTGGGGAATTTGAACATTGGAATAAAAATTTAACTGAGAATAGGAGTTCAAAAGATAAAGTAATTAACGGCAAAGGGCGTAAATTATTAGATTTGTTGGGCGATAATGGTTTAGTTGTGTTAAATGGCAGATCGTTTAGTGATAAGGAAGGAGAATTCACTTTCATTGGACCAATGGGCTCCTCAATCATTGATTTTGCAACTGTCTCAATAAGCTGCATTCATCTTGTAAAGGATTTTCGTGTGCTGTCGTACCCGGGTTCAGATCACCTGCCGCTTGAAATTGTATTTAATGTAACTGATCCAAATGATAACGTTGGGGAGGGAAGGGAGGAGAAAATCTTGCCTTTGTTACCTAAATTAAGATGGACAGGAGATGACTTTTTGCATTATAAAGAGCGAATCACATTAAATTTATCTGAGGTAAAATTTTCAAATGATAACCAGGAAAATATTGCTGAGTTAACGAAGTGTATTTTAAAATCCGCAAAAAACAAGCCCCAAACTAGGATTAAGAATGGTCTTAACAATAAACAACCCTGGTTTGATTTTGAATGTTTATCTGAAAGGAAATGCATGTTCAGGCTATTAAATTTATATCGAAAAACAAATAGTTTTGAGGTAAAAAATAAGTATCTGTCTCAAGTTAATTCATACAAGCGATTGTGTGAAGCTAAAAAAATTGATTACAATGACAAAATAATCAATGATTTGAGTTGTAATTCTAATAGTAAAACGATGTGGCGTGCCATAAACTCCTTAAAGAAAAAGTCATTTACGACCGTGGGAAATATATCTCCAATAGAATGGAAAGAGCATTTCAAAAGACTACTCAACCCCCCGCTCCTGGCAGGTGCGATAAGTTATGCGGAACCCCTAGTTTTGAATGAAAGATTAGATAGTAGTTTCACACGGGACGAGCTAAGGAATGTTTTAGTAACAGCTAAGACTGATAAGGCACCCGGGCTAGATAGGATCCCGTATGAATTTTTTAAGAATGCCCCCGATAACTTTTTGGATGTTTTGTTATCAGTGTATAGTAAAATTTATTTGAGCGAAACCGTTCCTTCTAGCTTTAAAGAATCGACCATTTTTCCACTCCACAAGAAAGGGAATATTAATTTAGTTGAAAATTATAGAGGCTTATCTTTTATAAATTGCATTTGTAAAATATTCACTAGTCTCCTTATATATTTTCACATACATCACCAAACGGTATCTATAAACAAAAACAAAAAACCTTTTTTTACATTTTCTTTAATTAAAGCTCAAATTTTCGGCATTAGCCTTCATCAGGAACATCAAATAAAAAGTAAATATGATAATAAACAATGATTTTGACATTATAAATTGAACATATGGGAGATTTTTTGAAACAATTACATTAGTGGGTAAGTTGTGTGGAACTTTTGAATGTTATATATTTATAAAATCATCTTAAGTTAAGGCCGAATGGAGTTTTTGACTTTAGAATTAGTTGATGGGCCTGTTCAACTTCTCGAATCCTTCTATCTTGTGCATTATTACCCAATTTGCAAATTCCTTTTAATGAAAAACATTGCTGAAAATTTTGAGCGTGCTCTCTGGCATGAATGGCTACAGGCTTCTGTATATACGGGTGATTTACATCATGCCTGTGGCCATTCATGCGTACTCTTAGAGCTGTTGTGGTTTTACCAATGTAATCCTTTGGGCAGTTGTTACAGGAAAGTTGATATACTACATTGGTAGACTCACAATTGATTAGGGGTGTGCGAATAGTGATTTTTCTGGTCGAGCCGAGCCGAGCCGAGCTGGTAATGAAATATTCGAGTTTCAAGCCGAGCCGAGCCAAGCCCAGACAGCAAAAAAAAAAAAAAAAAAAAAAAATATATGGTAATTTTTCCTGTAAAAATACCAGCTTTTATCTTCCCAAAAGGCCATTTTTTGGCCATTAAATGAAAAAAGTAAAACACAGTCAACTCCCGATTAACCGGTATAATGACTGGTTGAAGGATCCTGGATAACCCAAAACCACGGTTGACAGATCTTCTAATTGAGTGAACAAGGAACAATAAAAGGGTCCAACGTGGACAAAAAACTAAGGATGGGTGGGTAAGGTGAAGGGGAGGGCTGGGTGAGGGGGGAGGGTCGCTTGGGATAATTTATTCAAGATAAGAGCACGCAAACAAAAACAAGTTATTGTTCATCTTTTTGTCTAACTGGTAAAAATTTAAGAACAATAAATTGTTTTAAATGTATGCTAATTACTAAATTAGTCTAATAAATTTGTCAAATAAAATTTTAATGTCACTTTATCAAACATTTTTTGAAATGCAAATCAAGTGCATTTTGAAATGTGTTGTTTTGCATAATATAACCCAAAATTACTAAGGGTCACTGAACAGCACACGAATCAGAACGATAATTACACAATGAAGTGGAAACTAATAGGACCTTTCTTGGTTTATGGTTTCTATTTTTAGAACATAGTTCTCGCCGGGCGAGGGTGTGTGAGAGTGTGTGCGTGTGTGCGTGTGTGCGTGTGTTGTCTCCACCCGTCATTACCGCGGTCCTATTGCGTCGTAAACAAACCCCGCCCCGCACCTGCCATCGTCTTATCTTCCTAACCCTGTTTGCGATCACACAGCTCAATTATAAATTGCCGTGTTTCTCTGCTTTGTTCCATTAATTAATAAATCAAATAATTGTTAGTACAGAGTTTTCTTCTTAACTCTTTTTTGTTGTTGGAATTGTTGCTTCTGTAATTATTTTCAGCTCGACCACTCGAATAGTTTGGCATAACCTCGAGCCGAGCCGAATAGTGCTAGTATTCGACCACAACTATTCGACCACTCGAGTACTCGCACACCCCTACAATTGATGTTTCCTTGAATTTTGTAGGATTTATGTGTTTGGCTGCTAGTGAAAGTTTTAGAGGTAAGAATGGAATTGCAAGTAGCACAACGGGATTTTTTACAAGGATAACAGCCAGAAACGTTGTGACTAGGGGCAGCAGAGGAAGGCAATTTAGGTTTAGAGAGGATATTTTTTAAATTAGGAGATCTTTTGAAAATCAGTGGGGGGGGGGGGGGTTTGAGAACAAATCATGTGTTAAAGGAGAGCTCAAGAGGATACTGTGAGCTACTCTCAAAATATTGTTTGTCTTATATAATCCAGGGAAGTACTGAGTGACAAATTTTGGATCATTACTAAAAGAATTTGTTGCTGCATTTTTCGAACTGTGGATTTGTTTATCAATAATGTTTTGAGGATATCCTCTCCTACCAAGGGAATTACTTAATTTATCAAGATAATTTTTGTAATCACGGTTTTCAGAGCACAAATTTCTTGCTCGAATTGATAAGCTTTTGGGTATGGATTTTTTTACGTGAGCTGGATGACAACTCGAATAGGCCAGGTAATCCATTGAATTTGTATCTTTTATATGAATTTTAGATTTTAGAGCCCCACCCTGAATATAGACATCAACATCCAAAAATGTAATTGCTTCTTTTGAAAAGTTCCAGGTAAACTTTAAATTTGAGAAATTGTTCAAATCTTCTAGAAACGATTGTAAAGTGTTCATGCCATGTTCCCACACCATAAAAATGTCATCAATAAACCTGCACCACACTTTTGGTTGTAAACACTGTGAATTTAAAAAACGTTCTTCAATGTCGGCAACAAAAAGGTTCGCAAAAGAAGGGGCCATGCGAGTCCCCATGGCAGTTCCTTTCACTTGAAGATAATTTTGGTCCCTGAATTTAAAATTGTTCATTGTTAAAACAAAGTGGATTAATCGCAGGATAAAATTCGTGCTAGGTTTTGAATTAACTGGACGTTTGTCAAGGTACTTCTTGGTAGAATCTTTTCCTTCATCATGGGGAATGTTCGTGTACAGTGACACAACATCAATGGTTACCAAAAAGACATCTTTACTACAAGGAATGGTGATATTCTTGATTTTGTCCAAGAAGTCAGATGAATCTCGTATGTATGATGGTAAACCTTTTACTATTGGCTGGAGTACGTCATCAATAAAGGCTGAAATTCTTTCCGTTGGAGACCCATATCCTGATACTATGGGTCTTCCAGGTGGTGGGCGAATGGGCTTGTGGACTTTAGGTAACAGGTAGAATACCGGTGTTCTTGGATTAGATGGACTCAACAGTTTTATAGTTTCCATACTTAAGTTTTCCTCAGGTCCATATCGTAGCAGAAATCCCGATATGTCATCATTAAATTTACAAGTGGGATCATCAGGAATCATTTTATAGAATTCTTTATCATTGAGCTGTTTTTCTGCTTCCCTGACATAATCGTCTCGATTAAGGATTACCGTACTATTACCTTTGTCTGCTTGAAGAATTATTATGGAATTGTTTTCTTTCAATGAATGTATAGCTTGCCTTTCCTTTTTGGACAGATTATCCTTAGATCTTAATGAACTTTCGAAATTAGGATCTGAAATGTTTGATATAACTGCATTAATAAATTGTTCAATAGGATGATCGGCAGGAAGAGGGTCAGGATCCCAATCGGACTTTGGTTTGAATTTATTCAAGCAGGCAGGTATAGTTGGTTTCGAAGTTTGAGGAAAATCCTGTTGTTTCATATAAAACTGGAGTCGGACATTTCTAGCAAAGGCAAGTCCATCAGCCACAAAGTTAAAATGATTGAATTTTGGGCGAGGGGAAAATGTCAAACCTTTACTCAGCACTTTAATTTCATCTTGGTTCAGAATATAGTTAGATAAGTTTATAACATTAGATCCTAAGTTAATATCCAATTTCAAATTTTCTGGCATAGCGTTAGGGACATGGTATTCTGCTTCGTGTTTCCTTGAGAAAAATTCACACATTGATTTTACGTCTTCGTCAAATTCTATTGAAACGATTTCCTTGAAAGGTTTATCAATTGGTGTGCCATTATTTTTGTACAAATTCTTAAGTTTTTTGTTTAGATTTGTTATTCTTTTAAGCTTCATCTTTTCATTTTGATCATTAATTTTTGTTATCTCATCTAAGACATCTTGTTCAGGTGGTGTAAGTTTATACAGTTCAATTAAGTCCCTTTCATAGCTATTCTTCAGGATATTGTATTCAGTTGTGACTATTGTGGTAAGTTCAATACTGGTTTTAAAAGCAAATTCATTGATTCTCACACGTACTTGAGGAGGAACTCCGGTCGCCGGTATTTTTGGTCGAAGTCCTTTAGGGGCAAAACCATAATTCAAACAAGATGTCATAAACAAGATGTGGCATTCAAGAACAATAATTTTATATGTAAAGTAAGAGTATTGGTTGATAAAGTATGCTTTTATGTCACGAAAATCAACCATGATTGAAATGCAGTTTAACAGAAAATAAACTTGTAAAAAGAAAAATGTAAAAAGGTATTTACCAAAAGGCTTCAAACATATTTTCACATACATCACCAAACGGTATCTATAAACAAAAACAAAAAACCTTTTTTTACATTTTCTTTAATTAAAGCTCAAATTTTCGGCATTAGCCTTCATCAGGAACATCAAATAAAAAGTAAATATGATAATAAACAATGATTTTGACATTATAAATTGAACATATGGGAGATTTTTTGAAACAATTACATTAGTGGGTAAGTTGTGTGGAACTTTTGAATGTTATATATTTATAAAATCATCTTAAGTTAAGGCCGAATGGAGTTTTTGACTTTAGAATTAGTTGATGGGCCTGTTCAACTTCTCGAATCCTTCTATCTTGTGCATTATTACCCAATTTGCAAATTCCTTTTAATGAAAAACATTGCTGAAAATTTTGAGCGTGCTCTCTGGCATGAATGGCTACAGGCTTCTGTATATACGGGTGATTTACATCATGCCTGTGGCCATTCATGCGTACTCTTAGAGCTGTTGTGGTTTTACCAATGTAATCCTTTGGGCAGTTGTTACAGGAAAGTTGATATACTACATTGGTAGACTCACAATTGATGTTTCCTTGAATTTTGTAGGATTTATGTGTTTGGCTGCTAGTGAAAGTTTTAGAGGTAAGAATGGAATTGCAAGTAGCACAACGGGATTTTTTACAAGGATAACAGCCAGAAACGTTGTGACTAGGGGCAGCAGAGGAAGGCAATTTAGGTTTAGAGAGGATATTTTTTAAATTAGGAGATCTTTTGAAAATCAGTCGGGGGGGGGGGGGGGGGGGTTTGAGAACAAATCATGTGTTAAAGGAGAGCTCAAGAGGATACTGTGAGCTACTCTCAAAATATTGTTTGTCTTATATAATCCAGGGAAGTACTGAGTGACAAATTTTGGATCATTACTAAAAGAATTTGTTGCTGCATTTTTCGAACTGTGGATTTGTTTATCAATAATGTTTTGAGGATATCCTCTCCTACTAAGGGAATTACTTAATTTATCAAGATAATTTTTGTAATCACGGTTTTCAGAACACAAATTTCTTGCTCGAATTGATAAGCTTTTGGGTATGGATTTTTTTACGTGAGCTGGATGACAACTCGAATAGGCCAGGTAATCCATTGAATTTGTATCTTTTATATGAA
Source organism: Neoaliturus tenellus (assembly GCA_030545055.2). Lineage (NCBI taxonomy): Eukaryota > Metazoa > Arthropoda > Insecta > Hemiptera > Cicadellidae > Neoaliturus > Neoaliturus tenellus. The sequence goes on along the minus strand of CM061533.1, from coordinate 168,527,683 downwards.
TTTTAGATTTTAGAGCCCCACCCTGAATATAGACATCAACATCCAAAAATGTAATTGCTTCTTTTGAAAAGTTCCAGATAAACTTTAAATTTGAGAAATTGTTCAAATCTTCTAGAAACGATTGTAAAGTGTTCATGCCATGTTCCCACACCATAAAAATGTCATCAATAAACCTGCACCACACTTTTGGTTGTAAACACTGTGAATTTAAAAAACGTTCTTCAATGTCGGCAACAAAAAGGTTCGCAAAAGAAGGGGCCATGCGAGTCCCCATGGCAGTTCCTTTCACTTGAAGATAATTTTGGTCCCTGAATTTAAAATTGTTCATTGTTAAAACAAAGTGGATTAATCGCAGGATAAAATTCGTGCTAGGTTTTGAATTAACTGGACGTTTGTCAAGGTACTTCTTGGTAGAATCTTTTCCTTCATCATGGGGAATGTTCGTGTACAGTGACACAACATCAATGGTTACCAAAAAGACATCTTTACTACAAGGAATGGTGATATTCTTGATTTTGTCCAAGAAGTCAGATGAATCTCGTATGTATGATGGTAAACCTTTTACTATTGGCTGGAGTACGTCATCAATAAAGGCTGAAATTCTTTCCGTTGGAGACCCATATCCTGATACTATGGGTCTTCCAGGTGGTGGGCGAATGGGCTTGTGGACTTTAGGTAACAGGTAGAATACCGGTGTTCTTGGATTAGATGGACTCAACAGTTTTATAGTTTCCATACTTAAGTTTTCCTCAGGTCCATATCGTAGCAGAAATCCCGATATGTCATCATTAAATTTACAAGTGGGATCATCAGGAATCATTTTATAGAATTCTTTATCATTGAGCTGTTTTTCTGCTTCCCTGACATAATCGTCTCGATTAAGGATTACCGTACTATTACCTTTGTCTGCTTGAAGAATTATTATGGAATTGTTTTCTTTCAATGAATGTATAGCTTGCCTTTCCTTTTTGGACAGATTATCCTTAGATCTTAATGAACTTTCGAAATTAGGATCTGAAATGTTTGATATAACTGCATTAATAAATTGTTCAATAGGATGATCGGCAGGAAGAGGGTCAGGATCCCAATCGGACTTTGGTTTGAATTTATTCAAGCAGGCAGGTATAGTTGGTTTCGAAGTTTGAGGAAAATCCTGTTGTTTCATATAAAACTGGAGTCGGACATTTCTAGCAAAGGCAAGTCCATCAGCCACAAAGTTAAAATGATTGATGTAATTATATTGTAAAAAATCCCGTTGTGCTACTTGCAATTCCATTCTTACCTCTAAAACTTTCACTAGCAGCCAAACACATAAATCCTACAAAATTCAAGGAAACATCAATTGTGAGTCTACCAATGTAGTATATCAACTTTCCTGTAACAACTGCCCAAAGGATTACATTGGTAAAACCACAACAGCTCTAAGAGTACGCATGAATGGCCACAGGCATGATGTAAATCACCCGTATATACAGAAGCCTGTAGCCATTCATGCCAGAGAGCACGCTCAAAATTTTCAGCAATGTTTTTCATTAAAAGGAATTTGCAAATTGGGTAATAATGCACAAGATAGAAGGATTCGAGAAGTTGAACAGGCCCATCAACTAATTCTAAAGTCAAAAACTCCATTCGGCCTTAACTTAAGATGATTTTATAAATATATAACATTCAAAAGTTCCACACAACTTACCCACTAATGTAATTGTTTCAAAAAATCTCCCATGTGTTCAATTTATAATGTCAAAATCATTGTTTATTATCATATTTACTTTTTATTTGATGTCCCTGATGAAGGCTAATGCCGAAAATTTGAGCTTTAATTAAAGAAAATGTAAAAAAAGGTTTTTTGTTTTCACTAGTCTCCTTAATAATAGATTGCAAAATTTTGTTTTTGAATACGAAATTTTATCGGAATTTCAAGCAGGCTTTCGAAAGGGTTACTCAACTGTCGATAATATTTTTAATTTGTCATGCATGGTTAACCTTAGACTGACGCAAAAGAAAGAAAAATTATATTGTTTTTTTGTGGACTTCAGCTCAGCGTTCGATACGATTGATCGAAAGGCATTGATTTACAAATTATCAAATCTTGGAATTTCGTCACGCTTATTAAATGTCTTAAAAAGTTACTACAGTGAAACTAGCACCAGCGTGTGGTGTAGAGATGGCGTCACAAGTAGTTTTCTGACTAACACAGGCTTGAGGCAGGGTTGCAATCTCTCACCTACTCTTTTCAGTTTGTTTGTCAATGACTTGCCAGAAGCGGTGGGGGGAGGCTGCAGATTTGGGGAAAATAAGGTAAATATGCTCCTCTACGCAGATGATATTGTTCTCATCGCCCCGACGGCTACAGTACTTCAGCACATGATAAGGAGCCTAGAATTATATTGTGACACTTGGAACTTAAAGGTTAACCTTGGTAAATCTAAGGTTATTGTCTTCAGAAATGGTGGTAGGCTTAAGGCAAGCGACAGGTGGTGGTATAAAGGGGAAAATATTGAAATTGTAAATAGCTATAAGTATCTAGGATTTACTTTCACATGTTTCAATTCATGGCACATCCACTTTAAGGAGAAAACAAATTCGGGGAAATTCGCAATAAATTCAGTTTGGAGTAATTTAATAAAAAACAAAAATGTACCGCTGGGTTCTAAAATAGTTTGTTTTGAGGCGATAGTAAAAGCAATTATCTGTTACGGCGCGCAAGTTTGGGGTTTTATTGAAAGTGACACAATTGAATCGGTCCAGAGACTTTTTATTAAGAAGTTATTTAAATTGCCGTTCAACACTCCAAATTAAGTATTATATTTAGAAACTTCATTTGAAAAATTATATTTTCACACTTTAAATACAAACATAAATTATTTACTAAAAGTTTTAAATATGCCTGCGAGTAGATTACCGAAAATTCTAGCCAAACAAATCATTTCAAAAAGGATATTTTGGTGCAAAAAATGGGAAGTGTTACATGTAGGTCAAGAGTGTAATTTAACTGTAAACTTTGAAGAGCCTGAAAACGTGGGAACAGATTTAAAAGCAACCCTGGAATTGTTACGTGGAAAGTGGTTAGACGAGTGTATAGGCCGCGCGCGTACATCTGTCTATCACAAACAATTATTGTCGCTTGACCTTGAACTTGGAGATAAGAGTCCCCTTTGTCAAAACGATACGGATGTTATATCTTGGGCAATCAAAGCTAGATCGGAGTTGATAGATCTGAATTTCAAGCCATGGATTGAGCAAAATTACAATTGTTCTTTATGTAATTTTCAGGTGCATGAGACAGTTTTTCATTTTGTTGCAGTTTGTCCAATATTGACGCAAATTAGGAAATTTTGGTTCGGGAAAAACGTTTTAAGCGAAATCGAATTTAATCAATATTTAAACGGGAGGAATTGGCGTAGATTTGTAAATTACCTTAAAGGAGCTTGGCGGTATAGGTGGGAAATGATCCAAGAATTTAATTTTTAAATCTGGTAAATAAAAGAAAAACAAAATACTGTTATTTTACATTAGTTTTTATACGATTTTGTATTCTCCTGTGGCAGTTTTTGAAAGAGTAATTTTTAATTTCTTTTGTTGTTGTATTAATGTTCAGCATGTAGTAGCCTATGTAAAACCATGAATGTAGCCCATAGACTAAAGTACCTTACTTTGTCTTGTTTTGCCAACCGGATAGACGGTTATATATTGTTCGTAAGTGTTATAACTTAACTGTTCTGAACTGTATAAATGAGAATTTGTCGAATAAAGCACTTTTTTCATTTCATTTCATATATATATATATATATATATATATATATATATATAAGTAGATAGTATCATGTTGGTTCTGGCTCACTTTTGGAGACAATCAAAAATCAAACAAATTTCACAGTTTTTTAATACAATTATGCAATATTTTTGCCATTTTTTGGCCAATTTTTAGCTTTTGTCAAATTGTCATAAAAAATATGCAAATTTAATGAAATTTTTAATAAATATGCCTAAAATTTTCTACAAAATAAAATTTTTTTAAAAACAAGTAAAATTATCACATTTTATAAGTATTTTTTAAATAAAATTAATAGTCGACTTTTCATAAGGTAATTTAAAATTTTAGTAGTATTTTTTCAATAAATTTGACTAAAATAGTAATAATTCATTCTAATTAATTTCAGTAATATCATTTTTGATTATATTATATTCAAGTAATTTTTCAGATACAATAATAATATAACAATTTGTTTTACTAGTAGCTACTATATCATAATCAAAATCTGCATTAATAATAATATCATTTTTTGAACTTGAAATATTTGTTGGATTTTTTGTAGTATCAATTACATAAATTGGTCTATTATCTAGAAATTCTGTTGGACTATAATACATTTTACTACTAATATAATAAACTTTTTTGTAATCTTGATACATTTCATACATAATTCTAAATTTTTCATTGTTTATATCAAAATTTTCCAATTCATCAGGGTAATAATGACCATTTAGTTTTACTCTTATATTTTTTACATACATACTATCAAATTTAGAAGTATCAAATAACTGATCATTTGTTCTTGATTTTTGAAATCCAATTATAATAAATTTTGGATTATAAATATTTCTATAGATATTTGTTATATCAAAACTTAAATTCTTTCCTGTAATATTTTTTTGTTCAATGCATTGCCAATGATTAAAATGAAAATTTACTTTTTCAAATTTGCTTAGTTCATTAATTAATTGAATTTTACTTGTTGTTTTGTATTCAATTATAGGAACTCTAATAAAAAATTCATCAATTGTTATTTTACCTTCAGTTGGTAATGTAGCATTATCATAAGATCCATCAGCCTTTTTAGTTTTCCATCTAAAAATTGCATCATTATCTTCTGATCTAATAAATGTTATATTAAAACCACCTTTATATATTGGAATATTTACATTTTCAAAAAATCCTAATCCAAAATGAGATAAATTACCAATTGCTTCAAATTTATTTTTAAAATTTGATTCAAAACCATTATTTATTTGATTTATTTCTGATTTTGAATAAGTTATAGTACCTTTAATTGTACTTAATAGACCAGGATATTCAATTTCATCAATCAATTTATTATGTTTTCTAACTTCAATTTTTGAAAATAAAAATGGAACAAAATTATCAATTAATTTTATATTAGCACCATTATCATATGCATTTCCATCAGATTTAGTCAATTTACCAGATATATAAAATTGAAATTTAGAAGTACAAAATCCATCTCCAAAATCTATATTAAATTCAGTTTTTTTATTAGGTTCATTTAAATGTAATTTAGATAATGGATAGAAATTTTTGTATTCAGCTCTTTCAATATCATTTACATATTTTTTGTAATCAGCCATTTATTAAGGATAAATTTTTTAAATCAAAAGCTTTTTTAAAACAAGTAAAATTTTTATAATTTTTATGATGTCAAATTTTATTTATGTATCAATTTCATTTTTACTTTTAAAATATTCAATTTCTGTAGCATGATCAAGTATAAATTTTGCTGATATTTTTTGATGTTCTAAAATTAATTCCCAATTTAATGTAAATGCATAATCATGAATAAAATATTCAGTTAAATCTTGATATTTACAAATCAGATCAATATAATCTTTTAATTGATAATTTATGAATTCAGTAATAAAATCTACAGTTAAATTTTGATATTGAGCAATTTTTTGCCAATTTAATTTATTTTGAAACAATCTCATCATATTAATACTCAATTCATATTTTTCAGAAATATCATCCCAATCATCTTTGTTTAATTGATTTTGGTTTCTGATAATGAATAAATCAAATGAACTGTATAGAGCCATTTATTAGGGAAAAAATTTTGTAAAACAACTTTTCTTTGAATTACAAATACAACATTTTGATTTAATTACATTTATATTTTTCAATTTTATTATCTGAATATCTTTAGAATTAGTTTTTTGTTTACATTTAAGACAATAAATCAACTCCATTTATATAAAATAATTATTGTAATTTATCTATATCATCTTTAATTAGTATTATTTCAGCATTTAATTCTTTTATGGATTTGTTGACTCCATCAAATAGAAATTTTAGTTCTTTTTCTAATTTTTCTTCTAAATTTTCAACATATTTTCCAATATTAATTAAAAAGTCTGTAATTTTATTTAAATCCTTTTTAGTTTCTGAATGATCATTACCAATTTTAATAATTGAATCTAAAACTTCATCTAATTCTGATTTTATTATAACATCATATTTATTTATACTTGGTTTAACATTAACAATTCTTTTACCATTAATACTTATATAATTTTTTGATAAACCAATAGCATTTACTAGATTTTCAGTCTTTTTTACATGACTTTTAAAACTTTTACTAAAATTATTAAAAAATATATTTAATTTAGAATTTATATAATCTTCTTTAATATTAATTGGATGTTTTTTCTGTCTTCCAAACAGATCAAATATATTTTGTGAATCCATATTTATTAAGGATTAATTTATTTATTATATTATCAAATTTTTTATTATTATTTAATTCATTTAATATAAAAATACATAAATGACCACAAATTGGTGGATCATTATAATTTTGAATTTGATTATCATTATAAAATATATTATCTTTTTCTAGATATTTAACTAATTCTATTGGTGGTTTATTAACTATATTTCCATATGAATCAAAATAATATTTAATTTTATCTTTTTTATAATAACAAACCCAATGAGTTCCATTTCCATCAAATGAATCTAAATTTATAATTCCACATTCAAATTTATTAACTTTATTAGGTAATATATCTCTCATAAATACACCTCTAAAATATTTTATATTTTTACACAATTTTTCTAATTCACCTAATGTTAGTGGTTCAAAATTTTTTTATAATTTTGTTTCATATATTTTAATGTTTTTTTATCTAAACCAGATCCTTCTACATTTTTTAATTCATGATCTAACCAATCAACAAAATTTCTAAATTTAGGAATTATAGATTCTTTTACAACTTTTGCTCCCTTTCTAACATTTGGTGTATAATTTTTAACTATAGGTATATTATCAGCAAAATCTAAAATTTCTTTTAGTAATCCACCATTTTTTATTTCTTTTAATTGATTATATGAAAATTCAAATCTTAATCCTTTATTTAATTTTTTATGTTTATTTAGTTTATTAATTTGTCTTTTAGATAATAATATAATATCTTTTCCATTTTCATTAAATTGATCAATATTAAATTGAATTATAACTGATTTTTTATTTTTAAATGCTAATTTTATTTTTGATTTTTGATTATCTGTCAAGTTTATATTTGTTTTTTCCATTTATTAAGAAAAAAATTTATAGTTTTTTATAATATAGATTAATATAATTAATGAAAAATTTTATTAAAATTTTAATCCTACTTCTAAACCCATACCAAATTTTCTTTTCATCCACATAGCACCTGATGTTGGTAATGCAATTAATCTTTCACCAATTCCATGATCATTTGATGTTACTATATCCCATGCTTTATCTTGTAAAATTTTATCAGCTATTTCATTTCTAGATTTTGTATCTTTATGATCTCTATGAAATAAATCATGTTCTTTAGCAGCTTTATCTAAATCATTTATTCCAGGATCACCTCTTTTTACTCTTTTATTTAATTTAGTTCCAGGCCCTAGATATTGATAACCAGGTACATGTAATTCAAAAGGTAAATTATTTATAACATCATTTAAAATACCTGATCCATTTTTTAATAATGGTGATGAAATATTTGCCAAAATTCTTTTTAAATACTTAATTCCTTCAGGTTTTTCAATTAATTCATCTAATTTATTTGATATAAAGTCTTTAATTGCTCTCTTTTCATTTAAAAAATTATTATTACCAGCTTTTTCTTGTGCATATATATAATTAATAATATTATCTAATTTATTTAAATCATCTATAAATCTATATCCAATTTTATTTTCTGTATATTTTCTGATTCCTGAACCTTCAATTTCACCTTTTAATTCCCAAATATGTTTAATTAAATTAATATATTTATCACCTTTACTAGATTTTGGTTTCTTACTATTTGGATCATTATTTTTATAAATTGAATTAGTTTCCCATAAAATTTTTGAATAATTATTTAAATCATCTTGTGTATATAAATTATTATCTGGTTTCTTTTCATAAGTTAACAATCTCCATAATCCATGTGTTCCATTATATTTTTTATCATCAATTATTAAATCATCATTATCAATTACAGTTATTTTATCACCAATCATAAATGATTTTTTATGTTTATTCCAATATAAACCAAACTTATTATCTTTTGTTCTTGGTAAATATTTTTGTGCTAATGGACCAATAATTTTATCTAATGTTTGAGGTGAAATTAAATTTGGGTCAATAAATGTCGATTCTTCTTGAATTATTGGTTGTCTGATTGGTCTAAATGGAGTACTTGAAGGTAAATTTAATTCTCCAGTTTCTGGTATTGATATATTAGCAAAATTATTAACAACAGGTACCAATTCCATTAGGTTCTTATTTTCATTTAAGACTTCACCAATTTTATTTTCAACTTTACCAATTGCTGATGTTATAGGTTCATATGCTTTTTGTTTAATTTTTTCATAATTATCTTCAATTTTAATTTGATTTTTAAATTCTTTTATTAATTTTTTCTCAATATTATCTAATTTTTTAGCTTCATCAACAGATATTTTATCCATTTATTACAAAGAAAAATTTATGTTCAACACAAATCATGTTAATACAAACACAAATCATGTTAACACAAACATAAATAATGTTCACACAAAACACAAATCATGTTAACACAAAACACAAATCATGTTAACACAAACACAAATAATGTTAACACAAAACACAAATCATGTTAACACAAACATAAATAATGTTCACACAAAACACAAATCATGTTAACACAAAACACAAATCATGTTAACACAAACACAAATAATGTTAACACAAAACACAAATCATGTTAACACAAACACAAATAATGTTAACACAAAACACAAATCATGTTAACACAAACACAAATAATGTTAACACAAAACACAAATCATGTTAACACAAACACAAATTATGTTAACATAAACAATAAAAAACCATAGTCTTTTATTTGATTTTTTAAACTACTCAAAATATTCTTAAACTAGTTCTTGTTTTTGTAAAACATATTATTTAATAAAAAAATTTGTATATAAATAGTTATCTTGTATGTATATTTTTTATTAAACATTAGTAGAAACTAATAATTTATTAATTTAAATAATTAGAATTCTATTAATTTTCTTTTTAAAACATTATAAAATAATTTAAAATAGATTGTTTAAATTTGTTTCAGTTTTTAAAGAAATGGTTCACTTTTAGTAAACTATTTTTCCACTTTTAAAGAAATGGTCCACTTTTAGTAAACTATTTTTCTACTTTTATTGAAACAGTCCACTTTTAGTGCACTACTTTTCCACTTTAGTAAACTGTTTTATCTAAAGTGGTTTTATCAAACTCATAAACAGTTCAAGTGTTTCACTGATTAGTTACAAGTGGTGCACTTTTACTGAACCAAATTTATTGATTAGTTAAAACAGTACACTTTTACTGAACTGAATCAAAGAAAAGTGAACCAATATGTGTTTTTTATTGTTTATGTTAACACAAAAACAAATCATATTAACACAAACACTAATTATGTTAAACACAATTTATTTTACTTTATTTCTGTAATTCTCATTAAATATATAAATACTAATGAAATAAATAATACTAATAAAATAAATATTCTATCAATTATTGACTCAAATATACAACAAGCCATTATCATTATTTAATATCAGAAAAATTTTTCATATATTTTCCATCATTTGTTTTTTTTTAATAAATTAATAGTTAAAAATCCATAGTTTTCTTTCCAACAATCATTACAAATAGTTTTAAATTTATCAAATTTCATATCTGATCCAACAAAATTATTATATATTTTTTTCATATAATGTTCATTTTGTTTAAAGATGCATAACATATTTAAATTATTTCTAATTAATTGCATATCAACTTTTGAATAACATTGTGATAAATAAATACATGATATATTTTTATGTCTACCCATTATAAAATATTCTTTAATTTTATCTTGTTTTTCTAAAATACAATCATCAAAAACTACTAATGAATTTGGTTTACATTTATTTAGTGGAATCATATCATCACATGAAAAATAAGAAATTTGTTTATTAATATTTGATTCTATATTTTTAAATCTTTTTTGTAATAATTTATAAGATGGTTGTTCTAATGATTTACTAAAAATATATAAATTTGAATATGGAATTAATCTTTTATAAATAAAATTTAATAATAATGTAGTTTTACCAGATCCACTTGTTCCTATAATTAATAATCTAATAGGCTGATCATTTTTATTATTTTTATCATATGATTCTAATTTTATATTATCTTTTTTTTCTAAAAATTTCTCCATTTAAATAAGATGAAATTATTTAAAATAATTGGTCATTCATCCAAACTAGAATTAAGATTAGAACATCCAATACATTTAGATGGAAAATATAGTATTGGTTTAAGTGGATTTTATTCAGATAATTTTATATCAAATATACAAAATGATTATAAAAACTGTTATGGATATTCTATTAAAGATGAAGATGATAAAATTATAGATCAATATTTTGATATAAATAAAGGAAATTATACAATTGAAGAAATAAAAAATATTTTTATAAATAGTTTAAAAGAATTTAAAAATAAATTCAATAAATTTGATGAAAATGATTTTATACTGAAAAATGATGGACCACATATTATAATAAAATCTCCTGTTAAAATTATAGTAACAACAATTATAATTGATTTATTAGGGTTAAATAATAAAATAATTGAACCAAATGTATTAACAAAAGGAATAAAACTACCAAAAATTAGACCTTTTGATGTTATTGAAATACATTGTAATTTAGTTGATCCTAGTTTTGAAAATCATAAAGATCATTCACATTTACATAAAGAATCAGAAATTCTATATTCATTTTATCCAAATGTTGAATATGGATCAAAAATTAGTGAAAAACCAAATGAAATTGATTATATTCCTTTAAAAAATATAAATAAAATTCAAAATATTATAATATCTATTCAAGATAGTGATGGAAATCTAATAAATAATGAAAATATTAAAAGTATTGTATATTTAAGATTAAAACAAAATTTGTAATATAAAATTTATCTACATAAATAATAAAAACAATAATTGATTTAACTAACAATCATTTTATATTTAATAATAAATTAATTGTATTTAATAAACAAAATAAACCCTGGTTTAAAAGAAAAGATATTTGTTATATTTTAAAATATAAAAATTCTAGAAAAGTTTTAATTGATAATGTAAAAAAATATATAAAACTTAAAAAATATCAAGTGTAACCAACAGTTACATTTACATAATGATGATAAATTAATTTACATAAAAATTATAGGTGTCACAAATTATGACACCCTAGAAATTGATGTACAAACATGTTTTTCAGATGCCCTAAAACAGGGCGTCAATAAAATAGATATTAAAACAATATTTATTAATGAATCTGGTTTATATTTATTAATTTTAAAATAAAAAAAGTAGAAAACAATAAGGATAGATTAAAATTTATAGATATTTTTAGAGGGGGCAATTTGTCCCCCCTATCATATAATGAAAAACATACAAAACTTATTAAAATTAGGTAGGACCCAAAATGGGTCCCATATAAATTATAATATTTATTTTAAAATTTTTTAAAAGAGGTAACCTTATACAATAAAAACTTAAGGGTAACAAAATGTTACCCTTCTTAAACATTCAAAAATATTCATAAATATAATAAATTATATACAAATTTGAGGCCCGTCTTAAAGACGGGTCTTACTTATAATGATAATAAAGTAAAATTTATAGATATTTTTAGGTTAGATATTCAATAAATTATTGAATATATTTAAATTTATTAAAGAAAATATTTAAAAATATACATAAATTATATTATAAATTCAATATCATATGGTTATAAATTATTAATATAATTTTGATCATTTTCTTTAAAACTTTCTTTAACATAATTTTTTATTATATTTATAAATGGTTCTATTATAAAATTAAACTTATAATGATATACAAAATAATTTTTATATTTAAAAAGATATATTAAAAATTTATTTGATACTTTAGTTTTAAATAAATATAATTTTATATCAAAATCATTATTTATTAATTCTTTTGGAACAATTAAAATTTCCATTTATTTATAATTATTTTTATAACCCCAAGGTAATGTATCAATTTTATTTTCACAAATAAATCTTTTGTCATCTCTATTACTTAAAGCTAATTTATTTATTGTAATTGTATATAGTTCATGTTTAAAACTTCTAATACAAGTCATTTCTCTATATTGTTCTTGATCATCAAATAAACATTTCTTAAAATCATCCATATGTAATGTTTTATCAACAACACTTTTCTTAATTCCTTTACATTTTACAGGATTTTTATTATTAAATTCATAACTATATAATTTTGATCTTAAACCACAATATTCTTCTAATATTTTACCATTTAACTCATCTTTAAATTTACCAATTATTTTTTTATTCTTTTCACTATAGCATTCATGTTCTTTCTTATAATCACTTGTATCAAATTCATTAATATTTTCTTTAATAATTTTATATGGATCCTTTTTAAATTCTATAAAATAACTGTCTGTGTCCATATATAATAACCTTATATTTGGATCAAACTTCTTTAATTTTTCATAATAAAATTGATACATATGTAATTTTGATAAATCAAGTACTGAAAATCCTATATAGATTGGTTTATCAAACTTAACCTTCTCTTTTATCATATGTGAAGCAATACAGTCTTTATCAAATATACTAAATGTTTTAAAATTAGGTTTTTTTGCTTGTTTTAATGAAAACTTTTCGTCACCTAATTTAATATCACATCTATTTCCAACATTTTCCATAGTTTTTCCAAAAACACTATTATTCATTAATTTAAAAAAGTCTTTTTCAAAATCTGATGTTGATTTGGATCTTAATTTGGTATTTAATTCAATATATTTTTTCATATAATCATCTTGATCAAATGCTATAACTCTATTAACTTTCTTTAGTTTTAATCCTTTTTGTAGATAATATTTTAAGTTTCTTGAATGAATAACATAATCTTTTTTATCAAATAATGTTGTGCAAAGCTTATTATTATAATGTTCAGGTGCTAATGGTAAATCTTTATGGTCATCATGTAATTCAATAGGATATTCTAAATTAACATCTAATATATATCCATATTCAGCATTTTCATCTAATTCTAATATTGTTTCTTCCCATTCATTTAATGTATATGTATTAGGATTCATCCATGTTATATCTTTATAAGGTAATTTTTGACTTAAAGCCCATCCATATAGATTATTTGCATCTATATATAACATATAATTTTCAGGTTTTGTTTTATCATAATTTTTTGTATATTTATTGTTTGCTTTACAATATCTAGTTATACATTGTGAAATACCACCTCTAATACCTTTTTCAATCATTAAATACATATTATAATCACTTATTAATTCTAGTTTAATTTTTGTTAATTTTAACATAGAATCCCAAGCTAATGATGGTGATGTTAGATAATGTGCTGGATCTAATTGATAATTTTTCAAACAAACAGATCTAAAATTTTCAAATATATCAGCTAATAATAATACATCTTGAATATTATACAAATCTGAATAATTACCTAATGTTTTTATTTTTAATTTATTCCAAACTTTTATATAATGTTTATAATCATCATTACTTATATTTTCATTAGTTAAACAACTATAAAATTGATCTTTTTCTAATATTTTATCATAGTTTAATTTTTCAACATTATCAATAAATTCATATGGAAATACACCTTTAGAAGTTAATATTTTTAATGTTTCATTATCATATTCAATTATATCATTTTCTTTTATAAATTTATTTATATGCTTAAATTCTTTAAGATTTTTAGCTAATTTTTCAATTGATGTAGCCATAAATCTAAATGTATCTACAAATGAGAATTTTATAAATTTTCTAGGTTTAAAATATAGTTCACCTTCAAATTCATAACCATAACCAGAATTTACTGAATAGTTTATATATTTTTCATCTGTATTGGCTAACAAATCAATTTTACCATATTTTTTAGCTAATTCTTTTATAAACAAATGTGTATCATAATTTGAACTATTATGACAGAATATAGGAATATTTTGAGGAAATTTTAGATTTAAATTACAATTTAAATGTGCAGCACCTCTAAATTTTCCTGTTAAATGACAATGATCTCTTACTTTTATTCTTTTATCATTATCAAAACCACTATTTTCACAAATATGACAAATATTTGTTTTCTGATAATTAATTTCTTCTTCATTAGTTAAGTTCATAGGCTTTTTATTTTTTGAATTATATTTTTTAGCTATATATTTTGAAATTTCATCTAAATATTCAAATAATTTATTTGGTACATTTGTTAATTCCTCTTCAGTTTTTGCTCTATAACAAATAGGTTTATACATTTTATTAGTTACTCTAGATACTAAATAGATTGTAAATCCATATGGTTTATGTTTTTGAATTTTATTTGTATATGAGCAATTTGGATTATTTTTACAATTATCAATCTTTTCTAATATACTTTCAAAATCCATATAAATTACATATGGATGTTCAAACTTTTTATAATAATTTTTAAAACTTACAGTTTGACCTTTAAATGGCATTATAGGTCTACAAGGTTCTAATAATTTACATATTTCTAAATGATTATTCAAGTCTTTGTTTTTGTAGAAATGAGTTAAACATCTTCTACAAATATATTTTTTATTTGTATTTTTTGTGTTAATTGCTTAGATACTAACTTACTTAAATCTGTAATCAATATATAATGAGAATTGTTATCAATTTTATGGTATAATAAATCAATTTCTAGTTTTGTATTATAATGTTCAGATATTTGTAATGGTACTATCTTTTTATCTTCATCAATTCTATAAATATTTATTGACATTGATGGATAATTATATTTAGAATCAAATGATCTTTTTTCAAATAATTTAATATCTTTCAATGTTATTGGATAATCAAAACCTTTAAAAATATCATCATTTATATATTTTTGGTATTGTTTAACTCTTTCAGCATTTTTGTTTGGTTTATCAATAGCACATCTAATTGCATAAATAAAACAATATTCATCTTTATTTTTAAAATTTACACAACATTTTTTATTCTTAATTTCATTTGGTAATTCTATATATGATCCAGCATTTAATGAATTATTTTTAGATAATTTTAGATTTAATTCAACACATCTTTTTAATGACCAACCAGAGCCTTTTGATGGTTGATTTAGTTGTTCTCTAATTATTAATTTCTTAAATTGATCATCAATAAAATCATCTATATTTAAAATATCTGAACTTTTTATACAAAAATACATATTACTATTTTGAATTTCACCATTTATTAATTTTCTTTCATATTCACATTCTAAAGCCATCTGTCCTTTAATATTTTTGAATTTTTGTTTTTCTATCAATTTTTTTATTTCATTTCTTTGAGTTTCTAAATAATCATTAATATCTAAATCATCATTTGAATTTGTTAAAATATAATCTTGAAAATATCCTTTTAATGACGAAGCTTCTTGAATATTTATTATATTTTCTTTTGGAATTGGTTTATTTTTAAAATAATCATTTAATAATCCAATCAATTCATTTCTAGTTTTATTAACAATTTTAATACTATTTTTAATTGCTAAATTTTGAATATATTTTAATGATCTATATCTTAAATTATTTGGATTTTCTTTAATTTTGTTTAATCTTTTAATTAGTTCATCTCTAGATAAATTTCCATAATTTCTGACAGATAATTTTTTTGCAATTTCATTTAATTTTTCTATATTAAATAATGAATAATTTGTAAGATCAAATGTTTCTTTAATATTTGTCAATTCATCTAAAGTTTTATTTTTATAATTATATATATTATTATTTTTACACCAATGTTTTAATTCAAATATTTTATTATCATATTTTTGTTTATTTAATAAATGTTTAGTTGAGTTATAATGTCTATCATAATTTTTATATAATATATTTTTATTACAATAGGGACAATTAATATTTTTATTTGTTCGTTCCATTTATTAGAAATAATTTTTACTTAGAAATAAAACTCTTAAAAATATGAGAAGTTTTCCCACTTTTTTCTAGGTAATTTATAGTTTAAATTGTAATTTTTCAATCAATAGTCAACTTTTCACAAGTTAATTTAAATTTTCTAGAGTATTTTTTCAATAAAATCAATAGTCAACTTTTCACAAGTTAATTTAAGTTTTCTAGAGTATTTTTTCAATAAAATCAATAGTCAACTTTTCACAAGTTAATTTAAATTTTCTAGAGTATTTTTTTCAATAAAATCAATAGTCAACTTTTTATAAGTCAATTTAAGTTTTCTATAGTATTTTTTTAATAAAATTTAAACTTTTTTAAAACAAGTAAAATTATTATTTTTATCATATTTTTAAATTTTCTAATTTTGTTATATTTTTGTCATGAATTTTAGTTTCTAAATGTCTTAAATAATTATTAGTCCATTTAATATTTCTTCCACATTCACAAAATTGTGGTTTTAAAAACATTTCTCTAATACATTGTATACAAATTGCATTTTTTCTATCTTTACTAAAATGATAATTATTAAAATTTGAAATATCTTTAATTTCTTTACATTTATGACATTGTTTTTCATTTAATTCAATAACTGTAATATTATCATATAATTTTTTATAATACAAATCCTTACATTCTTTACAATAATGATATAACCCATCTTTAGTATTTTTATCTTTATAAAATTTAGATATATCTTTATATAATTTACACTTTAAACACTTCTTTTCCATTTATATAAAATAAAATTTACAAATTGGTTTTTTTCAATTCATATTCATAAAAATTTCCAATAATATCTTCATTATTTTGATCTTTTATACTATAAGTAACAGGATTTGTATTATTAATTTTAGAAATTATGAATATTTCTCTAGACCAATTATTTTTATATTTATTAGAAAATGTTGATTTTTTATTTCCAATTCTAACTCTATCATTTATTTTAAATTTTGATTTGGTTATTATTTTTGGTGGTTTATATTTAAAAACAGTATCTAATAAATCCTTTTCATTATTTTTATTTACTTCAATTGGTTTCATTTTAATTGTTGAATGGTATGAGTTATTATATTCTTTAACAATTTTTGGTAAAATATTTATCCATCTATAATTTTTATTAATTTCAAATTGTATTTTCATTTTTTCATTTTGTGTTCTATTATACCTCTCTATTATACTTGATTTTTCTTCATTTTCTGTATGATACAATTTAATATCATATTTATTTAATATTTCATTAAAATCTTTATTGATAAATTCTAATCCTTTATCTGTATGTAAAAGATTAGGTGATTTATGATTAATTTTAATTGCATCCTTAATTATTTCTTCAAATGCTCTAGAAACTGTTTTTCCACCTTTTTTCTTTAATGGTTTTGACCAAACATATTTTGAGAAAGTATCTATCACATTTAACATATATTTATAACCATCATTTTCTTTTTCATAATTTTTCATTATAATTAAATCTGCTGCCCATAAATCATCAATACCTAATGTAATTATTTTTCTTTTTAGAAATTTCTTTCTAATTGGAGCATGAATTTCATTTGCTTCAATTATTTGTTCATTTTTAGTTAATTCTTTTTTAATTATAGGTTTAACTTCTTTTTTCAAAATTTTACTTTTATTTGTTTTACAGATTGAACATTTAGTAGCAATTCTATATAATCCATTTTTCATTTCAACAATTTGTGGATTAATATTTTTAGTTTTTTTCTTACATTTGTGACAATGAATTGGTTCATTCATTTATGTATAATTTTTTTTTAATAAATGGATATGTGTTATAGATGTCATAATCAAACTAATTTTACTATTATTGGAAATTGTGTAGGATGTAATATATGTAAAAGAATTATTTATGAAAAAAAGATTAAGAGAAAAAGTAATAAGAATAAACATCTTAAACATATTTTAAGAGAATTTAACCATTTTCAACCATATAAAACACAACAATTAATTAATGAATTATATATTTTATGTATTTCCAATCATTTTGAAATAACACCTAAGAATATAAAATTATTTTTAAAACAAAGGAATTGTACAAATTGGATATTTTACTATCAATTTTTAAACAAAATATACAATATTGATTTTGAATTAAATAATAAAGATAAAGAAAAAATTACACTATTTTTTAATAAATATTTATGTTTTAAGAAAAGTAATATATCATACAAAAAATTATTACCTATGATTTTTAAATACTTCAATATGGATTTTTGTATAAAACCTAATTATGATAATGACTTTTTAACATATCTATCACAAACAAGTTTGTGATATTTTTTCCTATATAAATGGATCTGCTAGAAGAAATTAATAATATTGGAGAATTAAGATTTAAAGCATATAAACCATTAAAAAGTTTAAATTTAAATGAAAAATATAAAATTGAAAAATTTGAAAGAATTAAAGATAAATATGGATATACAATTATTGTTGAATTAGAAAAATGTAAAGTACATTTACCAAAAAGATTTACTAATGTAATTGATGATAAATCGAGTAAAGAATTAAATAAAAAAGATTTACATTTAATTGTCACTGATATTAAAACTTTTGATGATAAAGAAACTGCTTTAGTTAAATTTGAATAATTATTACAATATTATTGATACTAAACCTTAATTTTACTTATTTTAAAAAAATTCAAATTTTATTGAAAAAATACTTATAAAATGTGATAATTTTACTTGTTTTTAAAAAAATTTTATTTTGTAGATAATTTTAGGCATATTTGTTAAAAATTTCATTAAATTTGCATATTTTTTATGACAATTTGACAAAAGCTGAAAATTGGCCAAAAAATGGCAAAAATATTGCATAATTGTATTAAAAAACTGTGAAATTTGTTTGATTTTTGATTGTCTCCAAAAGTGAGCCAGAACCAACATGATACTATCTACTTATATATATATATATATATATATATATATATATATATATATATATATATATATATATCAATTTGAACGAATGGAGTTTTTGGCTTCTAGGGACCTCAAAACAAAAAAGTATTATGGTCCTGGGCCTAGGTCTTACCGTTACTACTACCGTAATAGCGTATTCCCTATAGGAAAATTCGCTAAAAAAGGCTCATAGCTAAATAAATATATAATAATTCAAGCTCAATAAGGTATTTTACCAAAGTTATTTGGGTTTTCTCTTCCTTATGATAGTGCCGAGATGTAATGATGAAAAGGTCCTCATTGAATACAAATTTAATCACTATGTGCTTGCCAGGTCACTCCATCGGTATCGGAGACACCATTGCTGATCCTCAGACCTATTCCGAGATCCAGAAGGCCATCAAAAAGGCCAAAGAGGACGTGATAGAGGTTATACAGAAGGCGCACAACATGGACCTGGAACCCACGCCGGGTAACACACTCAGGCAGACCTTCGAGAACCAGGTAATTGATAACAGGAAACGGACACTCACATGTGGCATATCTTGGTTGTGGCCTGATACCGATAATCACCTTATCAGATGATGCAGTGACAAATGTTTTGTATCAGTAGACCTCACCTATAAGTCAGATTGATTAGGAAAATTCTTTGTTAAATGGATCAAATAGAATTATAACGATGTACTCCTTCATATTTGTTTCAATTTGAATTTTTTCCTGTTTTCCTTCCAAATTTAAAGATTATATTTGGAACACCAATTTTGGAAGTCCTTGAACTCCTGTCCATGGATGAAAATTAACTCTTACCTTATCCTATATCATACCTTTTACTTTGACATGGTTTTATAATGGATTTTTATCTTGATAAAATAATACAAATATAATGCACGCACAAATGAATTAGATATTTTACAATAAATTACTATAGATCTTTTGCTTACGAAACATTTTTTTAAATAGTGTTCTGAACATTGACAGGTAAACAGAATCCTAAACGATGCTCGTGATAAAACTGGAGGTTCTGCCAAGAAATCTCTAACAGAATACAACAACCTCAAGGCTATGGTGGTGTCTGGATCCAAGGGATCTAACATTAACATTTCCCAGGTAAGCCATTTACCCCTCTAAAAGTGTCAGTTTCATATTTTTCATTGATTAGTATTCATCAATCTTTGCTGTAGATTCTAAAAAAAAACAGTTTTATTTTTCTAAATTGCTATTGTCAATTATGATTGCCCTAGGTTATTGCCTGTGTGGGTCAACAAAACGTAGAAGGAAAGCGAATTCCATTTGGTTTCCGGAAGCGGACACTGCCCCATTTCATTAAAGATGACTACGGTCCGGAGTCCAGAGGCTTCGTAGAAAACTCCTATCTTGCCGGACTGACACCTTCTGAATTTTACTTCCACGCCATGGGAGGTCGTGAAGGTCTTATCGATACTGCTGTCAAAACTGCTGAAACTGGTGAGTACAGTGCTGTATTTTCAAATTGACTGATTCTATTCAGTAGTTGTCTCAATGTAAGTGAAATCATAACAATAAAAAGTATTTTTAATAATTTTTATTTATATTATTTCCAAACAATCAAACACTATTCCACACATTTAATTGTAATTTTGCTTTATTGATTTCTCATATTCAAATAAAAATTCAAAATACAAATTGGATTCCTATCAAGATACAAAATTAACATTCTGAACAAATATAATTAATATTTTATAATTAATATTAACCTGTGGTCGATGTCCACAGGTTACATTCAGCGGCGGCTGATCAAGGCTATGGAGTCAGTCATGGTGCACTACGACGGCACGGTGCGTAACTCTGTGGGTCAGCTAATCCAGTTGCGTTATGGAGAGGATGGCCTCTGTGGTGAAACTGTGGAGTTTCAGAAGATTGCCTCTGTCGACCTCTCCAACGCCAAGTTCGAGAACATGTTCAAGTTCGATGCTTCCAATGAGAGGTGAGGCCATGTGAATAATAAAAATCGAGAGAAAACATGTTCAGAGCTTAAAATTTTGTTTTATATCTGATTCCCTAAAATTTTTTACTTTTTGACCACTCATCAGTTTGATTTTAATGAACAGCAGTATTAATATTTGTTTTATAAAGACAATGTCACCTGTTTTTATAGCTTTGCTATAGTTTAAAATGTTTTGTGACAATAAAGAATTATTTATTTATTTTATTTAAAGTTGATTTCTTGTCAGCTTTAAGGAGGAATGAGGCATAAAACAATACAGTCAATTGGTATTTGATTCATGTAGTTAATTATTCATACGGAAATATTTGTGTATTATGAGTTCAATTGTTTGTGCAAAACTGTTGAATTAGCGCAGTAATTTTCCTCACAGTTTATGCTAAACTTTAGTGTTTGCACAACATCCTCATTGCCACTGGCGTCAGAGATCTCTGGCAATACCTGTACCATGTGAGATGTTGCTGACTGTCACCGACACTGTGCAGGTACCTGCGCAAGATCTTCACCGAGGACGTGCTCCGTGACCTGCTAGGCTCGGGCGAGGTGATCTCTGAGCTAGAGAAGGAGTGGGAGCAGCTGTGCCGCGACCGAGAGGCGCTCCGGCAGATCTTCCCCAGCGGAGAAAGCAAGGTGGTGCTACCGTGCAACCTCAAGCGGATGATATGGAACGTACAGAAGATCTTTCACATCAACAAGCGAGCTCCCACAGATCTAAGCCCTCTCCGTGTTATTCAAGGTACACTGCGATGCAAAGTGTAGGCAATAATTTTGTTTAACAACAAGGTACTTTTACGTTAATGGGCCTTCTCTATTGTAGGAAAGGTAAAACAAATAGAAGCTTAAATAAATATTATTTTAGTGAATGGAAAAATATTTAATGAAAAATACAACAAATATGGTCTTCCCCAAACTCAATGACAGCTCTAAATATGGATGTCAACCAGCTGAGGTATCCTTTCAGTTGTTGAAAACAAATCGTTCTTGTCCTCAGATCTAGGAAAGTCTCACAATAACTTAAAATCACGTAATTATTTCAGAGAACTGAGAATATAATATATCAGCAAAATAAGAACTATATGACAGACAGAGGCTGGTAACAATTAACATGCCACAAAGTAATATAGGACCTAGAGCGCTGTGATAGAATACGTCAGGTTCACATACCCTAATCTAATGTAAGCCTAACCCTACCTCACTGCCACAGTGCAAATTGCTACTGAGTTATATTATATTTACATTTGTTATGTTTTCTTTTAAAAAACATTGTTATGTAAATTGTTATTCTGTCCGCAGGTGTGAAGGAGCTGCTACAGAAATGTGTGATCGTGGCGGGTGAAGACCAACTCAGCAAGCAGGCCAATGAGAACGCCACACTGTTGTTCCAGTGCCTTGTCAGGTCCACACTCTGCACCAAACTCGTATCAGAGAAGTTCCGTCTGTCCACCGAAGCTTTCGAGTGGTTGACGGGAGAAATCGAGAACAGATTCCAGCAGGCACAGGTTGGTTACCTACTGTGGCTGTGCAGTGAATTATGATGTTAATTTAATATCAGAGATCTTATTGTGATAAGAAAAGATCAAAAGGTCATCTTTTAGAAACAGCTCAAGGAGAATACATCAGACTTACATTTTAAAGAGCAAGTCCATGTTTTATAGCAGTTTGTTTGAATAGGAGTTTGTTATATTTTATTTAACTAATTCTAATATGTTAGGGTTTTCAATTGATAGGAGAGGAGAGTTTTATGTTGAAGTAGATATCGGAAGCATGTGCATGTTGAAGATATTTATGAGATAAAATCTCATAGGGCTCATTATATTTCATTTTCATTGTATTATCATTGTTACCTCTAGAAGAACCCTGTAAGAAGAGTATATTGGTTCTGTCCCTGTAAAGTGAAACAATTAATGTTGATGTTTAGTGGTGGCTAACGTTGCATGTCGTGTGCGCAGTGTCAGCCCGGCGAGATGGTCGGAGCATTGGCCGCTCAGAGTCTGGGAGAGCCGGCCACTCAGATGACACTCAACACTTTCCACTTTGCGGGAGTATCCTCCAAGAACGTAACCCTTGGTGTGCCGCGTCTTAAGGTAACTTAAGCCCAGTGACTGTTCTTATCTTGTTTTCTGCCATTACTGTCATAATTGTTATGTATGAAACCAGACCCCAGATACTGACATTTGTTAGCAATTAAGTAAAGTTTTGATCTGAAATGTCACTTTTAGGTATCTGTGTATAAAAACACCATAAACTTATTTAATGAAAGAAGCTTTTCAACAGAGTTCAACCTTTAAAAGTGTACAAATGTTCGCAAATTATTTTTTTATATTTTGTAAAATGAAAATCCAAATGATGTATGCATTTAGCAGTGTTCTTTGTACAATGTTTGAAGTGTTTTGACTGCAATTTCTTACCCTACTGAAAAGCACGTTTGATTATTACAGGAAATCATCAACATCAGTAAGAAGCCCAAGGCTCCATCTTTGACAGTGTTCTTGACTGGCGCGGCTGCACGAGACGCAGAGAAGGCAAAGAATGTCCTCTGCCGGCTAGAACACACCACACTGAGAAAGGTAGGCCTCTCACACAGTCATCGAATGATATGGTGTGATATATAGCATGTAGTGAACGCAAATGATCACGTGGTGAACTTTATTCGGGTTTAATTTTTTCCCATGAATCATTGTAAACTGAACCTAATTATCAGGTCTTAAAAGTGGAATAAAAAGAAAAAGAAAACAATGCAAGAATAAATCAGTACAAAGCACTTTTTACTGTCAAGTTTTGGTTAGATGGCAGTAATTTTCAATTTTGACTAAAGCTAATACATGTATTTATTTTTTGTTTGAAATGAGGAATGTGAATCGCTGTAAATCAAATTTGTATTATTGATTATGGATGCAATTTTAGGAAGCTATGGCTCAATCAATATTTCACACACTCTTAAGTGTTTATTATAAACGATTGATAATATTGCAGTTATAGGGCTAGACAAAATGAATTTTATTTAAGTGTTTTAAACAGTTGTGTTTTTGTTTGCAGGTAACAGCCAACACGGCCATCTACTACGACCCGGACCCCCAGAACACAGTGATCCCCGAGGACCAGGAGTTTGTCAACGTGTACTACGAGATGCCCGACTTTGACCCAACCCGCATCTCGCCTTGGCTGCTGCGTATAGAGCTCGACCGCAAACGGATGACCGACAAGAAGTTGACCATGGAGCAGATCTCGGAGAAGATAAATGCTGGGTTTGGCGATGACCTGAACTGCATCTTCAATGACGACAACGCTGAGAAGTTGGTCCTCCGAATTCGGATCATGAACAGCGATGATAACAAGATGGCCGATGAGGAGGAGGGTGTGGACAAGATGGAGGACGACATGTTCCTGCGGTGTATTGAGGCGAACATGCTGTCTGATATGACACTGCAGGTGGGCGGAATAAATACGAATGCTATAGTACATTTCAATTTCTTAAATCAAAAAACGGGAAATGAGTGAAATTGGCATATTTATCCACAGTTAAATAGCCATTTCCAAGAGCCACTTTGCTAGAGCTTTTTAAGAGACTTAAGTCAGAAATCAAATGGTTTTCTCTGATTTAAGTTGCAATTAATTATTAATGCTATTATAGTATATAGTGATATTTTGAGCAATCCAACCTCAGTTTTCTAAATAGGGTATCTGCTAGTTCTCATCTAAGCATTCTTTTTTGTAGATTGAAAAAATATCCTCTATGTTGTTGTGCCTCTTAAAATTCATCAACCTGAGGTATAAATTTTTAATTATTGATTCTGAATTTTTTTTGGAAATTAAAAGTTTTTATGGCAAAAGCAAGGGGTGATTAAGTAGAATGAAGTCTAATACTCTTTGTTTCTAAAAAAATGCTGTAAATTGTGGTTGCAGTTTAAATTATTTTAAAAGTCACTTTAAACGGTTCAAGAAATAATTTTTTTTATAAAATGTGCACAAACTTGACTTTAAAAATGTTAACATTTTAGTTTAAGGCACCTTTTTAAGTTTTGAGGTAAAAATACACTGTGTCTATTTCACTTAAGCTATTTTTATTTTCTGTTCTGAATTCAATTTGTTTTTCTGTTTATGTAATGGTTTTACATTATTGTCGTATGGCAGGGCATTGAGGCCATCAGCAAGGTGTACATGCACCTGCCGCAGACGGACTCAAAGAAGCGGATCATCGTGACAGAGAGCGGAGAGTTCAAGGCCATTGCCGACTGGCTGCTCGAGACTGACGGCACCAGTCTGATGAAGGTGCTGAGCGAACGAGACGTCGACCCTGTGCGGACGTTCTCCAACGACATCTGCGAGATATTTTCGGTACGTTCTCAGCACTAACATGTGGATGGCACACCAACATTTATAGATACTTTTTTTAGATAGAGGTAGGAAAAATGCAATTATGCACGCAGGTAGCCAGCCTGTAGTGTGGGACTCCCCTGAAAAAAGGGTTTGTCCACCAAAGAACCTCCTCTACTCTTTAGGATTCTAACCAAAATTTTTATTACATTACGTTAGGCTAGACCTAAATAAGGTTTACACCTGTGGGGTCGCTCCTTATCCAGCCTCTCGGTCAAGGGATCTGGGCCACTTCGTAGTCTAGATCAGTTTTCTTTTCCAGGGGGATGCCCGGACAAACTGTGATAAACAATCCCAGTTTCCCTCATCCTCCATAATCTTTTCGCAGACCGTTTCCTTTGAAAAAACACAGAGTTTTCTTGTGACCTCCAGGCGAAGCCTTTTCCATAGCAGACAGCGGAAGAGGTGTGTTCCGTGGCGTTAGGAACGCTCGAGCAGTAGATGCAATCCGATGAACCGGTCTTTCTCATCTGGTCAGGAACTGCGTGAGGTAGTAGTCCACCTCGCCATGCCGCCGTTCCACCCATGGTTGGACCCGCTCAATGAGTCGTGCAGTCCATCGTCCTCGGGTGTCGTGCTCCCAGCTGTGTTACCACTGCTGGAACTTTTTACAAAGACAGGATAATTCATTAATAAAAATAATCAATTAGTAGACCTACGACTTATTTCTGCTGTGAGACCTTCTCAAGCTTTCCTTGTACTGTATATTTCTCATGACAAGCGGTAAGAGCAGAAATAAGTGTTTAATCAGGCTCAAAAACTGAATTGTAAGGAGAATACTTACTATTTTATTAATTTCCAATAAATCCATTTTCAACAATGAATGTCTATAATCCTGATGTATAGGTCAGGTTCAGAGGATAAATAGATTGCCAGAGGGTTTTTTGTTCAAATAATTTATTTTAGGCTACATTATAATTCAGATAATTAGTATTTGAAATTAACCCTTCAAACAACCATTTACCTAAAATCCTAGACGTCTATTGTTAATGGTCGTTTGGTTGCAGGTGTTGGGCATTGAAGCTGTACGAAAATCAGTTGAGAAGGAGATGAATACTGTTCTGCAGTTCTACGGTCTGTACGTAAACTACCGACACTTGGCTCTCCTGTGTGACGTAATGACGGCCAAGGGACATTTGATGGCCATCACACGTCACGGAATCAACCGACAAGACACCGGAGCGCTCATGAGGTAGTAAAAAGTTATTTTTTAAAATATTTTTATAACCTGTCCCAGCATTTATTATCTTTGGGAACCTGTCAAAAGATTAGTCTTTTAAATCCCTCTTAAGCCAGACTTCTCATTCCATCCATGTTTTGAAATCTATTTTATTGTTGGAAATTCTTTGAAATACCTACTGTTCATTCGTGCAGGTTTGTGGTTACTGCAATCATTTCCAACAATTGATTGCAATGAACAATGATTTCAACCATTGTGGTTGCAATGCCATTGGAAAATTTTTTAAACAAAATTCTTTGAATTTTATTATTTACCGTATTTAATCATCTCAAAACACGTTCTAGGCTTTTCTCCGAGCCTGCATAGCTACATATTATAAATAACTGTATGAGTGGGCTATCAAATTAAACAAGAGGTTCTTAAAACTCATGCCATCGTTCCATCACTAACAAGAAGTAAATAGTTTTCTACGTAGCTTTTGTAAATAACATTAGTTTACCATCACAAATAAGAAATACAAACCAATGAGTGTATCTTAACTGTTAAACCAACATCTAATAGTTGGGAAATTTCAGATAGTAATCAAATCAGAAGTCAGTGAGCTATACAGAGAGTTTTTACTGCCAGTAGAAACAAAAAACCATCCTTAAACAACAATATTTATTTACAATAATCACCAAATCTACAATAGTTTTCTCTGCCTCAATCCTAGTTTAGCTTAGTAAGCAACCTTCTACTTCTGATAGAATGAGTTTAAAAAGATAATTGTAATTAGTTGCTTTGATGAAACTTAAAATACTTTGCTAAACTACCTCTTCACCAGCTTTTCATCTAGTAGTAATGATTGTATATTGATATTATCTGTTTGATTACCAGATGTTCGTTTGAGGAGACAGTTGATGTGTTGATGGATGCGGCGTCGCACGCTGAGGTGGATCCGATGAGAGGCGTGTCAGAAAACATCATCATGGGACAACTGCCACGGATGGGCACTGGTAGGTACTGCATTGGGAGATTAGCAATATTGTATAACCACTCACTTAGAATATTTATTTTCAGATGTTTGTTAAACAATACCAAAAACTTCTACACCATATTTTCCTCTGAAAGGCTTTGTGTGAACATTCCTAAAGAAGGCTTCAATGTCAAATAGGCTATATTCATCCCAGGATGCTGAGTACTGAAAATACTAGTCGTTTGAAAATTTTATATCAGGTAAACTTTATCAATAACACATAACAAGTCACAATTATTTGGAGGTCAGAAATGTCTAATATAAATGTTTTGTTTCGCAGGCTGTTTTGACCTGCTGCTGGATGCGGAGAAGTGCAAGGCCGGCATTGAGATACCAATGAATATGGGCATGGGCATGATGGGCGGCGCGGGCATGTTCTTCGGCAGCGCGGCCACACCCAGCATGTCACCTCAGATGACCCCGTGGGCCCAGGGTGCCACACCCAGCTACCCTGGCAGCTCCAGCTCCTGGTCCCCGAGTGAGTACACAAACACATTCATCAATAAAGTCTTAAAAAAAGCTCTCCACACCCTTCAAAAGTTCTCATTGGTAAAAAAGGTCCCTCATGCCCTCTAGAGTCCCTCTGTTTAAGGTCATGCAAATTTGGGATTAAAACAAGTTGTTTGTGTGGCACTTAAAGTGTAGGCTACTTTCGATTCAAAAATAGGAGACAAAGTAAATATTAAAAAGAAAACTAAGGCCTTTCTACTACTTTGTGTGTTTCATAAATAAATACGTGTTAAAATTAATAATAAATGGCCTTTATTTATTAATTTTGTGTCAACGTTTTACAACCTTGTGGTTTAATTGTCCACATATCTAGAAAAATATGTCAAATGTTTAAATTCCTCCTTTTGCTGTGTTTCATTTGGTAGCTAAAGCAAGTCTGCATTTGTGCAAATTCTAAAAAAATACAAATGATGTCACAAATTGTTTAAAAAAACTTATTTATTTAGTGATATGTACTACAAATTTTGTCTCTTGGAGTCTTGGATTCACCATCATCTTTCACCAAGTTTTTTCTTTTTTTTTTCATAACTCTAATAGTTTTCTTTGTTTGTGTGGTTTACATTTAGTATTTTTAAGTTTGAGGTCCAATGATTCCGACATTCAAGCCAAGTGTTTGTGTTGCAGTCGGCAGTGGCATGACGCCCGGCGGCCCCAACTTCTCGCCCTCTGGCTCCAGTGATGCCAGTGGCCTGTCGCCCGGCTACAGTCCTGGGTGGAGCCCTCAGCCTGGCAGCCCTGGCTCCCCCGGCCCCTCCATGTCACCCTACATGGCTTCACCCTCCGGGGCCGCCTCGCCTTCCTACTCGCCCCTCAGCAACATCTACCCGCCTGCAAGCCCCAGCCTCACGCCCACCTCACCCAACTACTCGCCCACTTCGCCGTCCTACTCACCAACTTCCCCCAACTACTCGCCCACATCTCCATCGTATTCGCCCACATCTCCCAGTTACTCACCGACGTCTCCATCATATTCTCCAACGTCACCATCGTATTCACCGACGTCGCCTAGTTACTCGCCCACATCCCCAAGTTACTCGCCGACCTCACCCTCTTATTCTCCTACATCTCCGTCTTACTCTCCAACGTCTCCTTCATATAGTCCGACTTCACCTTCGTACAGTCCGACCTCACCGTCTTACTCACCGACGAGCCCTTCATACTCACCGACGTCACCGAGTTACTCTCCGACTTCTCCGAGTTACTCACCGAGCTCCCCAAATTACACGCCAGCTTCTCCATCTTATTCGCCGACAAGCCCATCGTACTCTCCATCATCCCCTCAGTATTCACCAGCAAGTCCTTCCTACTCTCCCTCGTCACCTAAGTATTCCCCTACTTCTCCCTCCTACTCTCCCACATCCCCCAGTTATGCCGCCTCCAGTCCGCAGTACACCCCTGCCTCCCCCCAATACTCCCCGACTTCCCCCACCTACTCCCCAACCTCTCCTTCCTACTCCCCAACTTCCCCTTCTTACTCTCCCAGCTCTCCCAAGCACACTCCTGGGTCCTCAAGTTATTCCCCGACTACCCCAAAGTACTCACCAACTTCCCCCACATATTCACCGACAAGTGCCCAATACTCTCCGACCAGTTCCAAGTATTCCCCCACCAGCCCTACTTATACTCCGACTTCCCCTACTTACAGTCCTACTTCCCCTACTTACTCCCCGGCTGTTCCCGGCTACTCCCCTACTTCCCCCATTTATTCACCAACATCTCCACACTACGAGCCACAGGATGACTAAGTATGTTGTTAATGTAATCTTAAGCTCTTTTTATTAAGTTTTGTTTCCATCCGGTTGCATTAGTTACAATTGTGGAAAAAGTGTTTTTTTGTAGATTCAATATTTTTGTAAATAGTGAATGTGTGGATTTTTATGAATGAAAGAGAAATGTGTGTGGTAGCCTATATTTATTTATGATTCAAACATTTTGGGTGAGCAGCTGCTTCTTGGCAAATAGGTTTTACTTTCTATATAAAGTGCATTTTTTGGAGATTAATTTCAAGCTTATATGAGTAAAAATGACAGGTTAAAAGGAACCAAAGTTGGTAAAATTTGTTACATGTTACCAATGATTTCAAAAATTGTCTTGTTACTTTTATGGCCTGAACGGACATTGTATTCAGAAAATTTACAATGACAATGAGTAATGTGGAAAAAGCAAGGCAAGATTTTCATTTACTTAAAGATTGTTAATACTTCTGTATTTTAATAAAATATTGTCAATAAAACCATTTTTAATGGAATCGGTGCCTTTCTTCAATTTCCTCTTCCTACCAATCAATATAAATATTGTTTATACTATAAATATTGTAAGTTTATTGTTTTAAATTTGATGGCGATTAGGTGCTCAGACAATTCTTATAATAGTCCAGTCACTTCATAGAAAAGTTCATCTCTGGAAAAATAGACAGGAAAAGATTCCAATAGAAACAAGATATTATGAAACATAGAATGTGTTTTATACATAAAAATTAAGTGGAACAGTATCCTTATACTCTAGATATATATCTAAATAACAAAAACATCCTCTCTTAACCTATTTAAGTATACATTTTGATTTCAAAATATAATACTGTTTGTGGTGATAAACATTGAAGAGCTATACAATAACAATTTAATCTTAAGCGTCCACACGAGTGTGTGCAAATGTGTACTGTGAAGAGTAAAATGAGTATCTATCTTTTCGTCCCGTTTCTCCCTGAGTTGTCGTTATTGGAATGGACATCGTTAATCTTAACAATTGAGATCATCTCTCGCTGAGTAGAGAGTGCTTCTTTCTCCTCAGTGGATCCGTCGCCTTCTTCGTTGTTCCACGGTTGAAGCTCGGATGAAGCGAAGAACAAGTAAACGACACCAGAGGAGACAAGCATCCCCGATGTTATCAGGAACACCAGTTTCCATCGGTCTAGAGTTTGCTGTAAAACACAAGAATTGTGGGTGAAATTTTGATATAATTTAGAAAAAGATAAGAAAGCAGAAAACTAGATGAAACAGAAATTCAGCAGACCCACCCTTTATAAACCATCAGCCATGTGTAAAATATTTGAAATAATTATTGCCTATTAAGTTGAAGGCAACTAAAATTCAAATCTACAATTTAGGATACTTTGTAGCATTTTCTTTCACTCTATTCAATAGAAAAGGGTTACTAAAAGATAACTGGGAAGTTCAACTTGGTTATAAATTGATTGACCAATATAATTGGTTAGAAAAAATAAAAAATACTCATTATTAATTTAATTAAACTGGGACAAATGGTTTTAAAATATTTTTATCGTACCCAAAAACACAAAGTGTTGAGGGGTTGCCTAAAAGGTATGATATCAAAATTTGTTCCAAGTAAATCACATTGGTTTTAGAATAGCTACTCAACAAATTAATTTGATATTTTAATGCTTGGTAAACATTCTGTAAAACATTACTGTTTTATTTAGAAACCGTACTTAGCCAGCAGATGTATGGTATTTTATTTTTTGTTGAACTGTACGTAAATTCACGATTTCCCCATTCATCGTAATGTATCCTCATTAGTAAATAGGCCTAAATTTGCTAATACATATGCTGGCCAAGTACGGTTTCTAAATAAAACAATAACGTTTTACATAATGCTTACCAAGCATTAAAAGATCAAATAAATTTGTCGAGTAGCTATTCTAAAACCAATGTTATTGTCTTGGAACAAATTTTGGGACTTGGCAACCCCTCAACACTTTGTGTTTTTGTCATCAGTGATAAAGGCTGTAGCTTTGCTTAAAAATTAAAAAGTTTGTTGTGCGTAGGAAATCACATTTCTGACTTTTTTAGGCTACTTTAAACGCATATATTTTACTTCCTGAGGGTTTTTAAAGTAAGCTTAGTGATTTTTATTGTTCATTGACCCAGTTAAACGAATGGTACACGAAAAAGGGCTAATCGGGGCCTTTTCCTGCCTTTTGTGAAGTGAAAATTTACCGTATTCTACTTTGTGTCTACATAGGGACTTGGCGACGTGACACGACCGTGCCATTGGATATTTATTTTTAAAAACTGGTGTAAATGATTTTTTTTCATTATTTCTTCATTTTATTAAAACTGTGAGCAAAACAAATTAAAACAAATGAGCCTCACCCGTCCTGCCAAGTAGTACTCTCGGCTCAAAAAATAATCCTAAACCCACATATAATTTAAACCACCATCCCAGGATCTATGTTTTTTAATTCAAGTCCAACCGTTGAGCCAGCTATAGCCTAACGCAAGAGTAAAATTGTGAGTCAACATTTCTATTGTTTCCACTTACATTGTTGAACGTCAATTCACCCACGAGGTAAGCAGATACAAAGCCTGGAGTGTTGGTGACCAGGCCCACAACACCTTGTAGCACACCTATGAAAATAACACGAGTCAAGAACAGACGAGAAACAAATCACTGAATAGTTTGTGTAAAGACATTCAAACCAAGTAACTGTTGTACGTATTATTTTATGATTCAATTCATACTTTCTTTATTCATTGGTATACACAAACATATACAAGAATGGTATTAAATAGTAGAACTTACTTGATAATTTTTAGAAAATGTATGGGATAGAGATAAACATTCGGTAGACTCCATCTTAACAGGGCCGGCGACAAGGGGGGGCAGAGGGGGCAAATGCATAGGGGCCCGGGCTCACAGGGGGCCCGGGCCGACGAAAAACATTTTGTAGATTGAAAACATCCAAAAATGTAAAATGAACACTCATTGTTAAAATCGAAAATGACAGATTAACTTCGAATGTTTTACGGCTTCTCTTTAGTAAATGAGCAGAG
Organism: Neoaliturus tenellus; assembly: GCA_030545055.2. Classification (NCBI taxonomy): domain Eukaryota; kingdom Metazoa; phylum Arthropoda; class Insecta; order Hemiptera; family Cicadellidae; genus Neoaliturus; species Neoaliturus tenellus. The sequence goes on along the minus strand of CM061533.1, from coordinate 168,494,615 downwards.
AATGATTAGTTTAGCTTCATTTTAAACCAATAATTGAAAACACTGAGGGTGATGTCGCTATTGTGAGAAATTCCCTCGAACAAGAACCGTTGTGCCTGCCTGGCGCTGATCGCACACACACTCACGGGCCCCGCGCAGGTGCGGCGTGACTCTGGGCCTACGAAAACTAGCGTAGTTTTCGTAGGCCCCGTTCCCACCCAGCCTTTTACATACATCTAGATCATTTTGAAACCTGATCTAGATGTATGTACATCTAGATCATTTTGAAACCTGATCTAGATGTATGTAAAACCGCGGAGTAATGACCTTGACTGCTGGAAACACCTGTTCGCCCGCTGGGATGTGCTAAAATAGAAAAACAAAATGATGTCTTTGCAAGGAAGAAGGCTATAGAACAAGACCTCGCCACGGCTAGACAATTTATATTATGATGATGTGTGTGATGTTATATTTTTATACAATTTTATGCTATAATAAGTTTTTTTATAAAAACTATACTGCGTTGTAATAAGAAAATTTTAATCGCTAAACTTCCATTTTTTATTTGTTTACTAATATTTATTCACTAATATTTAAATAAATACAAAAAATTAAGGGTCATGGCTTTTGCATCATATTTCTTATTTCTATAAGGGTTTCGTCTGTTACGTCCCTTTTTCTCTCGACCTACTGAACCGAATTTTAAGATTGAGGTGTCATTTTAAAGCTTAGGATATAGCGCAGTGACGAATAGTAATTAATTAAAAAGGTCATATTGTTTCGGGCTTCACCCCCCTCGCCTTTTATTTTTTTCTAGAGGGCGCTTTAAAATGTTGACCAACTTTTATTGCAAGTTCTTTAATGTGAATTGTTTTTTATCAGCTGATTACCTTCAAATGAATTTTATAAGTCAGATAGTAAACAAAAATAGATCTCTGTCACTTCATCATCAACATTCACGTACTGTGGGTGAGTTCCACTCATACAGAATCATAAAATGCGCAATTTGCGCACGGGCCACCTCGTATAATTTAATAACAACTAAGTTAGGTAACAATGGTAAGTTTGGGTTTGAAATATTGCTTGCAATGTTAACATATATCCAATATGTGGTTCCTATGTGTTGAAGGGAAGTGAATTTTCAAGGTAGGTAGGTTCGTTGCCTGAATCTAGGGGCCCGGACTTCATAATTGCACAGGGGGCCCGAGAATCCTGTCGCCGGGCCTGCATCTTAATCGGCCTCCTTTCAACCGGTCTCAACTTTAACTGACCTACCCGGACACAAAAACGACATCTTTTTAACTGGCCATCTCAACATAGCTTAACCGGAAACTTTGTTTTCTTATCTACTGTTTCATTCAATTCAACGTTATAACATACTATTGACTTTCTTAAACCAATTAAAATGTACTGTCCTTGACGAAAGTGTATGCCACCGTAAGTGAATGTATTTGGATCTGCTATCCAGTATACAAAATAAAGAAACAAATCATTATTAGTTTAGTTAGGTTGTGGATTTCATGGGTGTCTGATGTTTTGATGTTAGCTATAAAAAGTAATAGGTAGGTTATATAGCGTAATAAAAAGAGTTGTTTTCTAAAGTCATAATTGCATTTAGGATATAAATTTTAGGTTGGCGTTTTTAAAGGTACATCAGTTTAACCGGCCAAATCGTTATCTGGCCGAAGCCTGGTCCTGAGGTGGCTGGTTAAGAGGTAGTCTACTGCAATGGTTTGTTTTTTCTTGTATCCCATTGAGTCTTTTTTTCTGTTCTATATAGCACATTCATAAATTATCTTAAGGATGTTCACATACACACTTAAATATGATTATTATAATCATAATCATCATGATATGATTGTAATCCACCTTTTTGCATTATGATTTCTATGTTTTAAAGGTTGTATTGTTTGCCGGTTTATTTCAATTTCGTCTGTTTTAACACAAGTTTAAAACATTTGTTCAGTTCCAAATGACAACACCCTTAAATTTATTTTATGGTTTTGCAAATTTTATGTTGACAAAACTGGGATGAAATGGTTGGCCACTTCATAGAAAAACTAAACTGATAGGCTTACTGATACTAAACTTTGTTTACAAGTAAAAAATTAATAGTCTAATTAAGTAAAAATGTAATATGAAATTCACATTCAGAAGACTAACAAAGTAACAAAATGATAAAAAGTACGATTGAATGACTTACTGGCGAAGTTGGGGCTGATGTCGACGACGTTGGAGAGTGGTCCGGAGGTAACCGCGCCGTGGACTCCCGTGGCCAGGACCAGGAACAGGATGGCGAGAGTAGAGTCGCACCCGGAGTAGGCCAGCCCGATTACCAGCAAGCCCTGCAGTACGTTGCCTGCACAGGAACACGCACACACGTTACCAGGTGAGAGAGAGACCAAGGGGGCATCTGATGGTAGTCACAGGAACACGCACACACGTTACCAGGTGAGAGAGAGACCAAGGGGGCATCTGATGGTAGTCACAGGAACACGCACACACGTTACCAGGTGAGAGAGAGACCAAGGGGGCATCTGATGGTAGTCACAGGAACACGCACACACGTTACCAGGTGAGAGAGAGACCAAGGGGGCATCTGATGGTAGTCACAGGAACACGCACACACGTTACCAGGTGAGAGAGAGACCAAGGGGGCATCTGATGGTAGTCACAGGAACACGCACACACGTTACCAGGTGAGAGAGAGACCAAGGGGGCATCTGATGGTAGTCACAGGAACACGCACACACGTTACCAGGTGAGAGAGAGACCAAGGGGGCATCTGATGGTAGTCACAGGAACACGCACACACGTTACCAGGTGAGAGAGAGACCAAGGGGGCATCTGATGGTAGTCACAGGAACACGCACACACGTTACCAGGTGAGAGAGAGACCAAGGGGGCATCTGATGGTAGTCACAGGAACACGCACACACGTTACCAGGTGAGAGAGAGACCAAGGGGGCATCTGATGGTAGTCACAGGAACACGCACACACGTTACCAGGTGAGGGAGAGACCAAGGGGGCATCTGATGGTAGTCACAGGAACACGCACACACGTTACCAGGTGAGGGAGAGACCAAGGGGGCATCTGATGGTAGTCACAGGAACACGCACACACGTTACCAGGTGAGGGAGAGACCAAGGGGGCATCTGATGGTAGTCACAGGAACACGCACACACGTTACCAGGTGAGGGAGAGACCAAGGGGGCATCTGATGGTAGTCACAGGAACACGCACACACGTTACCAGGTGAGAGAGAGACCAAGGGGGCATCTGATGGTAGTCACAGGAACACGCACACACGTTACCAGGTGAGAGAGAGACCAAGGGGGCATCTGATGGTAGTCAGAGGAACAAGCACACACGTTACCAGGTGAGAGAGAGACCAAGGGGGCATCTGATGGTAGTCACAGGAACACGCACACACGTTACCAGGTGAGAGAGAGACCAAGGGGGCATCTGATGGTAGTCACAGGAACACGCACACACGTTACCAGGTGAGAGAGAGACCAAGGGGGCATCTGATGGTAGTCACAGGAACACGCACACACGTTACCAGGTGAGAGAGAGACCAAGGGGGCATCTGATGGTAGTCGTATTGAGAGGAATGCTATATGAAATAATTAGCCAGGGTTTGGATAGCAACACTAAAAAATAAAGTAGTATCCTGGTGTTTCTTAATTTATTATGTCGGTGTTTTTTGTATGCTCTCGTTTATATATTTTTTTACCTAATAACAAATGAAGATTCTTAAGCTCTATAAATTGTAAGAAAAACCATTTTAATTTAAAATATTACTGGTTTGTAAGTTGTTAAAAGCTTTTGTTTAACATTGAACCAAAGGACATAATTCACATTCATGCTATTTTACTCTTGCAATGATTTAGGCTGTTTTAAGACCGGTGGTAAACTATTTTCTATAAGGGTAACACAGATGAATTATTTCAATGGGGACATTAATCTCATCACACTACATAAACAAACTTACAATTAGGATGATAATAAAATCAAAGATTGATTTTAATAATATAAGTTTGGAGTAGCCTACTCATTATATTGCATTTTTATAGAAAAAAGGTTTTCCAAAACTACAGACATTCGTCAAATCTACATGGAAGGGGAAAAGTGTGATTTTAAAGTGTTTCAACAAGTACAAGTGCTGTTCTACACACTATAACCATACCCTGTAAAAACAACTTACTAAAAAATACAGCCAGTTTGCGTACATTTGTTCTGCTCATTAACTGGTTCCTGAGGAGATAATCTGCGAAGATACCGAAACCAAGTGCGAACAACCAACGGCATAAATGTGGAATTCCTGACCAGATTCCTGCCTGCAAAGCAAACATGATAATGAACAGATGCTTGGACAGCTGTTAAATAAAAAATAAAAAAATATATGTAACCTAATTGGTAAAAAATAGATCAATAATTAACATTGCCTTTGTTTAAGCCCGGGAAACAATCTTAAAATATGATACTTTTAAAGTAACTGGGAGTTACTTCTTCAGCATTAGTGAACGTTATCTGTTGTAATCACCTACCGTAATCATAATCCACATTAGCTCAGCGGAAATCATCCAAATCTACGTCTGAACCATGGTCTGAATTAATTATGAGAACATTTCCGAACCCTGAGCTTGTGATCAACATAATATATTCAAGAAGGAAAATCAACACCAAATCATAAAATATTTGAAAATGGTTATTAAACTAATAAAAAGTAGGACCACTTTACTCTTTTGGTTGAGATCTAAGTAGCTTTTTCCAAATTTAATTTCCAAATCTTACCATTTTAATATTGAGCCCTAGAATGACGCTAAAGTATGTGGGCGCCTGTGTCATGAGGGTGAAAAGACCCCAACCTCCACCCCACTGAGCTACGATCACCATGTACACTGGGACAGAGCTGACAATGGACTTCCAAGGAATCCGGGTCTGCAACATTTCCAAAGTGATAAGTTGAAAATTGGTGTCCTTACCAGAGTTGGCTCAGAAAAAAATAAATACCAGCTTATCAAATAGTTTGGACTTTCTCAAAACAAAGGATAGTTGAAACTATAAGGCTGAAAATTCCTTCTAAGTTTATGAACGGGGGCAATCCATAAAAATGGGAATAGCAGATTTCTTTTTAGCATTTTAAGTTCCCCACATAGAATGATATACAAATCGATAACTATCGTGAATGTTTGGTTTCAAACTACATCTTGCTATTGGTCACTGAGCTTTTAACAGTTATTCTGCCATAAGAGTCTAGAGTCTAGATCTGCCATAAGAGTCAAGAGTTCTGACCTAACCAACAAAGCTATTCCTGTCATAATCACCCTCATTCATCTATGCTAAACAGTCATTCATAAGACTATGATATTTGTGTCCTCAAGAATGATACACGTGGAAATTTGGTTGTAGTCATGCAAATCTGTTTCCGATAGTTTTCTAACATTCAAAACATATTTTAAGAGAGGTATGAATAGTAAAAAGCGGTAATTTAAAAGAAAAATAATCGTGGAATGAAAATCTTCCAACTATTAGTGATATTTGTAGAACCAGAGTTAATATAAAACAACATAAAGTAATGCTATTGAACAAATCCACCATGCTTAAAATTATTGGAAATAGTGCCAATTTAACTAAGTAGATTACCAATTGTAATCAATTTCACAATTTATCCAAAAACAGCTCAAGTCAACCTTAAAATAATAAATAACAACCACAAATTGTAAAAAGATCACTAAATGTTGTTAAAACAATTGCTAAATGTGAAAAGCGATTGCCAGAAAGAAAAAGATTGCTTAATGAGAAAAAGAGTGACACATTTTAAACATAATAATAGAACAATCGCCGATAATGGTCTTGTTGGTATTTGGAAGACTAGTGTATAGACTGAAGTGTACGTCAATCTTTTGAGTTTAAATTGGGGGTATCAATTAGCATTGTTATGCAATTAGAGAAATACTTTACAGATGATAACTTTTAAATATTCTTGATCCCACGACATTACTGAGTTTTATCGTCAGCATACCTTCTTCTTGGTGAGGGATTGTCCGAGGCTGTCCTGTATGTACTTGAGCTCCTCACTGGTGATGCGTGGATGTTGAGACGGAGAGTCGTAAACCAGCACCCACCACAGCACAAACCACACGGTGCCGAGGAAGCCGGTCACGTAGAACACATAGTCCCACGTCAGGTGGTTCAGGATGAACCCACAGAGCGGGTACGTGATTGCCACACCCACCGAACTGCCTGCAACAGACCAGTCCTTTATTAAATACATATTATTCTCAGATAGGGAGGGTGAAAATTTAATTTTCAAAGTAGATAAAAAAGAAGGAGTAAGTTGGGCTGGAAAACTTATTTGAAAGCACAAGTGATCTTTTCTTTCAAGTGTTTTTCTGGTCATCTTTGGGGTTTAAGTTCTAAGTTATATTCACAGATAGGATTCAAACCGCATAGGTTTTTGCTGAGTTTTAAATTTACAGCTCGCACTTTTGCTGGCATTTCAACTAAAAATATTTGCTTGATTGTTGAGGTTATATTTTTACTGTCGGGAGGGGATAAAACAACAAAATTGCCATTTGTTTTTGCCCTCAAATATCTATTGAAGATTGAAAGTATATTTCAAACATGGAACTTTTCTAGTCATGGGTAGCACCACGACACTATGTACAATGCAAAGACCTAATCAAAACCATAGTGTTGAATTTCTATAAAACTAGGCATATTGACAATACACTCAATGATGATATGAATCTGAACATTGAAATGTGGGACACAATATTCAAGTGAAGTGAAGAATATGAAATGTGTACCTACCAAGATAAGCAGACACAAACTGGCTCCTCTCGTTGGGTGGGATCCATTGAGCTGTGAGATGATGCATGGAGGGCCAGGCCATCCCCTGCACACAAAGGGGTTACTTCTACTTAAAAGCAACCATCGAAGTATGTAATAAACTGGAACGCGCTCTCAGGAGCCTTACCCGGCACCGAATCGGTCCGGCCGCCATCTTTGAAGTTGGCGGTAACCAGCACCGATGACGATGCAGCGTTTCACTTAAATCAATGTTTAGAACATTAAACGCAACGCAACGTATTTTAAATTTATATGACGTTTTACAGCTTTAAATGTCAAACAGATCAGTAATGGTTTCAGCTAAAAAATATATTCTAAGTTATAATAATATATTTTTAAAGATTAATTTGATAACGTAGCGAAAAAAGTAGTAAGCGAGGAATTTTTTTATTATTTGGTCAGGCAAAAACTTCTAGCGAATGAAATGTAGAGGACATTCTGAATTTTATTTTGCATTAAAAATATCTTCTGTAGGGCAATCCGTTTTTTTACAATATTTTTTTTAGTGAGCGTTTCTACGAATAGGCGAAAGCGTCGTCGGGCGTCCGACATAACGCTGCCGATGATATGGCCTGATTGATACACTTCCAGCGAGGAGTAAATCGTTTTGTTTCGTTTTTTTTTTTTTTTACTAAATGTTACAAAGATATGACTATTGATATCTCATTTGGTGAAGTAATGTGTTTTTTTTATCAATTTACATACAGTACCTTATTGTTTATGATATAATTTTATACAATTGAAATAATTGTATTACTATAAACTATACAAATTTTATTTAGCCCATTTTTACACTTTGTTTTAACTAGCGTTCATAAGGTATCCTATTAACTGGTAGACCTTCGTACTGTCAACTTGAGTGAACATAAGTTAGATCGCAAGGTACGCATAGTTTTACGAAATTTTTCTATATAAACAATTAGTACTGTACGGCACAATAGTGTCAGTTTAAAATTTGGTTGAACATTCTTTATTAGTTTTAGCTTTCTTCTTGTGTTGAATTACATTGAATTGACAGTATATTTTTTATAAATGATAATAAAGGGCGTCATTATCACTAAATTATTAAATGAAAAATTTATATCCATTTTGCAGTCTTTAAAAGGTTAACGTATGTCATCTGCACTGTTCAATTGAATGTGAATACTGTTAATCTAGAGATTGAATGGATTTTTACTATGAAATCTTATATTTATTTATTTAGTTAGTTAGATAGATACAGAATGAGCGGTCTCAAAACTATTTAAAAATCAATTAAAGTTGCCGTAAACAATAATTTTTGCTAAGGTCAATTGAAGTTTATCTTTAGCCCCTAAGATTAGCATGGGTTAAACTTTCATACCATGTATCCCCGAAACCATTTGGTAACATAAAAATTTAACACTAAAAAATGTCTTAAATTAGGCCTACACATAAAGGACATTTCCTTATAATGACATGAAATTCCAGATTTCTTTGTCCACCATATTGGGAAATAAGTTTATTTATGCGTAATAATAGATAAATATCACAAGCCAATATTTTTAAACGTAATTTTAAGTATTTTTTTTATTTAGCGCTATTTTACTGAATGGTTTCTTAGATTTAGACAGTGAAGGTTTTCCCCATGTTAATCTTATAATTGAACCTAGCTCCCTAATTGTTAGATTCAGAAAAAAACGACGATTAAAAATTTCTTAAAATTATTTACACAATTCAAAATTAACCTACAGTTACAGTGGGGGGGGGGGGGGTTCATTACGCTTTAAAAATTTTAAGTTGGCCGCTGTATTGGAAAAATAAAGTATAAAATAACAATTTACAATTACCGTAATAAATAAAATAAAAATTAAATATTAGTTGCTAATAAACATGTTTCAATTATTCTTAGGGGTTTCGAATAAAACAGGTAGCACCCTTTAATCACTATGAACAATGCGAAGACTGTTAATTTTAATTTGAATTTATTAAAGAACACTTAAGTAACAAGTATAATACTATTTTTTGGTTAGCGGCAGTGTTCATAACAGGACACTCACGTGTTAATATTATTCTGATGCACATCTTTACTCAACCACATGTTTATTTTTCGTAGAAAAATACGATTAAATAATATATATCTCACATCCAATAGTAACCCAACACCACTGACTTTTTATGCATCTTTAGAGTCAATGCTAAAACCAACTTTTGCGAACAATTAAAATTATAAGCATTTTGTCTTGTTTATTAATTTTCAGTAATAATGTAAACGGAACAATATAAAAACCATTAAGTTTATGTTAGTAACAATAATAAACTAATTAATACACTGCAACATCAATATACTTAATTAATTGAGGTTCTGAACGACAAACAGCGCGAAACACGTTGCTGGTGCAGTGCGGCGTTGCTGTTTCTTGCCAACTTCAAAGATGGCGGCCCGGCCGGCTGGCGGACCGTTTGCTCCACACGCAGCGCGCGTTCCAGTTTATTATATACTTCGATGAAAGCAACATATGAATGATTGGTAGAATATAACCTATTTTCAAACTCAGGATAACTAATCCCTGTTTGATCCCTCTTGTTTTTCATCCAGCCATTTTCAAGTTGCCTGAGCTAGCTTAAATTTTTTAGTACCATTTGGTTAAACTAATTGCTTCTCCTTCAGTAGAAATATATATATATATATATATATATAAAGATTTTTTTAAAGTAAATTACAATGCTTAACCTTAAAATTTATTTGACTAGGAGTCAATACGGACTTTGTTAATTGATGCAGGCATTGATTTTCTTGAGATTGGAGGTAATGATTTCAAGAGATAAATCTGAAATCAAGCCAACCAATTACATTTTTTTTATGAAAATTCATCACAAAGCTTTAACTGATACTAATATTATCTGTAAACCCAAATGTAATAACAATCAACATTCTCAACCAGTTCCCTGTTGTCAGAGAGAGTTCTTATTCACGATAAATACCACTGGCCATGGCCTATTTTAATGGTGATAAAATATGATATGGCCATAGTTAGGTTAAAAAAAAAAAAAAAAAAAAAAAAAAAAAAAAAAAAAAAAAACAAGGTTTAACTGCTGACTAAATCTGTTATAACTTTAAACGAATTTTAGTCTTCCATAAGAATTACATTGGGCCGACTTTTTTAAGGGCTTTAGGATATACGCCTATGAAGAACCATGTGTTTAGATGAAATTCTACAAATTTACCCGTCATTCCCTAACAATACATAAATCATGAAAATCAGTTCAGTTCAGTAGTTTATTAAGAAAATAAATTCTTTGATGCAGAGCACCTGAGTCAGAATATGTGGAAAACTAAACATTAAAATAAAAATTAGATCTCTCTTTATACAGCTAAATCCAGGGCGTTAAGCCATTGCAACCCAGCTTCACTTGAGCTATGCAGACAGGTCAATATTTCGGGGAAAGCACTCAGTGGGCACTCTGCGACTATGTGCTCCATAGTTTAATATTTCATGTTTGTTGTTGAGGCTCAGGACCACTGAATTTCAGAAATAAATATAAGGTTAAATTACCTCAATTCCGTCATGGGTCCAAATTGGTATCCTTTATGGCTACCACGTGGTTTCGGAACTTCAAAGTTCCATCAACGGGCCTACAAGAATGTTTTCTTCCATGTAGAAGTCGTCATAGTTTAAAATGTTACACAAATACACAACACGATACACGATATACGGACACGCACACATACATTTAATTTGGCCAAAAACAATATTATTGTTTATTGTTTATTATTGTTATTTATTTATTTATTGTTTATTGTTATTTATTGTTTATTGTTTATTTATTGTATTATTGTTGGCCAAAAACAAAAATATTGTTTTTGGCCAAATTAAATGTATGTGTGCGTGTCCGTATATCGTGTATCGTGTTGTGTATTTGTGTAACATTTTAAACTATGACGACTTCTACATGGAAGAAAACGTTCTTGTAGGCCCGTTGATGGAACTTTGAAGTTCCGAAACCACGTGGTAGCCATAAAGGATACCAATTTGGACCCATGACGGAATTGAGGTAATTTAACCTTATATTTATTTCTGATAGTTTAATACTCCGCTCCGCAGTCGCATGACTGGCCTTGTGTCATTCCCCATTTGTACTTCCAATAATGCCAGTAGCCAGACCACATATTAATGGGTACCACATCACATATTAATGTATAGGATGCTGCGGAGCTTGGAAAATATCGCTAGAGTGTGGCGTGTGTGTTCATCCACAACCTTGAGCAGTTAAGTTAAACCACAGTAAGAAACTACTGTAACTGTAACCCAAAGTATTCTATATGATATAAATCCATCAAGATGATTTGTCCTAATAACTTCTGAAGTATACTTGTAATTTCACTGGGTAAAGGCGGGTTTACACATAACAATAAAACAGAAAGATTTGTCTGAACGATATGGGTGCATGCAAGACGGACCATACAAACCGCAAGTTGTACGACTTGTCTGAGTTGGGGCCAGGTTGGAAGGTTTGTGGAAAATTTCACAAATCTCTTGGGTTGGCAAAGATAAATCGGTGCCTGGCATTGACGTTGGTGTGAGTAAACGGAGGACCTCAGTCTTGACATGTAAATTTCTTCACAAATTAGGGGAAACTTCCACTGACTTGTATGAAAAAAATAAACGTCAAATATCCGACAAAACATACCAATTTGTCGCTACAGTTTAGTCGTTTAATTTATCTTTGCGTATAAAACCGCCTTAAACGTGGGCCCAAAAGTTTATCAAACTATCAGAGCAGAACACTCACCACGATGAGCCCCTGGATGACCCGGTTGGCCACCAGCAATCGATAGTCAGCATAGGCACACGCCGGGATCAGCAGGTTCAGGATGCAGCAACTGAAGTTGCTGAGCCCGAAGATGGCCTTGGTTCCGTACCTTCGTGCCAGCACGCCGCCGGGGATCTGCGTCACCCAGTGGAACCAAAAGAACGCACCCAGGATCTGGTTCTGAATCGTCTCATCCCACGGGAACCCTCTGTCTTCCCCCTGAAACAAAAGATTATTCTTGGTAAAGTTTGGAGATTTACTTTATGAGTTATGTGGAGGAAATTATAAATTATGAGATATAAATCATATAACAAAAATATTAAAATGTGATTACAACTTATATGCAACATGTATAAATGCATGTGTCCGGATACTTCTAAATACTAATAACTTTTGAAAGGGACTTTCGACTTCAATTTAATACCCTAAGAAGATGTAAGACTAAATATATTTTCATGAGTTCGCGATATAGTATAATGGTATTATTCGAATGGGGTTTATGATTTTTCAAAAGGGTCAAAAATGGATTTTTGCCATAAAATAATACAATTTTAACTGAAACTATTAAAAAGATTTTTAGGGAGAGGCAGGAAAATGCTTTACGCACACAGGTGGCCAGCCTGTAGTGTGGGACTCCCCTAAAAAATGGGTTTATCCACTAAAAAACCTCCTCTACTCTAAGATTCTAACCTGGAATTGTTTATCACATTACGTCAGGCTAAGCCTGAATTTGGCTTACCCCCATAGGGCTCGCTCCTTATCAAGCCGCTCGATGAAGGAATTTGGGCCACTTCGTGGTCCAGATCGATTTTCTTTTCCAGGAGGATGCCCTGGACAAACTGTGATAATCAATCCCAGTTGCCCTGATCCTCCAAGATCTTTCAGCAGACCGAGTCCACTGAAAATGCATCAAAAATTTGTATGGCCTCCAGGCGGGGCCCTTCCCAACGGGGGCAATGGAAGAAGGAGTGCTCCGCATCGTTGGGAATGCCCTGGCAATAAATGCAGTCCGGTGAACCGGTCACGTACGACCAAAAATAGCCGTTACCTGTCAGGAATTGGGTGAGGTACTAGACCACCTCCCCATGCCGCCGTTCCACCCATGGCTGGACCTGCTTGATAAGTCTCGCAGTCCATCTTACTTAGGTGTCGTGCTCCCAGCTGTGTTACCACTGCTGGAAGGTTCGTGAGCACACTTCTGTTCTTGCCGTGTCCTTGGCGATCTCACCTTGTCTCTGATAAATCGCCTTCCTTTCTCCTGCCAAGAGCTTGATAAGGATGACTCCGGCGACCACCAGGACGGCAGGCTCGGACACTTTCCGGTAGGCGGAACACACCCGGAGCGCCACTTGACACTGTACCCAGGCGAGTCGCAACCTGTAGAACTCTTTATCGAGAGCGTCTGACCACACCTCTACTCCATAAAGAAGCACGGACTGGACCGCGGACATCAACAGACGTCTTCTGCTGGATCGGGGACCCCCGACATTGGCCAACAGCCTACTAAGGTGAGTGATTACCTTAGCGGCCTTGTCCTACGTATGGAAGATCTGGTCCCTCCAGGTTAACTTGGTATCCACCATCACCCCGAGGTATTTGACAGCACGAGCTGATATGTGACCACCTCCCTTCCCACTCGGAATGGGACTACGGTGTCAATCCTCTTCTTGGTGAGGATCACGATCTCCGTCTTACTGAGAGCAAGTGAGAGACCGTGATCGGACATCCAGGTGTTGACCACATGTATGACTCGGCTCAACTTAAGTTGGGCCAGCTCAACGTTGCATGCAGCAATGAGAGCTGCGACGTCATCGGCGTACCCAACCAAAGTGGTTTCCTCAGGCATCTCCGACCTCAGGAGGCTGTCATAGGCAACGTTCCACAGATCCAGGCAGAGTATTGAACCTTGCGCGGCACCATAAGTGACTTCCATCGTCCACGCTCCGTCCCTTGTGTCATAAATCAGGCTTCGAGAGCAGAGATAATCCTCGATGAGCCGCAACAGATATGCAGGAACGCGAAAGGTGTTGCGAAGCGCATCCAACATATCGACCCACCTCGCAGAGTTAAAGGCATTCTTGACATCAAGCGTAACAAGGAGCACTACTCGGCGAGAGAAATGGTTGTGGCTCTCGGCTCTCCCCACAGCTCTCTGGACTTCACTGATAGCGTTGATCGTTGACCGTCCCTTTCTGAAGCCGTACTGACAATGGCATTATTCCCCGGCAGCTTCCACAGCAGAAGTAAGGCAGGAACGGATCAGCTTCTCAAACAGCTTCAAAGCCGTGTCCAACATGCAGAGAGGCCTGTAGGATGACGGCAGCTCGGGATCACCTTTGCCCTTGCTAATCACAAGCCTGGCTTTTTTCCAGGGAGCCGGAAACACCCCTTCTACCAAACAGGCGTTGTACATTCTCAACAACAAGTCAGAATTAATTGTAAATACTTTCTTTAAAGCCTCGCTGGGAATCTCGTCCGGGCCAGGAGCCTTTTTGCTCTTTAGGGAGAGAATGGATGATTCAAGCTCCTCGATTGTGAAGAGTGGAACGTCCTCTGCCTGTCCGAAGTCAACCGGCGGTTGCTGTGGATGTTCAGGAAACAACGCAGTGACGATCCTCCCCATGGTGGTGCCATCCATGATGGAAGGTGGAGAGCCGGCGCTGAGTTTCTGTGTTACAAGTTTGTAACCCAGGCTCTATGGTCGGAGTCAATGTCGTCACAAAGTCTCCTCCAGCTATTTGCCTTGCTTCTGTTGATTGCCTGGGGAAGGGATTTTCTCGCACCTTTATAGGCCTCCGACTTACAAACTCTATCAGCGGGAATTCTTGCTCTTGTGGCGGCTTGTCTAGTTCTTAATCATGTTCTTCTGAGTTCTGCAATCTCTTCAGTCCACCAGTAAACAGGTTGTTTGTCGCATCGAGGTTTCCTTCGCGGCATAGACTGGTCGCAGGCCGAGACGATCAGTTCCATCGTGGATGTTACTCATGCCTCGGCCCCAGCCTCGCCAGGAATCAATCCATAGGTTAAGTTCAACCAAAATGTTACCAATGTATTTAGGAAAAAAAATGTACAATAAACTCCCTGCCAATATTAAAACTATAGAAAATAGAAGAAATGCTAATCAATAAGGCATAATGTAGTATTAAAGGGTATGCTTGATAAAATCTAGGTAGGAGTAATTGAACTGATCTTTAATGTAAAGTATTGTGATTGATGGTGCTAAACTTAAGAAACATTGTAGTTTTAAGTTGATAATTGACAATGTCACCTGTTTCGCCAGCTTTGCTGGATGTTTGAAATGTAATTGTGACAATAAAAAAAATCTTGATTCTTCATTTTATTATAGCTTTATACCATAGTTAAACTTATAATTTTAGATATAATCAAAAACTTTGTAATATTTTTCTGACAATTTTTAGCTATTTCATAGAGTATAAAAGTAGGTGAAACAAAAGATGTTGTACCTGTTTGATGACAGAGGTTCCGTTGATGTCGGGTTCGATGCACTGTGAAGTCTTGTTTTGGTTCTTGAGGTACACCCAGCTGACCATCGAGACCATGGCGATGTTGATGTTGATCCTGACCATGTAGTTGACGGCGAACCCCGCGAACACTATGTACCATAGCACTGTCCTGGCTGCAACGACAACATAGTTACTGTCACTCAGATGTAGATGTTGTTTTGTTTTGTTTTCAACAAAGAAGAGTTGTGCATACAAAAAAAATTGTAAAACAGGCAATTTACTTAAATTTTCTAGCCTTTAACATTCTAAAAATTAAATAAATTAAAACTTCTTTTATAAGAACATCCTCGTAAGGAGATGTCAAAAAGTTAAAGAGGACATCTAAAATAAGGACACAAAAACAGACAATGGTTATGCAATTATTTTTCTTTTAATAACTAATTTACTACATGAAAATAGGAAAAATACAATGTAGTAAATGCATATCTTCTTCCTTTGTAATCAATAATCACTTTTTTTTAACCTTCACTTAAGAATAGTCTTATTGGAAATTGGAACTTAGGCTATTTATTGATCGTTTTCACTAAATAAACTGCCCTTTCTCCTTATCAAAGACAGTTAAATAATCTAATAAAAAATGTGTACACTATACTTTACTATAAAATAGCTGGCACTTTAACACTTCTAAAGATTTTCTGTTGTTTCAGTCATGTTATAAAACTTATATATATGCAATAGTGTAAAAACTTGTATTAAAATTAATGGAAAATGTATTTTAATTTTCTTTTTTTAAGAGAATGTAGACCTTGGAGGAATAATATATAAGGAGTGGCCACGCTCGGCTAGAAGCGAAGCCGCCGCGAAACACGGCGAGTGGTGGGGCGAACTCCCGAGTCCCACAGGCAGGCATATAACAGAGGCATATAGGCCTAACATATAACAGTATCATATTAGGCATATAACAGTGCCTAAAAATTCATGAAAATAAGACTGCACCATAGTGATAAACTACAAAACTTGTGTTCATACAACAATAATGTGTGAAACTTAACAATAAGCTTATTTTTATGCATAAGTAATAAGCCTATTTTAATAAGCTACTAATAAGCCTGATTTTTACTATTTTATATTCATTTATAGTAATTATGAATTAATTTAATTAATTAATAACTAGGTAGTATTGTTTGCCAATAAATTACTGTCCAACATATCTTAAATGATATACGGAACCTTATACATAAAGCAGTAAACTCAATATTTTTTACAAATTATAATAAGGTAATATACATTGAAAGTATCAGTTCATGTATTATTTTTTGTTAAAAGTATTATACTAATGAATAAAGTCAATTTTACAGTAAAATATATGTATTGGCATAATTTATATTTAGTTTTTATGCATTAAAATCATCTCTTCAATACAAATCTTTTACTTTAATGCCAATTTATATATAAAAATAAATTTTTATCTAGAAAAATATTATATCACTGGATAGAGAATTTCATCCTCTTTAAAAATGCAAAAGGTGGACTGTGTGATTTACTTGGTTTGCTCAGGATTTTAATTCAAAGTTGCGCGCGTCGCGTTTTTCCCCATCACTCCCGTGTTACAGCGGTGGAACCATGCCACTCTACGGCCAGCCGTGCCCCTCTAGTGGAGGGGAGCGGCCGGCTTCACTTTAGCATTGTATATCCATATGAACGTGGCCTCTCCTTATATATTATTCCTCCAAGATGTAGACAGGCTGGATAATTTTAATAAGTTTCAGTAAAATTATGCAAGATTACATAACCGTTAAATGCATACATGCAGTCAAAGAAGTTGATGACATTTCAAGGCTCGATCTGTCAAACAGACAAACTGACAGACCAGAAAGCGCATGTATGTGTTTAGGTGTTTTGTGTGTACTTTACATCAATCCACTAATAGTCATTCCTACACAATCCTGTACTGATTGTTTCTTCACCATTGTAAAACCGCAAAACAAACCTAAGTATTTACCTGTTTTGGACGGTGTTTTTAATATTTATTTCTTGTTATGTGTGTGTTTTTATTTGAGATAAATGGAGTTAGTATCTGATATATCAGTGAAAATAAATTGCTAATCTCATGGCGCTTGGTTGTGGCTTTAATCAAAATTAATTCCCTGAATAATTAATATAAATATTGCAGCATAATTAAGATGAAGAATAAAACTTTTGACTAAGAAAATTTTTATGAAAAAAAAACTAACTTTTAATTTATTCTTACAGCAGTGCTACAAAATAGCTTCTAAACTCGTAAGAGAGAAACTATGCTATGACAATTTTTTATACGGTACCGTATATGATTTTTCTTTAACATATTTTGCTTGAACACGCTTAACAATTAAATTTGTTCTACACTTCATATTCTCTGATGACAAAATCATCTTCGCAAACTGGTGTAACTGTGATCCAGCGAGTATGCGAATGTATATACCAGAGGCGAGGGCCGTTCGTCCCCGATCAAAGCTATGCCGTATGTGTGTATGTATATTAACACACAATGCGAGATGCGATGATTATTCAGGCCACGCAGCGTGGGTGAGCGGCGGCGGCGCACACACGTGATAGTGATTGATGTAGCCTACGTATTGCAACGTTTGCCGCTTCTGATCCACGTAGATGCACACACTTCCAGGGCCGCCCAGAGCCAAGCGGGGACCCGGGGATGAGACTTGACCGGGCTACCCAACCCAAAACAATTCGCTAACTGAGTTATGTAATGTTGCATGGGCACTCATGATAACGGAATATTAAAACGAGTTAACATTAATTTTATTTTTCGTTAATTTAGAGTAAAACTCACTCAACTAACTTATTCCTCTTTATGTTCCCACATGCAATTTTATAGCCTCCTTTAATAGACTACCAAGCCGCGCCATAAGATGTGGAAACGTCACAATTCTTTAGCCCTACTTGGCCGGCTAGGCTCCGTCCGAAGGCCTGTTACCTGCCGCCCGCGCTTATCTCGTTCTATTTTCGAAAACAATCCTCTGCATTAATATGCTTGTTTGTCAAAGACTATAAATTCATTGAAAATTCAACAGCGAGATTAAAATTCTGTCGTTTAAAAGAACTAGCAAAATACTTAAGCGGTTTTTTAAAGAAACGGCGATTTAAGCAGCGTACTGCAATCTTCCTCATAACAAACCACTCACATCTGGAAATTTACAATTGCTGGTACACACAAAATGTAGTGCGACATAATTGTACGGCATCTCACCAGATAAACCTTAAAAATTACGATAAGCAAAATTTTTGATGAAATCTGATTAAAAACGTTAGAGCACTCCTTAGCCTATGAACTACATTTTACAGCCCCCTAGTGACAGCGGCTTTGCCACGTTTTGCTGGCCGCGGCCTTTTATTAAACTAGGCTATGGCAATGCCTTCAGAATTTATTTTCATTAACTCTCTACAAAGTAATACTGTAATGTCTTGCAAATTTTCTTTTCCACACTTAGTAATTTTTTGCGATAATTTTATAACTAACTAAGACAACAAGCAAATTCAACTTGTTGTTGGATTGTTCAATAAAAGCAATTGTTGTAATTATTATGATATTATTATATTTAAAGCCTGTGGCTGAGCCCCCTCAAGCTCGGGCCCCGGGGACTTTGCCCCCCCCCCCCCTGCCACTCTTTGATCGGGCCAGCACACTTCTCTCGGTAATTGAGGAAAATATTACTGGCTGGAAAAAAAATTGTTCCATAACACTATCCGTAGGCCTACTTGTTCCCGCATGAATGGCAATCTTGTTTTGGACATTGCTGATCAACTTTTACTTTTTAACTGGTAAACTGATAATAGAGATTAATAGAGATAATTGGCAAGACATAGACATATTTATTGATCGTTAAGCTGTAAACAGTAAATCACATCCTTATAGCTAATATCACAGATATGGGTTACATATCACAGTCCAGAGAACTAAATATCTAATGAGTACTGTAATGAAATTAGTTTGAACAGGCTCTTATAATTAGTGCAGTTGAAGCATTAGATGTTATTAGTTACCATGTGGTAAGATAGTACCTACTGTAGTTAGGCCTACAGGATAATTTAAAAGTAAACATGACTGGTAATATGCCATAAAATTAGTCATTAGTCATTTATTGCCAGAATCAACAAATTACAATTTATAATAGCAAAAACAGTGTTGCATAATGAGTACAATTAGGCCTACACCAAATATCCTAAAAAAATATACACTTAAAAACAAATAACTTATGCTTCATTGTCATTACGAAATAGAATATTAATTATTGTTTTCAACGACAATACATGCCAGGGTGAATACTTTGACCAGGATAAGATATTTTTATTTATTTTTTTTTGCTCTTATATTTTAGAAGTTTATTATTAAAATTTGAATCTTTTTATGTTTTTATTCATTTTTTCGAATTTATTAATTTATTCGGTCTTCTCTCGCATTGATGGTATGAAGTGGTTGAGACGGGATAACCATGCCGCCTATACAGGAATTACGCCCACCATTCATATTCTATTCATTCGCCGTCATTAATAATTCATTTCCTCGCAAGCGTGTAAAGTGTTATTAGAAATTGTTTAGCACAAAACTGTTAAAACGCAATGACTGTACGAGACCGTAAGGTGCATAGTAGGCTTAATTGAGTGCGAACAGAGTCGTAACATAACATAGTAGTTCATTGTTTCTGTTGACCGGCGCGGCGCGGCCGGCGGCACGTGTTGGTGTGTTGTGTTCCGTGTTCCGTCGTCGCGTAGGGCCGAGGTGCCGAGGTCGACGCATCGCGGCGTTCGTCTATTTCGGATTTTACACCGAGAATACTCGGGTTTCCTGTTGTGTAATGGTGGACAAAGACACCGCTCGCGCGACTGTGTGTTCCTCACACATCATGACATCAGCGTATTTGTCAAGACAGCAGTTCCAGGGTCGGACATGGGCGTATCGTGACTACAGTAAATTTTTTGAGGACGAAAAACAAATCATTTCTATGAAGTTGCTATCAGTACCTTACTGAAGTTTTATATTTTATCATACGATATTTTTTCAAAATTGAGGGGCATAGTCTACACCATGTTCCCATGAGGTAGAAAACAGGAGGAAAAACTATTATAGAACCAGAGGTTATGATTTGTCTGTAGTTTAATAATGTTTGAGTGATAAGAGGAATACTACTGATATTAAATAAAAATGTAAGCTACAAAACGAATATCAGTTTTTACATTATTTATCACACGACTATCACATATAACTATTTAAACTACATACGTAATTTAAACAGTAAAATGAACACTGTTTTAGAACATTTTATGTGTCTATATCGTTTACCTAAGAATGATTATTTTACTACAAGTAAAATTACCATTCAACATTTTATATACCAATAGAGGGCGGATTCGATTATATAATTTTCAATCACAAATATCTAATATCTAATATCAAATATCTAAATTCATATCAAGAGGGTGATAAGAATTTAGTACGGTAATGAAGTTGTGATTCATTGCACTTGAATCAACAAACTGCAATATATGCAACAACTTAATATATGCAATATATGCATGAAAAGTAGCAATAAATAATATAATTATAGAAATATTGTTTATGTCTTATTCCTGTTTCCTCATTTTCTCTTAACCGGTCAAATAAAATAAATTTAATGGAAACAATCAATCACAAATGCAAATAAATTAAATAAATTGACTTAAAACAAACAAAAGACAATGAATAACAACACGGAGAGAATACCAACCTACGTAACATGAGGACCTGCACCCTCAGCTATTTCAAAGACTCGTTTCGATGGGCCGTAAATTTACTGAAATGTTTTAACTGTTTCAAGAGGATGCGAACTCATAACTTTCGAAGCCTACTGGAAACTCCCATAGTTCCGTTGGCCGCTCCCCAACCTCACAGTAGCACCACAGTTCGCCACCGCGGTCCCACCATAACACATGGCGGCGGCGGCGGCGGCGCGTCTCATCGCGAGTCCCAAGGTCGCGAGTTAGTGAATGTGTCAATGAGTCAGCGGCGCGGATGTTGTAACGGCGACACAGTTAAATAAATGATCACGTTCGTTCACCAGAATAATGGGCCATTGTGAGGCTTATTAATCACTGGCATTACTCCGTTCATCTGAGTTTCGGAAGTGGTAGATCGCATGTGTGCCAAGCCAAAGGCCGCCTGCACGCAACTGTGACTTGCACAAAGCCTGAGATAACATACGTGACCCAAGTAGTAGGGTTCATGTGGTACGGAACCACAACGTACGCAAGCGCTGACTTAAATGTATTGGAGTTAGAAATAATTTTGAGGGCCATGAAAAATGACAATCGAACAACGATTTGATTTGATCTATTTAGCTTAGCGACGGTTTTAAACTTTTAAACTCTAAAGCTACGCGCGCACTATACGGCGGCACGGCACGGTCAGACAGGTGGCAAGGCAATTTTCAAAAGTCTTTAACATTGAATCTCATGAGAGTGCGCGCACTACGGCGGTACGGCACGGAACGGTCACTCCCGGACAATCCGCACTTCCCGCCTTTTGCAAAAGATTCGGGGAAGGAGAAGGAATCTCAGGACAGTTCCGAGCTGCCGTACCGGTTATGACGGCCTAGTGCACGCACCCTCCTGGACGGGTGGCACGGAATTTTCGTTGTTCTATACTCAGCTCGCAATGGCAAATTTAGTATGGTAGTTGAAACGAATTAATAAGAATATGTGTATTAAAGTCGATAGTTATAAAGGGTAAGAACATTAAGTTAAACATTAGGCCTATGAGACATCCCCAGTTCATTAATTAATAGTAATAAAAAATATAATTATAGAAATATTGTTTTTGCCTTATTCCCGTTTCCTCATTTTCTCTTAGAAATAAAACTTATCACCACTGATTCCTCAGCCATGTGCATATTATTTAACCAACTCTTCTCAAATAATGATCGATTTAAAGGAAGGCGCGAATGTCAAGGACGGCGGAACGCCGGATGTCCGCTAGTGCGTGTAGGCCTACCCCTCGAAAAACTGCGGTCCGTGCCATACCGCCGAAGTGCGCCCGTAGCTTTTCATCGATCCAATTAGCTTATGAAGTGTTCCCACGTCGTTGTCAGCGAACAGACCCGTACAAGATACGATAGCAATTAACTAAATCTAGCACTTCAGCAGTACAGCAGTATTCTTCAACAGTTAAGATATTCATCCTGTCAATGCGTGCAAAATAAATTTCCTTAACTGACTTTTACTGACTCAATGGATATCCTCTTATTTGTTTAAAATATTCCTGGATGAAACCCGATGAGAGGTTACCCATCAAATTCGATTAAATTCGGCCAAGCGAATTAAAAGGAACGTTTGAATATAACTCTTGGCGTTTGGGTACGAGGTGGGACTGCAAATCATTGCGTGTCCACAAATAAATACGGATCCTACACCGTACACCATTCACCATTCATTCATTGGTGTAGACTGCAAGCTTTATACTTACATAAGTTTTTGTTACATGACTTTAATTTATCAAACACTAGCTGTCGCCTGTCACGGCTTCGCCCGTGATTACGTTTATTTTATTGGTAATAGAATCTTCTTAAAGAGCAACGAAATCTACTTCCTTAAGAATGACATTGAAAGAATGAAGTAGTGTGAGTGGAGCTCTGAAGGTATTTCGCAAAACCTGTTCTTAGTGAGTAAAGCTTTCTTAAATAGAAAAGGTCCTGAGAACCTATGAGCAAATAGTAACGACCATGTCAAATTTCAACCCCTTAGGCCCTACAGTCATTCTGAAGTCATGTGGGACAGAGCTCTGAGGAACATAAAAAACTATATTTGCAAAACTGTTTCTTAGTTTACACCTATTAGCAAAACGGAACGTTTACGTTAAACTTCAACCCGTAGGATCTATGGTAGTTTTGAGACTTTGTGGGGAGGAGCCCTAAAGGAAATTTGCAAAATTGTTTCTTATTGATCACCTATGAGCAAAGAGGAACGTCCATGTCAAATTTAAAAACCACTTCGTAGTAAGCACCTGTTATCAAAACGGAACATCCATCTTAAATTTATAGCCCCTATCTATGGTAATCTAGAGTACCCTATATAGAGTAATTTTTAAGACCTGTGGGGTGGAGCCCTAAAGAATTAAAAAAAAAAACTATATTTGCAAAACCGTTTTTAGTCAGTAGGCTAACTATGAGCATAGGAACGTCTAATTCATATTTAACCCCAGAGGCCCAAAAGTAATTATCACAACAGCAACAACAATCCCCTTGGATCTATGGTAACCTTGAGGTTCTATGGAGTGGAGTCCTAAAGGAAATTTGCAAAATTATTTTTTAGTCAGTAACTATGAGCAAAGAGGAATGTCCGATTCAAATTTAAACCCCGGAGTCCCAAAAGCAATTTTGAAGTCCTGTGGGGTGGAGCCCTAAAGAACTTTGAAAACAATATTTGCAAAACCGTTTCTTAGGGAGCACCCATGAGCAAAAAAAATAATAATAATAATAAATAAAAACGTCCTTGTCAAATTTAAACCCCAGAGTCCCAAAAGTAATTCTGAAATCCAGTGGGAGCACCCATGAGCAAAGAGAAACGTCCATGTCAATTTTCAACCCCGGAGGAACTGAAGTAATCCTCAAGTCCAGTGATGGGGCGGAGCCCTAAAATGGTTCAAAAACTATATTTGCAAAACAGTGTTTTAATAAGTATCTGTAAGAAAAGAGAATCGTCCATGTCAAATTTCCACACGTAGGCTATACCGTAATTGTGAGCTTCTGTGGGGCAGAGTACTAAAGGGGATATTTAAAGCACTTTTTTAGCACCTAAGAAAAAATAGACCACTCCAAATTTCAACCGTGCAGGTTTCCTAATTTTTATTTAAATTTGGCCATGCGGATAACATTATATTGAAATTTCGAAGGCCTGAGGGGCGGAGCCCTGAAGGAATTTTCTAAAATCATTTCTTAGTGAGCATCTAAGAGGCAAGACGAACTGTGTTTAAAGTTTCAAGTACATACGTTTGGTAGTTCCTGAGATTTCATGATGAGTCAGTCAGTAATCACTTTCCGTCAGGTTTAGCTTTGTCGCTAAGCTCACTCGCCGCAATTATCCTCTAGATTTTTACTACCTATCTTCCCTCAAGAATTTGATTGAGAACAGCTGTTTACAAAATTAATATTATATTTTAATGTAATCATATGATCCAATAGAGAAATGTTGCTTCCATAAGAATAACATGGTAACTTTGAAGACGTGTGGGGCGGAGCCCTGAAGGAATTTTGCAAAATCGGTTCTTAGTGAGCACCTAGGAGGCAAGACTAACCTATGTTCAAAGTTTCAAGTAAATCCGTTTGGTAATTCCTGAGATTTCGTGATGAGTCAGTGAGTGGGATTTCGCTTATATATATATAGAT
Source organism: Neoaliturus tenellus (assembly GCA_030545055.2). NCBI lineage: Eukaryota > Metazoa > Arthropoda > Insecta > Hemiptera > Cicadellidae > Neoaliturus > Neoaliturus tenellus. The sequence goes on along the minus strand of CM061533.1, from coordinate 168,470,126 downwards.
TCATAATCAGCAGTATACATTCTTGGTATACATTGGCAGTATGAAGTATACGATTAAAAAAATGATCAATTATTTTGATTACAGTAGTAACATAGTAACTTATCATTTAATAATTTAGCCAATGGCTGCCATGGAAAATCATATGTTCCTTCACCTTAACAGTTAAACTTAGTTCTGGGATAAATACAATATAAATTCAGTTGAGTCAGGTGTTTTCATTATTGCTTTGTTTTGATTTTTATCTTTATAAGACCTATGTTAAAACTATTAAAATTTAAACTAAAGACTATAAATTAATAATAATTTTCCTGGCATATAGACTTGAATTTATATTATATTCAACCCAGAACTAAGTTACTGTATTTGCAAAGTTTGAGGAAAATCGTTCGAGCCGTTTTTAAGATCCGTGCGTGTAAACAGACACACATACAAATGTACCTTATATAGAGGATATATAGGATAAAAAGCGTTGTTTGTAAATAACAGAAATGTAAACCCTGAATATTATACTTAGGTCTACTTTTATAAATAAAACTTCAAAAATACAACTTTTAAAAATAAAAAATTTTCAGCCATTAAAAGTCAAATTATTCATAATGAAAAAAAAATCTTGTTCAAAACTCGGGGCAAAAGTGTATTTTTGGCGTTTAATCGTTTTTAAAAGCGAAGCGCACGATTGCGCACCAAAAAGAGCCTACTGTAAGGTATTCTGAAGGAAGAATACCTTGCGCAAAAACATGTTGCACTGTTATTAAATAAAATACCCCCGTCGCAGCAGACCTGCGTACTCAGCGAATTTCCATAGGAATTTGAGATTTTGTATTTTCCCCATAAACACCATAGGAATGATTATGTAGGTTTGCCGCCATGGGATATTGTTAGAAAATGTTAGTTGTTAGGAAATAAAATGATTAGTCCAGATAAATATAAAATTTTATCAATATTCGGCACTTTTTAATTTTCCCCATAAACCCCATGGGGGTGAGTATGTAGGTTTGCTGCCATATGGCTGTTGTAAGCAAATATCAGTTAAACTCTACCTAGTGAGTGTACATGCCAAATTTTATAAAGTTACTCCAATAAAGAAGCGAGATACAGGGTTTTGTTGATTTCCCATAAGATTAACATGGGAAACCTATTTTTGACTTTTCTCCGTGACCTGTTAAGCGAAGTTAAAAATTAAAAATACTAAATTGTTTGTTTTTTTTAAACTCTTTTAAATGGTTTTAGTTAAAATCGTTCAATTTCGAAAATTAAGGTCCAAAAATGCTAAAAACCCATTTTTGACCCTTTTGAAACCCCGTGAAACCCCGTTCCCATAACCCGATCATGCTGGTTTGCGAACTCATGAAAATAGACCTGGTCTTACACCTTCATACCAAATTTCATCAAAATCAGAGGTTTCTGTCAAAAGTTATCGAGACCACGGACACACACACACACACACACACACACACACACACACACACACACACACACACACATATATATATATATATATATATATATATATATACATATATATGAAATTGAACGAATGGTGTTTTTGGCTTCTGGGGACCTCAAAACGAAAAAGTATTATGGTCCCGGACCTAGGTTTCACCATGACTACTACCGTAATAGCGTATTCCCTATAGGGAAATTCGCTAATAGACCCTATGTATAACAAATATGAAATAATAATTGTAAATAATTGTACAAAGAATTAATAGAAAATCTTTCATCTAAATCAACATACTGTAGTTGAACAAGAAAACGTGGAGGTTCTATCGTTCTATGGTTCTACATGAGTTATGTTCAGGCAACGTTGTAATGAAATAAGCCGTTTCCAAACGATAATAATCGGTTCTTATTCAAATACAAAGCATACTAAACAAAAACTATTATATAAAAACAATTTCTCTCAATTCGTGAATTATTGAGAAAAAAACAACAATAAACGATGTGTTGAATACGATGTGTGTCTGAGAAGATGTTGAATCTGATCGGTTAATTCTTAGGGGTTTGATCGATTTCCTGTCCGACGGCCTTGCAAATATTTAACGGCTAAAAGCCGTTGATTGTCCGACTCTTTAGAAAACCCAATTGAATGAGTACCGTAGACTGCTAGTAGCTTGCTGTGTATTCAATACTTTGAAACCTAATTTGAGACTCCGACGCACCCAGGTGCGTATTTAAGCTGCTATTTTTGTACGTAAGCTATTTAATACTGTACCTACTTAAAACAAAACTGATTCTATATTTTCTTCGCCATGCAGTAGCTTAATTTCATTGATTTTATTAAAGGGGGCAAGATTTTTTATGAATATATTTTGACGGCAATGGGACCTCCTCCCCCTTACTATTCTGCTTTGACAAATGTAGGCTATAAAAAGAAGCTCAATTCTGGTCCTAAATTTCATTTTGTAATGATTTTATGGTAAAATTTAAATAGCTTATAATTTTGCCAAATTATTGGGGGCCCCCCTTGCACCCCCCAAATGATGCCTATGTTGTTAGCCTACGTTTAGAAGGGCTAATTTCTCGAGAAAATGATCCTTAGTGACGAAAAGTGATAAAGATAAGTTATAATTTGTAAATAGGCGTACAAGACATTGGCAATTACTGTAAGTGTTTTTAACTAAACTAGCCCTATTCTCCCTGATTTTTCTTCGTTCTACCCAATAAAAACACGCTTTTTATCGTATTTTTGAGGATTTTTTGCAAATGCCTATTTGTTTTCTACACGCTCTACAGTAAATAAAAAGTACGGCAAACTTCGAAGAAATAAAATGTTTAGTTTTAGGCCTACCTTACGTAAGTTACTAAATTCTTTTGAAAAGGGGGTCTCCCAAATTTGCTTGCTAGGACAACTGATCGTGATGGTATACGCAGCCTGTATTTTGATAAAGAACGTTTGGTTTAATGGTTGCGGGAGTCCGTGTATGTTCTGATAACTTAATTTTATCTAGTTTTTTTCTTGAATAGACATTTTTTTAACGTGACTGCACGAAAGATTCTTACCAATCCCAATCGAGTCAAAGTGAACAGTTAGGCCTACATTTTAATCATACCCTCTACTCGTCTCGTTGTTCGAGAGTCCTTCACACAAAGCCAATATAAAAAACTGTCTTTATTTATTTAATTTATGCTGTTGTAAACCAATGTTTTAACTTATAGTGGCAAGTGTCATCGTTTAAACGCTTTCGTCTGTCTAAACCTTTTATAGGCTAATGTTGATCATTTTTATATTGAAGGCAAATAGCATTTTATAAGTTTTTGTTGCGATTTGTGTATTTTGTAGTTATCAAATGTATAAGAGAGAGTTTTCTAACCCATTTAATATTAAAAGGTTAATGGCTTAAGTCTAATTGTAGGCTAAATAAACACCTCCCGGCGAATAATTTAGTTAAAAAATATATACAAATATAATGTACACAGAAAATAATTCCTCAATTCTTCTTTAGGTCCCAAATAACCTATTTCTCAAAGAAAAATAAAATAAAATAAAAAATCATATCACATATTTTGCTTGGCATTTTTCATGAATAATGTTAATATCTGCATATTTACCAATCCCCCCCCCCCAAAAGAAAATAAAATAAAAATATTTGGCTCTAGTTACAATAGTTTAAAATAATGTAAAATCATTGACTATTGAACGCTACTGTAAAACTTAGTAAACAAAATTAATAATAAAAAGCTCAAAATACAGTACGGTACGGTATAAATTTAGAATTTTTTGTGCGGCATGACATATTTCAATAAAATATTTAAAACAATTCACTAAATGAATAAAACCAGAATGGGTTTGAGTTTGCTAATTAATTATAAGTTCAATTTAGACAATTAAATACGTCCCCTTCCTCGAATGGTATTTGGCCAAGACATTACGTTGGTTCAGACATACAACATAAGTTTAGTAACTTATAAGTTACGAAAACATCTATTAGGCCTAATCTTTTTTATTTATCACCTCCACTGTTATTCTTGTTGTATTTTAGGAAAAAATAATTAATTGTGTTAAAATAATTAAAGAGGGAAATTATAAAGGAAACAATAAATTCCTTAGATATTTTATTATAAATCTGTTTTGACATTTACTATACGTTATTTCGTCGTCACGATGAAGAATATAAACCAGAGTGTCGAGCGTGCGGCAGTGACAGCGTTAGGCAGGCAGAGCACATGTAGGCCTACAGCCAATATTGACACATGGCATCTGCTTGACAGGACGACATAGTGTGGTGTGACTTGGATGTTCCGGAGTTACAAACTGACGATTCTTTATTTGATTGGGCTACAATTTTAGCGTCAGAATAGCGACGGGGATCAACCCTATCGGAGTTATCCTAGCCCCGAGTCGGCCACTAATGCACGCATGCGCCGATGAACCGGTCACTACGGTGAACTCTAAATAAATAAACTGAAACACCAAACGGGCAACAATGCGCGTCTGTAAGATTCACGGAATCAGTTTATTTATGCGACCGTGATGATGTGAGAAATATTTGTAAATACAGTTAAAAGCTTACTCGTAACCAAATACAATCGGCGTACGATTTACAGTCCATACTCCAATGTGCACTCACCCAAAAAAGCCATGCCCGTAGATAGTGTTATCGCAGCAGACGGAGCAGCAACACTGACAGCGACAGCCGCTGTGGATGTGGCGGACTAACACCAACACTGGCACCGACACTCACTGAGGGCGACGACAACAGTGGCGGCATCCTGTACTGGTAGCGGCACATCCACATCCACACATCACCTGCACGACAACAACAACAACCTACATAACCGGGGGTGGACCATGGTAGATGTACAGTATCGGTCGCGGCGGCGGCGGCCAGGCAGGGCGACACGACGACACTGCGCCAATACTGCCAACCTTGCGAAACCAACGTCCAAAGATCGATCGGCAACACTGGATCCGTTGTGGCCGGGCCGCCGCGCCGCGCACGGCACGCGCTCGCATCGTTATCGATACGAGCACTTTGTGCTCTTTATCAGTGGCACTTTGTAAACAGTGTGCGACTGAAATTTAGTGTACTACAAATTATCGGACTGAAAACTATCGGTTACTTGTAAAAATACAAACAATTGTTTAAATTTGTGTTCCGATCTCAATAAATTGATCTTAATCGATTTTATCTTAAAGTTATGGACATTATTTTTAAAACTTTTATTTTTTATGAATTTGGGCAAAAAACATTAAATGTGGAAAAACTGTATTGGCGCGACTATAAAAACGAGAGATGAAAGTCTTCCAATATACGGTGCTCAAGAGAATGGCATAATTTAATTATTTCTTAGTTTTTATTATGAATCCTTAGTGACTTGGAGAGGGGCGAAAGTATCTAATCTAAATTAAAATTCGAATAATTAACTCAAGGTAAATAAACCGATGCTGCATTACCACAAAACATGTGGAAGGATATTTAGGTTATGTCGACTATTGATAAAATAGAACTAAGATGCACGAAAATAGTCCGACAGAAACTAAAACAGCTGAGACCCCCCTCACCACCTCTCGCCCAGCAATTTTGTAATTTGTGGTTATGTTTACATGCGTAATACAATATACAGGGTGTCCAGCTTCAACCTTTACAAACTTTTCCAGGTTATTAAGCATGCCAAAACAAACAGAAAAATCATACAAACATATGTCCGGAAATGCTTCGTTAAGACGCTAGCCGCCATTTTGTTTTTTACACATAAGAATTTTTCTTTCCGTAACGGGTTGTTGTATGGAGTTCATATTTGGCATGTACCTTAATCACACCAATGCTCATTTTTAGAAAAAATATTATTTTTTTCCGATCAATATTTTCAAAATGGCGGCCATTTTAAATTTTTAAACTCAAATATCTTAAAAACCGTAAATTTTATAAAAATTTTACAAGACACAAAAAAGTTGACAAATTAAATTATCTAAACATTGATACCAAGTTTGTAAGGATCCGACTTCAAATAACAAATATTGAAATTTTTCTCTTAAAATAACCCAAGATTTTTAAGATATTTGAGTTGAAAAATTTCAATATTTGTTATTTGAAGTCGGATCCTTACAAACTTGGTATCAATGTTTAGATAATTTAATTTGTCAACTTTTTTGTGTCTTGTAAAATTTTTATAAAATTTACGGTTTTTAAGATATTTGAGTTTAAAAATTTAAAATGGCCGCCATTTTGAAAATATTGATCGGAAAAAAATAATATTTTTTCTAAAAATGAGCATTGGTGTGATTAAGGTACATGCCAAATATGAACTCCATACAACAACCCGTTACGGAAAGAAAAATTCTTAAGTGTAAAAAAACAAAATGGCGGATAACGGCTTAACGAAGCATTTCCGGACATATGTTTATATGATTTTTCTGTTTGTTTTGGCATGCTTAATAAGCTGGAAAAGTTTGTAAAGGTGGAAGCTCGACACCCTGTATAAATGTGTTAAAGAATAAATTTGGCAACATTGTATTTCGCCTCTCATCGGTCTAATTTCGTGAATTCTACTTATAGAGTGAGCCTATTCTACGCGTATGGGAATGAAAGGATATTAAAGGTAAGGAATAACGAAAAACTAATACTCTTACCGAATCCCTATTTTATTCAGTTGATAAGTTTTAAGACGCCGACGCCACCAGGGCGAACATGAATGAAGGACGAGCGTACAAAAGGCGTACAATGGGTGTGAAGCCTTGTGTAGTTTTGTTACCGTCTAAAAAATTTAGGCTGATACATTTTCCAAAAATAAAAGACACATGCTAGTAATTTAATAAGACACAAAATAAATTCATACACTTACTAAAATTTGCATCAGGTCTAGGTTCTTACTCTTTGGATTTAACGCTTGGCAGCAGTTTATAAAAATAAATAGTTTTAAATTATTAAAACTGAAATAATCATTAACTAATTAAATAAATTACTTACTGTAAAGTTTATTGGGATGCCTTTCTCTACTATATTTCAGAGTTGTTTTCTTATGACAACATTACCTTTGTCACGAACTTTTTGTTTATCTACTATTGCCGCTGTCAGCTGAGCGTTCATTGAGTTATGGACTTTCTCTTGGACTGGATGAGTCGATTTCAATCATTACAACTAACATTAAATAATTTTTTAAATAATGCATTCAAATTTCTAATAATAATAAATTTTATTTTAGTGATCGCGAGACCTTCAGTTTTCCATGAAAACATCATCAGACCACAACAGAAAATAGTTGTGGTCTGATAATGTTTTGATGTAAAACTAAATGCCTCACATAAATCAAATTTATTAATATTAGAAATTTGAAGATGTTTTTTAAACCATGAATTATTTTATAATAAGAAAAACTTGTGCATAACATTACAACTTTTATTACTATTTTATAATACTCTATAAAAAACCTCTTTTTACTGTTATAAGTCCATACCAATTATGGATTTATGTATTTGTATATTAGTTATTTTTAATTTCTTTGTGAAATGACTTCCGAGTGTAATCACAGTGGGCAAGAAATTATTTTGAAATCCTTACTCTGCCTGACGCATGGACGTTGGTTAAAAACAAACAAATTAAGCACCACTAAAATAGCTTCAAATGCAATTCCTGGGTAATTCTATTGCTATTCATTAGTTTATTACAACACAGAATACCTTCAGCAACGAACTTGAATCTAAAAATTGCCCATAAAATCTACCTTGAAAGTTTTAAGTCGATCTGATTCTTTCTTCGAAAGTTATCGTCGGACAATGAAATTGGGGTTTACTCATGTATACATGACTATTTAATCACATATGAGGATTTTATTAATCTTCAATCCGTTCATCCAATTATCCTGATAACATTGTCTAAGTTATACATAATAATAGACTAATTAAAAAAGAATCAGCCCAAATTACTATTCCCACTGACTTGATATGGTTAAGCAGCAAAGGTTTATTTTGCTTGAGTTTAATTATTGCTTAGAATTCTAATTAGTCTTTTGCTTCTTCTTTAGCTCACTAGTTTCAGGATGAATTAATTCGTTTCACGTTTTCGAAGACCAAAGTTTAAAGTTTTAGAGATCAACCCTTAAAAACTTAGTCAAACATTTCCCAGCACTTGGTCCTATGTGCTTATTACTTTAAACAGGGGGAATCGGTTTAGAGTTTGATTACGTGATTATCTAACAATATGACAACCAAACTCGTAATGCAACGCCTACTTGAAAAATATCAAATTCTTCACTTTTACGTCTTTTAACTGAGTTCATCGTTTTTATGGTTTGATTTTTTCGTCGATAATAGCAAATGAACTTACATTTTATCAATGCAATAAAAGTTTTATGTCGCCATTGTATGATAGGTGAAATCCCACGCTCAAGGTCCATCTGATTAAAAGTTCGATATAAAACATTTTAATCTCATATCGCAATAATTTATATCGCACCAAATAGACCCACACGAGACGTGGAGAGCGTTAAGGTATAACATCGTCCTCATCAGCATGGTATCATTTCGAGCCGGACCATATCCAAGTTCACTATAGTTAATTAATGTTTACGCAGAGTAATTGGCCCAATTATCCGGCGTGCAACCAAAACACGGAGTGGAACAATGAAGGTCAGCGGCTCGGCTTATCAGTGGTTTATCAGTCAGATAAGTCGGCCGGACAAGTGACCGGTGGCCTTCGTGGTCACGTGCCCCCCCCCCCCCCCGCCCGCCCAACAAGTAGTAAAAATACAGGGTGCTCAATCACTTTCATGAACGATTTAGTCCTATCATATTTTTAGTAAAAGATGTGAAAAGTAAAAACTGAGAATATGATTAATTTATATTTATTAATTTATCAATGTAATTTCTAATCCTATCTTCAGACACCACACACTCTCAAGGCCTACTATAGGCCAGACGAAAATGTTTAATATTAGCGTTAAGTATAAAAATAAATCTTTCTTTATTTAAAGCCATAGAAAAACTCGTTTTTCTATGTTGAAAATATTGAAAATGTAAAATGTAATGCAGTAATCAGGTCTCAAATCGTGCACCTCATTGAGTCTGGAAGGCAACTATGAACTTTGAATCGGAATTATTCAAACAAAACTTGATCAGTAAAAACTTCTTAGAACTTTTCAGAATATTGTAGTACCGTAAACAACTTATCACTTAGCCTCTTTTTTGCTCTAAAATTCCTCTTAACATGAAAAATTTAAATTTAGCTATGGCATAGGCAATTGAAATTAGACTTCCTTTTTGGGTGGTTCCTCGTAGGACTTACATTTAGGTAATACTTGTATTTTCCTAACGGTTAAGTCATGCAAATGTTAGCATTCAATTGTCCTACGAAAATGTTTGACTCGTAAATAGTCACTGTATCAAAACATTATGTGTGTAAAAACTATTTAAATACAATAATTCAAAGTTTATTATAAATTCCCCGTTTAAACAGTGGATAAAAGGAAAAGAGTTGCAGAAACCCGAACCCGAGAAAACCCTACAATAGGCAAAAAGTCTCCTCTACATAAAAAATTCATACTTAGTTTAGGCCTACTATATTTACTTTTTTTAATTTTCCAAATTATTACTAATTAAATATTTACCAAAGTTTTGACGAACTACAGTGGTTTATTTCAGTAACAATTTAAAACTCATAGTAGCCTATTAAAATTGCATTTTACTTGTTTATCGATAGATAACTAACTTTCATACAAGTGAACAGTTTTAAATGAGAGGGTTTTAAAGAATAACCAAAGAATGTATCAGTATTACATTAATCCTTTCAAATAGAACTTTCCCGTCCATAAGAGCTAATAACATGTAACGTAAAATACTAAGTTCAGGCATGTTTTGATAACATTACCTCTACGAATTCACTGAATTAATAGCGGTAAAAACCAAAGAATCCTCACAAATATTCATCGACATAATGCGTGCCAAAGCCAGCCTTGCACGTCAGTGACGTCACCGACCCCGTGGGGCTTCACAAGATTGTGTGACATTGCCCCCTCCCCTCCCCATTAACCGCACACGTCAAGCTCGAGTCTTCTTACTAATGGAGTTTTCAAGCAAACAAAATCCAATTACATTTTCCAAGAACCTCCATAGTGAATATGAGATTTTTACATCGGCGTGTCGATGCTGTCATCTCTGAAAAAGGTGGATAAACACTTAAACTGTCGAGAGCGGACGTTCTGCGAAGGCCCAGTATGTAAACTTCATCTTGTGTGTGCGATGTTTGACTAAATTGCGGTGCAATTTATGTTACAATATATGTTTGAGGCCAGCATTAACTTTATGATACGATTGTAACCCAGTCCCACTTCTAGGACAAATGTTGAAACTAAATAAAGAAACTAGTGTAATTGTTGCTCCAAATCGAGCACTTTATTTTGATACAGTAAAAAAGTTACATTTTGTTCTAAATCAATGACATCCGACCAACCAATATTGCGAATATCAGTAATCGCCGAAAACTACACGTATTTACAGCTGTACATTATCAGATGTTTAGAATGCTTTATTCGATATCCTAATATTATTTTCATGGAAAATTTGGAGATTTCAATGGTGGATAGCGCTTTTATTTTCAATCCGATTCTCATCAATTTCTGGCGGAAACAACTACAGACCAAGTCCTATCCAACGACACCAATCATTTGAATATCGGTTGAAAAATGTACCTGGAGGAGTTCCCTACACAAAAAACGCTTGGCGTATTAAATAAGTTTAAATTAGTTTTAAGATTAATTTTATAACATGTTTTGAGTTATGTCTGGTTTTACTCAAGCAAATAATCTCAGCGTACATGATTTAAAGTAATTAATTTGTTTTGGGTTTTTTATTACGGATAATTTTTACGAAATTTACCCAAACGAAAGAAAAATGCCTCCGTAATTCGTTCAAACTAGTTCAGGATGAGTAACATCCTTGGAAGAACTAGTCCGTTGGAAGCCTCAGCTTCAGGTGTGATGTATAAAGTGGGAAATTGAAATTGGAATGTATATGGTTACATTTATAGGAATAATAAACGCTACCCACAAGAGTCATTTCTAAGAACTACACAACAGTATAATTTTATATTGAATGTTCTCTTTAGTGGTGGTGCATTGCGTCTTGCGTCTCCCCCGCTGGGGTCGTTCCAATATACAATACAGTACAGTATACAGTATACACATCGTGATACATATTTAACAGTCTCACTACGAAATAAATAGCGCTGAATATTCAGTGGCAAAAAATATGTTGTAGTACATTCTTCTTTTTACTCAAGTTGTATCTTTAAAAATGCCCGCTTTTAAATTTATGTCTGGGTTTTAATTTGTGTTTTTTTTCATACACGAAATGAAAATATCCAGCATTTTGTAAGTATTCTGTATTTTTAGATTAAAATCCTGTCAAATCTAGGCCTACTACTGTATATGTTTTTAGTTTATCAGTATGGAAAGACTTTATGTTTGTTTGTGCCTGAAAGCATATAGTCATGCAAAATGAATATCGCATATAATAATCTAGCATAAAATGTTTTAAAACACTCATCGCATTCAGTTTTGATGATTTATTTTACAGCGCCATTCTGAATTTTTATTTACTTCATGTTTTTTCTTTATCGTCAAGTCTGTTTATTATTACTAGAGATCGCCCCCTGGTTGAAATTCAACCAAAGTTTTCTAGTTAAGGTTGACCGTATGGATCCAATCAATCTTCTTATCTCTATAAGGGTTTCGTCTGTTACGTCCCTTTTTCTCTCGACCTACTGAAGATTGAGGTGTCATTTTAAAGATTAGGATATAGCGCGTGAGCGAATCGTACCCAATTAAAAAAAAGTCATATCGTTTCGGGCTTCGCCCCCCTCGCCTTTGATTTATTTCTAGAGGGCGCTTTAAAATGTTGACCAACTTTTATTACAAGTTATTTAACGTAAATTGTAATTTAACAGCTGATTTACCTTTAAATGAATTTAAAAAGCCGGATAGTAAACAAAAATAGATCTCTGTCACTTCATAATCAAAATTCACGTACTGTAGGTGAGTTTCACCATTCACTCTACAGAATCATAAAATGCGCAATTTGCGCACGGGCCACCTCGTTTGTTAAAACAGTCTGTAATAACTGAAGCATCTGTCCTTCCTGATTTCGTAGCATGTGTTATGTCAATGCTGTCTAATGATTCATTCAATTATTATCATTCTCTCATAAGATTAACATTGAAACTTTGAAAGCCTGTAGGGCGTAGCCCCGTGGGCCGGTGCGAATTTAAACGCGATTCTGCTCATCTACAGCACAATACCTTTCTAACGGTATTCGCGGATTTGTCCTACGATGCACACAAGCTGAGAAAAAGGAGGAAATGAAACATGGTTGCCTATTAATATTTAGATAGGTAAGTAGTTTACTATAGTCCGTTTTTTTAAGCATGATCCTTCAAGGGAGAGATGGTGGAGGGGGTTTGTTTATATTTGCTACTATCCCATTGGCTGAAGCCTTTTGGTTTTTTTGTTGGTTTTTTTGTTGTTTTTGTTTTATTTCACTGTTGCATACCAGCTGGTAATTTTAGATCACAACATAATGTGTATCAGTTTCACAATATTATTGGTAGCAGTTGTTTTTTAATCAGTTTACTTTAGAACTGTTACTTTTTAACAAGGAATAGGTTTGGCTTGAAAATATAACAGCTGACTAGTAGTTACTGAAATATATCATAACTTATTTAAAACGTTATTTGAGGAAATCTGATACTCGACACACGTTTGTCACTAGTTTAAATGTGTTGTTTACAGTTTAAATATTTTGTTTACAGTTTAAACCCCTCCCCCAACCCAATTTTCTCGAGAAGGATCAGGTTTAAAAAAACGGACTATATGTTGTTATATATCTGCCACTGACCTTCATTTATAATCAGCTTTTTATAGTAATTAGATATTTATGCAGTGTTATTGTTTTTGTTTATGTTATCAGTCTGAGTTTTGTGTTAAATAAATAAAGAGTAATGTGTTTTTGCACTAGGAGTTTTATTAAAGAGATTTTTCACTGGCGACGAGAAAAATAGGGTTTTATTTATTATTTTAAAGATGCCTAAACGACAGAAAGAATACCTGTTAGAGGATAAGGAGGAGAGTGTTACTTGGCAACCAACAAAGGTACCAAGTTTTGAGCAAGCCAATTGTACTTGGGACCAATACTGTAGAAGATTGCTAAACAAGTTTGCTCTCACTGGATTACCCAAGTCAAAACAACATTTGGCTTTACTTGATGCAATTGGAGAACAGACTTATGCTAAATTGTGTGATCTTTGCTCTCCGGGATTTCCTGAAGAGAAAACTTTGGAGGAATTACTTGGCATTTTAGCGAGTCATTTTAATCCAATTCCAAATAAATATGCAGAGAGAGTAAAATTTCACACTCGCATACAAGGCACGGAGGAATGCGTGAAAGATTTTGCTACAGATCTAAAACATAGAGCGAAAAGTTGTCAGTTTCCAAAAGAATGGTTGGACGAGGCTCTTGTTACACAGTTCATAATTGGGGTCAGAGAAGAACGCCTTCGCTTGTCCCTTTTTGAAATTGATAATTTGACTTTCAATAAGGTAGTAGAGAAGGCTCAAATATTTGAAAGCAATTCGATAGCTAATCGTCACCTAAAGACTCAGAACGGAAGCAACCATTCAACAGAAGATGTAGGAATTATGAAAATACGACCTCAGGAAAACCGTGAGCGTACACAACGTGTGAAGTGTAGAAGATGTGATAGCAACGAACATTCACAAGATTCATGTCCATTTATTGAAGCAAAATGTTTTAAATGTGGGAAAATTGGACATATCGCAAAATCATGCAGGACGAAACAAAGAGGGAGAACTCATCAAGTTGAAGAGGATTATCAGACAGTAGAAGACTGTGAAGGAACTAAGGAAGAAAACTGCTATGACTTAAAACAACTTGACATGAAAAGGGGATTGTCAGTTCACGTGAAGCTTGGGACAGGTACAGAAGTTTTTCAAATTGACACTGGAGCCTCGGTAAGTCTGATAGGTAAATCTAAGTTTAGGCTACTTTTTCCGGGTCTACAACCAAAGCATGCAGATATTAAACTAAGAACTTATACCAAAGAAAGTTAAACTTTTGGGTATGGTCAGAGTTAAAGTGACTGTTAATAACCAGACTAAATTTGCTAATCTTTATGTTGTTGATGGTGATTTTGGGAGTATGTTTGGTCTTGATTGGTTGTGGATTTTCAAACTGAATTGGCAGGAAATTTTTTCTCACCCTTCCATGAAAAATAACTGCATCCATGTTAGCGAAGTAGAAGGACAACCAGAGAAAACTGAAAAGTTAAAAGAATTGTTGGCTAATTACAAAGAAGTTTTTGAGCCCGGGGTGGGAAAAGTAAACGGTATTTCGGTCAGGCTGTCAGTCCAGGAAAATTCTCAGCCAATATACAAAAGAGCTCGTCCAGTAGCACTTGATTTAGAGTCAAAGGTTTCTAAGGAAATTGAAAGATTAGAAAAAGAGGGCATAATATCTAAAGTAAATTTTTCCAACTATGCCACACCAGTAGTTCCAATTGTTAAAAAAGATGGTTCAATAAGGTTGTGCGGGGACTTTAAAACTACATTAAATAAGGTATTAAATATCGATGACTATCCCATACCAAATATAGAGCACTTGATAGCCAAAATCGGGGAAAGTAAGTATTATTCTAAAATAGACATTACACAAGCATACAATCATTTGGAAGTTCACCCTGATGATCGGCACCTCATCACAATCAACACACATATGGGTCTTTATCAGTACAATCGTTTGCCGTTTGGTATTTCAAATGCTCCTGCAATCTGGCAGAGATCGATTGAGCAGATCTTGAATGGTATTTCTGGAGTTAGTGTTTTCTATGACGACATAGCTATCGGTTCAAAATCGGCCGAGGAACATTTCGAGGTATTGAGGCAAGTTTTTCAAAGATTGAAAGAGTTTGGTATCAGGATAAATGCAGAAAAATGCTCTTTTTTCAGGTGTCGTGCTAAATGGGTACAGTGGTAAATGGGTACAAGCGTCAAATGGGTACAGCTTGGGGTGACAGGTGTTTAATGACCGTTTGACGAGGGTTTGATGCGAAGGCCATGAACAGAGGGAGTGGCAAATGGGTACACTACCTGCCTCGGCAGGGGCGGCGCGGCGGCGGCGGCAGCGGCCGCCCTCGGCCGGGGAGACACGGACACGGCGGGGGCTTACCACACATTAGAGATTAGAATACAGTACTTATAGTGTTTATGTGACCTAATAATCTCTTAAAATTAATATAATGTCATTTTGCGAGTTCTGCAAAATTTTGTTAAGTAGGCTAGGTATTGTAGTTATCTTCATACCACTTTTTTTACAGTCTTCTTCCATTTACTTTATTCTAGTGATAATTTTTTTTTTAAGAAGACGTATCTGACACGGTTTTCCACCCGCCCCGCGTGGTGAAACACTCCGGTTATCTCAACAGAGAGACACAGCGCTACACCACGGTCCGGATGGGATACACCGTGTGGAACATCTACCACTGAATTCGTAACAAAGAAGTGTTTTATATTTGATTTCAAATCAAATCGTGGGTTGTGTTTTAAAAGAAAACCTTGTATTAGGCCTATACTCTTTCTCCGATTCAGACTGGCGGACGATGTATACTAATAACTATTTGTAGCATTTCTTAAAGAACATTATACTAGAGCAATCATGCCAAGGCTATTTAACAGTGTTTCTAACGAAGGAAAAAACTGCTTTTCATCGTGAATCACTCCCTATACAATTCAGACTAGATTAAACTAATATTTTGCCGCGTCTTGAATTTTATATGCCCTGTATTAATATGAGCAGTGTCTGAAGCAATGTATTTTCCATGATTCGAAATCTAGCGGGTAGATTTTGCTTCAACTTTGCATTTAAGAGTGTTTTGGTCCAAAAATAGTTTAGAAATGCCTCAATTCAAGAAAAAATCAAATTTTGTCTAAATTGGTGTTAAATGGGTTGCTATTTTGGTAACGAAATAACAACGAAAGGTATACAAAAATAAAGGAACATTAATGTTAAGCAGACTTTTTAAAACAGCTGTTAATTGTGAAGTGGTATAATTTGTTGTTGAAGGAAATTAATACGGTAGCTCTATTACCGTGACACTATATTGAATTAAAACCAAGCCAGGCTCGGTTAACCTGGTATAGTACTGGGTTGTTATCAAGGCAAGGAAATAGCAGCTTAAGGTATACAAAAATTAAATAATGCTACTTTTCAGCGTTTGTTTTGAATAAAGTAACGTAGAATCAACGAGCAAGACTCGGTTACCATTGTACTATCTACATTCTAGAACATTGAGACTTAAGGGTTTAAACAATTTATGCGTATAATCAAAAAATGTTATAAAATCTGGAGGCTTTTTTTATTACTACAAAATTAGTGACTTCCGGACTGGATAGGTTGTTTTTGGTACACCCTGACATTGAAATAAATGTTAATTGATAAAGCGTAAACGGTTTACCAATAACAGCACAATTTGGGTTTTTTTTTTAACCATAAATTTTAAATAGGGTGTACGGTGTACGTGTGCTCTGGGGGACACCCGGTATTGATGTCAATTAAAATCAAGAAGTTTAAATTTATATCGTCAACAACTTAGTTTAATGAGTTACAACTTTGTTTAATTTTTAGAGTTCACTGATGACAATTTTAGTTTTGTTACGTAAAAAACAAGACGAGAGTCTTTCTGCAGATACAAAGCAACACAGCTTCATCCCTTACAGGTAGCCGGTATTGTTTTGCAGCAACCCTGCTCCGCTAGGGGTATTTTATGCGCGGCGCGGAATTTCCAACTGTTGCGTTTCCCGTTATGCAATTCATGGAATTTTAAACTAGTCAGAGTTCATCTGAAATGGTATCTGAGGTAGGGGTGGCACTTTCTTTTCTCATTCGGTTTTTGGCGATTGAGTGGTCAGGACCACTCAATGTTAAGAGATTATTAGGTCACATAAACACTATAAGTACTGTATTCTAATGTGTGGTAAGCCCCCGCCGTGTCCTGTCTCCCCGGCCGAGGCCGGCCGCTGCCGCCGCCGCCGCGCCGCCCCTGCCGAGGCAGGTAGTGTACCCATTTGCCACTCCCTCTGTTCATGGCCTTCGCATCAAACCCTCGTCAAACGGTCATTAAACACCTGTCATCCCAAGCTGTACCCATTTGACGCTTGTACCCATTTACCACTGTACCCATTTAGCATGCATTCCTTTTTTCAAGCAGTCAATAGAATACTGTGGTTTTAACTTGAGCAGCGATGGAGTTCGCACGATCAGAAGTAAGGTAGAAGCCATTTTATCGGTACCTGAACCGAAATCTGTCAGTGAACTTAGGTCATTTCTAGGGTTGGTTAATTTTTATGGAAAATTTATTCCAAAATTGTGCAATCTGGCAGCCCCATTGTATAAGTTACTGAAACGAGGTGTGAAATTTGTTTTTAATCATGTGTGTAAGGAGGCTTTTAAAAGCATTAAAAGTGAGTTATCATCAGGTAGAGTCCTGGTCCATTTCAGTCCCGATAAAGAACTAGTAGGCTACTGGCCACGGATGCGAGTCCTTTCGGTTTGGGAGCCGTGCTGTCCCACAGGATGTCAGACGGGACCGAAAGACCAATTGCATTTGCAAGTCGTACTCTTTCTGAAGTAGAATGTAAATACAGCCAAGTAGACAAGGAAGCATTGTCGATTATTTTTGGTGTTAAACGTTTTTATTCATACCTTTATGGGAGAAAATTTACACTAGTAACGGATCATAAGCCATTAGTCTCTATTTTTCATCCTGGAAAGGAGCTGCCACGATTATCACCCATGCGCATGCAACATTACGCTATATATCTACAGGCTTTCGATTATGATATTCGATTCAGGAAAACAGAAGATCACTGTAATGCTGATGCACTTTCTAGACTACCATTGGCCGGGTATACAAGTAATGAACCAAGCGCAGTGGATATTTTTCAATTGGAACAGATGAGAACACTTCCAGTAACGTCTGCTGAAGTAGCACAGGAGGTTCAAAGTGATCCGGAAGTGGCTGAACTTTTAAGTTACCTCAAAAGTGGTAGGAATGCGAGGAATTCATTCTTAGGACATCCGACTGAGGAGTTCAGTTTACAAAATGGTTGTATTCTATGGAGTCATAGAGTGTACATACCCAGGAAATTGCGGCAGAGGGTTCTAACAGATTTACATGAGGGACATCAAGGAATTGTGAAGACCAAACAGTTAGCTAGAGGTTACATATGGTGGCCACGAATTGACAAGGATATTGAAATAATGATTAACGAGTGTGAGCCATGTCAATTAGTCAGGAACAATCCACCTAAAGAGAGTTCGCACCACTGGGACTATCCAGATAACCCGATGGATAGGGTCCATGTCGACTATGCAGGACCTTGGAAAGGGAAATATTACCTTGTGGCGGTAGACGTTTATAGCAAGTGGGTGGAAGTCTTTCCTGTATCTTCGATGACATCTGCAGTCACTAAACAATGTCTGATGAAGTTTTTTGCAGCATATGGGCTACCACGAGTATTAGTATCTGATAACGGAACATCATTCAACAGTAAGGAGTTCATGGATTTTTGTAAAGGCTGTGGTATCAAGCAAAGGTTTACCGCTCCCTACCATCCAGCTACCAACGGTCTGGCAGAACGGTGCATCCAGACAGTCAAGAATGCTTTAAAGGTAGCATTAATTAACAACAGCAATACTCATCAAGCCCTCATAACTTTCCTTTTTGCCTATAGAAGAACCCCACACACCTCAACTGGATGCTCACCATGTAAGCTATTTATCGGCCGGGAAATTAGATCAAGACTAGATCTTTTGAAACCAGAAGATGGAAGAAAACTGTCATATCAGAAACAGACAGATGGCAGAAGAAGTAAAACTGTTCGGGGGTTTGAAGTGGGAGACAAAGTAACAGTCCGATTTTACGGCAACAACAGAAGGTGGAAGTTTGGCACAGTAGTGAGAAAATTGGGAAAACTTCATTACCTGGTAGAAGTGGATCAAGAAACCCACAGACGACATATTGATCAGTTAAGAAGACCAGTTCGTCATTAGGGAAGAGCAGGACATTAAAAGGGGAGGAGTTGTTATATATCTGCCACTGACCTTCATTTATAATCAGCTTTTTATAGTAATTAGATATTTATGCAGTGTTATTGTTTTTGTTTATGTTATCAGTCTGAGTTTTGTGTTAAATAAATAAAGAGTAATGTGTTTTTGCACTAGGAGTTTTATTAGTATTAAAGAGATTTTTCATATGTCAATTATTAAATTAATAGTTTAAGGAATTTTTATTAAACTGAGCTATCAAAATAATACTTTACTAAAAACCACTTAACCGGTTTAAAGTAAATGAGTTCTGTAATGATATTTCATAAAGCAAATTAGACAACATGAAACATATTGCAAGACTTAATAATTCATGAGTGGCTTTTAAGACTATATTAATTTTGGTATTATTAAGAAGCTTCAAAAGGCTAACAAATTGAATGTTATAAAAAGTTTAATTTGCAGAGAAAGTCGCTCGTTTTGTACATATCGACCAACATTAAACGACAGTTTGGCTGCTCACCAAAAGGGGAGCAGGAGCGTGATTCTCCCCATACATAAAAACACCCAACTTTTAACTACATGTGAAACAAATATTTCATTAAGCATTGAAATTGAATTATTTTATGGCTAATAGTGGTTTGTCCAAAATGGATGGATTATTGAAAGAGTTGCGTCATGAAATTATGTAATAGCTGCAATTAGGGGCGTAACAAAGTATGTGTTGGGTGTGAAGGTCGTGTTGGCTGCATCGAGTAGGCCTACCGGGTATTCGACAATCGAACTATCGGATGCGGAACACTCCCGAGGACTGCCCCTACGAATAACTTTGGGGGGTTTTTTTCATTCAAATAGTGTAAAATTATTTTAATTTGTTTTCACCATTAATTTTTAATACGTTTTACGTTAAAAGTAAGCTTATATGATACGGAAAAATGAAAAACACAAGGGAAGTCCACACAATTGCTGTACAATTTAGTGCTCATCAATTCCATAACGTAGAATATCGACATTCCATCAACACGTTACGTAGCAAATTAATATTTTGCTTAAGAGTCATCTTCACCCCTGGGCCAGTAGCCCATTGTTGCGCAGTCGGCAATGTTAATCATACGGCTCTTATGCTAAAAAATGGTATTGTATTCCCCTGTTTCGGACGCCGTTTTTCAACCGATTTTCTTGAAACATGGTAAGTGTTTAGTTGAATAGTTATACTATGTCGCTCATACCTCGGAATTTTGAAAATTGTACTAAATTTTGAAATATTACTAAGGAAAATCGAGTTACTTTGCGACGTCACAGAAAGTAATATTTGTTAAATTTTCAAAATTCCGAGGTATGAGCGACATAGTATAACTATTCAACTAAACACTTACCAAGTTTCAAGAAAATCGGTTGAAAAACGGCGTCCGAAACAGGGGAATACAAGACCATGTTTTAGCATAAAAGCCGTATGATGAACATTGCCGACTGCGCAACAATGAGCTACTGGCCCAGGAGTGAAGATGACTCTTAAAACCCGCATGACAGTAATCCCACATTCTCAATCCCACACATATTTATTACACTTACATTTATTTATGTATAAAAATACCTAATGCAATGACATGTCTACTGAGTACGAAGACTCGATTACTATTATATTTACCAGCGCAGCGTTTATAGGCGGCGACACATTACCGGACTTTTCACCGGACCGAGCATCGTACCGAGCGCTCTGGAGGTGGTTTTCTGGCGAAACATCTAAGAAATAACTGTGTACGGTCCGATGTATGATAGTGTGCAAGGTTAATTTTGTTCCTAACGCTTGTGGTCGCGCATCAACTGCGCGAAAAATTCCTTCGATTTGCATCAACTGCGCGAAAACCGAAAAGGGTCTCCCAAAAATGTGCATCAACTGCGCGAAGCCCGAGCCAGGTATACGGTAGTTGGTGGCGGAAGAAATCTCCTAGTTTACAGGTTCATCCCAACCTCCCATATCTCAAAGTGTGGTTAAACTCCTTGGCTTTGGCACTAGTATTCGTAGTGACTTTCTTAACTCCACTCCCCATGTTATTTATTGGTTATTTCCGTCCGTTACAGTGTAGTTTTTATAGGGACAACATCACGTTTACGCCTTTGGTTTTTGTAAATAGCCTATATGTTTTTATAAAGTGTGCGAACTGTAATATTTTGTTGTTTGCTTTGTAAAAGTAGGCTCAATAATTGTATTTTTCATTATTCTACACACGAAAGTACACTTTCTAAACATAAAATGAGCTAAGAAAATAGGCTATTCCCGCTACTGCACGGCAAAACTACATAACGTTTACTTTCTATGTGCGTATGTGGTGCACGGAAAGTAACCGTTACGGGTCTGATCAGGTGAAGCATTAGGCCGATCAGCTGTTGCATAACGCCGAGTTTCCGTGCAGGTGTATCTCGACATAAGCACCGAAATCAGCGTTATGAGTACGGTGTTTTTCTTGATACTAAGTTGAATAAACAAAAAAGATTCTTGTGTTTACAAGTTTTTCGATATCGTAATGAAAAATAATGTTCAATACTCGTCTCTAAAGTGCAATTACGGGGCTCGATAGCCTTTTCCATGCTCGGCTTCGCCTCGCGCGTAAATGCAATCTCTCCCCGCAAGTCACTTTCGATACTAGTAATGAAAACTAATATTATGGTTAAAATAGTGGAATGATTTTGGGTATATTTTTTCATTGAGAAATTCGTCGGTGAAAGTGAATAAAATTTGGTTTCAAAGAGTTTTAAAATCGTCAGAGTATGATAATACATCGTCCGTATGGGAACTAGATTTAAAAGTCAAATACTAAAATTTATCCACCCTTAATGGAGATGAACATAACCATGAAGCTACCGGTACTTCGTTTCATCAGGTGAACAGATTTACAATCAACAAATTTATCCATAGCCTCAAGAAGAAGTCCTACTAATCTTTTTAACAGGAAATAAGTCAACAAAAAGAAAAAAAGTAATAAACTTAAATTATCTAATTTGTTAAATTAAATTATCTAATCGTTTAAATTATCTAATTAGCAAATATTAAAACCCTATGCTGTCTTACCATATGATACTGAAATAGGCCCACCACTTTGCGCAGTTAATGCACGTCTCTGGTCGTCCCTAGGAGCGTTTCGCGCAGTTGATGCATCCCCTAGCTACCTGGCTCAGGACAATTCGCGCAGTTGATGCACGCCCACGCTTGTCGTCTCGAGCGTTTCCCTGAACGTTCGCATCTAAACCACTGGACCTCCTCCACCGCATCCTCTAGCGCTCTCACTCACTCACGCTATCCCCCCCTCTCTCTCTAAACTTCCTTCACCTCGCTCGGTGTGTTTGTTTGGAACGATGCTCGGTCCGGTGTCTTGTTCGGTGAAATTTTCGGAGTAAATTTACCTCCCTGTACTATATTATGCTAGGTACGATGCTGTCCGATTTACGGCCTGTGGTAAGTCCGGTAGTGTGTCACCGCCTGATAATGAGCGTCACTGTAGTCGATAGTCGCAGTTGTCGGTTGTCGGTTGTCGGTTGTCGGCCGCAGGGAGTGTCTCCGGGGGTGGCGGAGGATCGATGGGTGACGTCACAGGTCCGGACTGCCGGCGACCCGCAACCCAACATGGACGCCCGCGCCGCTACCTAGCCGCCCTCCTGCTGCCACCGTGAGTACACTACAATACATTACTTGCAATACACAACCTGCGATACAATACAATACAATACATTACAATACAGTGCATTATAGTACGGTGAAGTCTGCGGTAGGCCTACAGTGTGCGCCTCCCGCTACACCGTACTGCCCATTCACTACCCGTCCTACTCACGCACTACTGCATTGTAACGTGGCCTTGTGACTTTGTCAGCTATGACAATCTTATATTTTAAATTTTGTTTAGAAAATTTTGTTTATATTCTAAATTTTATAAAGTTGTAAAAATTGCTACTAGATGTTATACCATTAAGATTAGAATCTGCCAACTACTTTTTAAATGTTGCATATTAAGTTTATCTTATTTATTGATTCTATTGTAGGCAATAAAGTTAATGTCGAAGAATATTAAATAATGGTAGATTTCCGTAAAAGATAATTATTTTGAACCATTGAAATTATCATGGTCATTTTCTTGCCAAGATTTCGATTGAATCGTGCAGGGAAGATGGGGAAGACACCTATAATTGAAATGCAAGTGATTAAAAATTAAAACTATGACGTTTGTTCACTAACACTTTTGACGGTTTAACAAAAAGAACGCCAGTTAAAGAACACACATCAAATAAGTCATTATACCTTTACTTTTAACATAATGACTTTTCTCGTAGGGCTTAATTGGCATATTGGCATAGTTGGTTTTAATTTAAAATGTCACCTTTGCAGTGCGTTGTAAATTAAAATGCGAGTAGTGAACAAATCTTGGTGTTCAAATCGCAGACCCCGAATCCGATTCCGGACCTAGTGCCAATGGCTGGCCCGGCCCTCCCATTTCATTGTCAATTGTTTGAAGATATTTTTTACCAATAAAATTTCTTAGATGTGTTAACAGAGTAAGATAGCTATAGTAAAAGTTCTACCTTAAGTTTTTAATTCTATCTTATTATTTAAAGTTCTATCTTATTTAAAAATTATTTAATTATCATTTTACTCCTTCATATTGAAATGAAAATTAACACCACTGTTAATATGTTAATTTTCATCTGTAGCTCATTAATATTTATTTGCCTCTAAAGTATTTGCAAATTCCTTCAGATAAATAAGTATTTCGTGGTATTTTTTCTGGTTAAAAAGTTTATATGGATGAAAATAACAATTTACTAAAACGAAAGTTCAAACAACATTAAAATAAAAGATATCATAGATGTTTACCAATAATTTTTTGTTTGTTTATGCAGTAAATTTGAGTTACTTGTAAAAAAAATCGGGCCTACTTACACAAAGTGTAATGGGTACTTTAATATTTTTATTAATTATTTATAATTATTTAATTATTTTGGGTCCCTTGTCCGCCCCCCCCCCTCTTAGTCCGGGCCTATGGCCATTCTTATAGGGGTCCACCTGCACCCATCTTTGTACTTTGTGGAGTCGTAGTCCATGGTTTAAATTTATCTCTGTATACGTTGGTTTGAAAACTTCTGATGGATTTTGCACATTATTAATATAGTGAAAGTTGGCCGGCCGCTCGTTGCTTATGACCACCATATAAATTATCCCAGAGATGTTCAGATATGAATGTTCTAGATATAATGTTGTTGACGTAGATACAATATCTAGACACAGGCGTAGTTTAAAAACCAAACTCAATCAAATAAATTAGATTATATTAGAAAATGGTTATCAGCAATTTTAGGCAGGTTGCCTTTTGTAATTAAATACCCTTAGATTTTCTGAATTCTGATTTTTTTAACAATCCATGGCATATGTAAATTGGCCTAGGGAAAAATGCAGAAGATCTTAAAATTGGTAAAGTTTGTAATAATGGTGAAATGTGTCAAGCAATTTTTATTTTCAAGCTGACGATTAATGTTTTGTTATAGTATAAAATATACAATGACCATACATAGTATAAAATATACAATGACCATACAGAGTTAATATGTTGAGTTGTATGGTTCTCATGTAATAACAAATATGTGTAATATACTCGCGGTAACTAGAACGACCTTACATAAACTATTCCTTGAAAGGTTTCATTGGCGAGTCCAGTGTCTTGTTTGATTAGACCAATTTTGCACAGCCTCATTTATGACATAAGCTAAGCTTAAGAAATTAAATTAATATAAATCGTTTAAAATTTAATATGACTTTACTTTCTGTAAGATTTGTTGACTTGGCAGTTACGTGAAATTGAAATGGAAAATTGGATATAAAACTGGCTATTAGGTCGCTTTATGAAACCTTTAATTTATTTTACATGTAGTAAGGGTATACAGTATAATTGAATATGCCATGTCGCTTGTAATTTTCCAGTTAAATAGCTTCCTGTATTTAAAGCTTCAAGTTTGATGTCTAAAGTTTTATTATGATTCATATTGTCTCTCACCAGAGGGATAAGATAATGAGGTCGTAAACTTATGACTTGATTTAATTGGGGGTTTACGCGTTTATATGATAATATATAAGATTACTTTAATAGCCTTCTTCCTCCTTCAAAATATTATGTAATTAAGGAATAAATACCTTTTTTAAAATAAGTTTTGTGAATCTTAGACGATACATAACTATCCATTGCGTTAACGATTTTCTAGACAATCTTTATTCAATTGCCTGAATGTGTTGTTCTTCTGCTATGTCTCTAATTATCAATATATATGTTTATCATAGTTGTAAAACCCGCTTCAAAATGTCTATATAATTAACCAGTTTTCTCATGCCATTATATATTTTTTATAACAAGTCTACCTTCAAACAACATTTTCTGTATTTCTATGCCATTTTTTCAACAGAAAAGAGAATACAACTTTTTTTGTCATAGTACAACATTGCAGGCCTTGGCCTATGTTTGCTGCTTTTTGGGATGACCAGTTTAAACGTTGACCAGTCGAAACTTTTATAGGGTGGCTACCAACTGGTCAATTGTCAAACCGGTCAACGTTGCATCTGGTCAACGATTTTAAATAAACGGAATAATATTAAAGTTTCGACTGGTCAACGTTCGAACCGGTCAACGCCCCTACTCCGACGCCCGCTACCCCTCTCGCGCCGGGCGGCGTGACAATAAAGCGCATACAGTCCGACCATCAGAGGACCCTGGCGGAGACCTCCGCAAGTTACTACAGCCTTTTACTATGGACAGAACGTTGTTCGCCACTTAATTAATTTCGCCGCAAATGCAACCGCGCTGCAGGCTCGGACTAAGTATAACTGGACCGAGCCCTGCCATGCAAAACTGAACTAAAAAACGTGTAAGTCTGGAGCCCGACGGGTGGCAAAAGGATCCGATGTCGCTGGACCCGAGCGAAGAACACCCAAAGAGCGCTTCATGTAACCTGACATTTAAGCCATTCGGAATGAAAATAAAAAGGTTAAATTTATATTAAAATTTTCCTCATGCAATTGTGAATCTAATGGTACTTATTTAAACTTTAAATGGGCTGCTGTTAATTTTTATTATTAGGTAAAGTAAAATTCTTTTTAGTTCGTCTTAACTAGTGACACGACAAAAGTAGTATGCGAGAAAGTTTTTTATTTTTGGGTCAGGTAAAAAGTGTCCGCGGAGAAGTTGTAGACGACATTCTA
Organism: Neoaliturus tenellus; assembly: GCA_030545055.2. Classification (NCBI taxonomy): domain Eukaryota; kingdom Metazoa; phylum Arthropoda; class Insecta; order Hemiptera; family Cicadellidae; genus Neoaliturus; species Neoaliturus tenellus. The sequence continues at coordinate 168,443,841 of CM061533.1, read as the reverse complement.
AATAATTTTTTTTATCCCATGTAATCTTTTCTAACATTAGCCGTTTCCACTACAGATAATATTTTCTTTCAGTGTATTCGGCGCGAGCGCTGATTCTTGGATACCCGCGAGCTCGACGCAAGAGCGCGCGAACCACACAACAGTACTGTGCTATAAATAAATCCTATCGTCAGGTAATTTTTTTTTAATCTTAATCAGTCAGTATTTAGGACACCGTGAAGAGAGGATGTAGTTGCTGTTATGTTTGTGATCAGTTTTTAGCTATGGTAAAATCTTGTGTATTTAATTACACTAACCGAGCTAACGGCAGCACAAAACCTGTCATTTTTAGGTGGGTTATTATATAATTTTAGTTCCAAACAACATAGTAATATTGTTTAGTATATTTTAAAGAAAATGATTTATATTACGTATTTTATTGCCAGGAAATCACAATCGAGATTGTCATGTCAACATGGTTTATATGTAATTAATTTTGTTAAGAGATTACAGTAAAAATGAAAGGTACGTTAACTTTGTAAATGTGGTTAATCCTAAAGTATTTATAGATTCCTTGGTAAGGATGTATTGCTCATTGTCGAAGCTTTAGACTCAATTGTTAACTTTTTAGAACCGTTTAGTGCAAAAACCCGTTAAGTGCCAAATTGGGCAAAATTGAGTTAAGACCATATTATTGTACAAAATAGATAAACACATCAATTGGTGCAAAAACCCATCATGTTCTATTCCAACAATGCTACTAAAATACAGTTTGAAATCTTTGTTTAGTGCAAAAACCCGTCATGTTCCATATGATCATGTTTAGTGTTCTTAGCGGGTTTTTGCACTAAACAGTAGAGATTTTTTTGTTTGCTCTACTGAAAATTGGCAGCAATTATGGTTCATTGCAAATACAATTTTTTGTACATGCTGTTAGTTGTGTCACAGTTATCCACAAGGAAGGCACACCCATCTGGAAGGATATATAAATGAATACTGATCGTTTAGGGCAAAAACCCGTCATGTAAAACATTTTCAAAAATTTTTTACGTACATATGGTTATTATAAAAATATTTATTTCATCACAACAAATGTTCTTTTAATAGATACTTTCAAAACCCAAATTGATTTAAACATTGAAATAAATTTACAATTGTTATAAGGTTTTTTTTGAATACTGTAAAATTACATTTTTGGTATTTGACGGGTTTTTGCACTAAACGATTCTGTAACCAAACACAAATATCTACGGTAAGAATTTTTTTCTAAACAGATAGCATTGCTTACATGCAATAAACTGGGGACAAGTTTTTTTTTTTTTTTTTTACATCCATCAGTCGAGGAATGTGGGGTTGGCCCTCATTGTATAAAATTAATTAAGATGATAAGTTTTATGTTTTTGAAAATGCATCTCCATGATTTGGCTAAGAAAGCAACTGCAGCAGCAAATGTATCTCCAGGAACTAGACAAAAACTAGGAGTTAATTTTATTTAGTCGTGTTTAAAAGGGATTGTAAATAAACAGTGTATGAGTTTTTAGTTCTAAGACTCATTTATCTCTTCAAATACCAATCTGTATCATCCTGATATATGTTTCTTATCGTTGTATAAAAACTACGCCGTAATATCAGCTCATATTATACATCGATAATTGCTGGTCTCACGAAGAAATGCTTGGGATAAAAAATAAAATTCAGAATCTTAGCTACAATACTACCACTGACAGTTTTTATTTGGCCTAAAAATAAAAAACTTTCCTGCATCTTACTTTTTTCATGTCATTACTGAATTGAATTAAAAGTAAGTTTGATTAAACTATTTATTATTATTATTTACAAAACCTTTTCTTAATCTATTAAATACTGTTAGAATCACCATTTCAAGGAGAAAATTTTAATATAAAGATAACGTATTTATGTAATGGTTTAGTGGGTAAAAATACAGGTTTATTGAAGCGCTGTTTTGATTTCCGTCGCTCGGTTCCGCTGCTTTTTGCCACCCAATGGTCCTGAGACGTCCACGATTTTCGCCCATTGAATGCGCGGTCCAGTTATACTTAGTCCGAGGCTGCAGGTCGGAGATTTTCATTGTCACGAGAAGCACCTTCTTCTTAACTGTTTAATGTTTATGAATATATACATTAGTTAAATGATCTATGAAAACTAGAGGCATAATCTTCAATTGATCCTGGAAATTCTCAAATGATCTTCAATATTGGTTTTAATGCGTATGTCTGCCTACTCTGATCACATTTTAAATTAATAGATAATTTATTCGATACTTTTATTTGGTATTGATACATAGTTTATAAAGTTACACATATCAGCAGTTAAAATTGCTACCAGCGTAGTTTTGAGTATAAACATTAAAGAAAGTAGACTACCTAATTAAACGCTTTTTGGACCCCTTCCCCCCAAAAAATCAGTCATTTATCCAATTTATACAAGTTGGTTATCCATAACGAACAAATTTCATCTACAGTATAATGTAATCAATACAGTCCCTTAAATCAATACAATGTTCAATCGTGTCGGATGGATAAAAAATACAGTATTTATTTCAGTTAGTAAAAAATAAATAAAGAGGCTCGCATTGGTATGTTTGCTATTATTATTATAATGATGGTACCATGTTACTTTAAAGTTATAAACTAACAGTTTAAATTTTTATTATTAACGAGATGGCCCGTGCGCTAATTGCGCATTTTATGATTCTGTATGAGTGAAACTCACCTACAGTAAGTGAATGTTGATTATGAAGTGACAGAGATCTATTTTTGTTTATTAGCTGGCTTTTAAAAATCATCTGAAGGTAATCAGCTGTTAAATTACAATTCACATTAAAGAACTTGCAATAAAAGTTGGTTAACATTTTAAAGCACCCTCTAGAAATAAATCAAAGGCGAGGGGGGCGAAGCCCGAAACAATATGACCCTTTCAACTACGATTCGTCACTGCGGTATATCCTAAGCTTTAAAATGACACCTCAATCTTAAAAATTGGTTCAGTGGGTCGAGAGAAAAAGGGACATAACAGACGAAACCCATATAGAAATAAGAAGATAGATTAATAAATTATTATTCGTAACATTGCAAGGCTGTGCTATTTTATGGTGGTAAATACTACAAATAACTGGATAGTTATAAATATACACATATCTTTTTCAGATTTAGATTCGACTAGGCCATTGATTAAGCATACTCCTTTTTGGCAGTTGACTAATGAATAAAGGTTTAATGCTCATTCAAAATGGATTTCATTAATTACAAAGTACAATATAAAGCTGTCAAATAAAATTACAGTTATAATTTTTAATCAATACAGTAGCAAATGATTCATGACAAACTCCGACCTGCAGCGCGGTTGCATTTGCGGCGAAATTAATTAAGTGGCGAACAACGTTCTGTCCAGTAAAAGGCTGTAGTAATTTGCGGAGGTCTCTGCCAGGATCCTCTGATGGTCGGACTGTATGCGCTTTATTGTCACGCCACCCGGCGAGAGAGGGGTAGCGGGCGTCGGAGTAGGGGCGTTGACCGGTTCGAACGTTGACCAGTCGAAACTTAAATATTATTTCGTTTATTTAAAATCGTTGACCAGATGCAACGTTGACCGGTTGAAAAATTGACCAGTTGGTGCCCCCCCACTTTTATATTATTCCGTTCATTTAAAATCGTTGATCAGATGCAACGTTGACCGGTTGGATAATTGACCAGTTGGTAGCCAGACACCCATTAAAAGTGGGTGTAATAACCACACGAATGTTCAAGAGATGCACATAACTGATATTGTAACATAATTGTCAGACGAATTTTAAAATTTCAATTGGTTTTACTTAAATGTCTACGTCTTTCTCATAGAAATCTATACAGTATTTACAAGGTGTGTAAGCCTAATAAATGGGTTCGAGCTATATTTTATTGAGGTCATCGTTGGTAGGATGCCAACTACAACTACACAGTTGGTAACCAACTACTCTTACCATTAAAATATCTTAATAATATTTCTTTCAATAATTTGTAATACGTTAATAAAAAAGCCGGCTTCTTACAAACGTGCTAGTAGTTTGGGGAAGTTTACTTTAATTTTCCACTGTTAAATGGGTATTTGTAATGAAATCTCTTAAAAGTTTACAAATTAAATTATCAACTGTCTCCTCGATCTAATTTCTTTCATCGATGTTTTTTTCTAGTTTGTAGCTCCCGATTGCATGCACGAGTATACAATAATCGCTTGTTACATGGTAATGCACACCCAAGCGCAAGCATATTCCGAGAACCCTGCTGTCAAAACAAGTGACATAACGTCTGACGGCTGATCGCTGTCGGCTGATCGGCGGTGGCTGATCGTGGATCTGCCTTATCGGGTTTCCGCTCGGCTGAGCGGTCTCGGCCACGTGCCGTGCAGCCAGGAACGTGCCGATCACGTAACGCGGCGATTAAACACCGCACACGTACACGGTGATTGATATAAGTGTGCCGGGTGTGTCACTCGAAAACCATTACACCAACCACCTGCAACTGCAGTTGGTTTATAGTACCTACTGTGCGTTAGTGTCATTTCCAAATCTCAATTCAAATGCATTAGTTTATTTTCCGAAGGGGTAATTTAATCATTATAAATATGGCCTAATTTTAATGTTGCTTCCAGATTTAATACATAATTTGAAGAATTTTTTTATTTTTAGCGGCCTCGTTTACGGAGGTAGTGGAAGTACATAGGGGCTGTCCATAAATTACGTCATCGCTTTTTGGCCATTTTTGGACCCCCCTCCCTAAAATCATCCTACCATCATAATTTGTCTGACCCCCCCCCCCCTCTCCCTATCGGAAAAATGACGTCATTTTTAACAAACCTCCATTTTAAGTAAAAATAATGCTTAAACACTACCTGATAAACTAATTAATCAATTCTGAACTTACCTTCAGGCCTCTCGGAAAAATGACGTCATTTTTAACAAACCTCCGTTTTAATAGTAAAAATAATGCTTTTTAAACACTACCTGATAAACTAATTAATCAATTCTGAATTTACCTTCAGAAATAAAGCCAAAATTACTTTCTCAATAGAAAAATAAACTATAAAACAAAGCCTAAAAATAATTTAAGGTATTTTATAGATAATTATTTTATAGTAGTTGAGTTGTGTTAGAATTGATCATTGTTTTACTGTCAAAATTTGATATAAAAATCATATTTAAAATGACGTCATATCAAAGCCGACCCCTCCCCCCTTGCGCATCACCCTACCGTCATTTTCAATCTGGACCCTCCCCCCCTATTTTCAGATGACGTAATTTATGGACGACCCCATAGAAGTTTATGCTCCACTCAAAAGCCACATCCAAAATATTCATTACCAGTGTATCGTAAGCAAAAAAGTTTGGAAAATTTCAAGCGTATGCATTTGTAAATGGAGACGAATTAAAAATTGTATTCGAGAACTTATCTTTTGAAAAAAAATGTTAAATTTGAATTGCTGTACTAAACTAAAACGGTATCTTTCAGCGATGTTGTATAGGTACTGTTTGTATATATTTTATTTTAGTGGCGTTTATTATACACAATAAAGATTTCGTCTAGGAACTGTATTCGGGTTTGGATATTCAACAAAGAGGTTTGTTGAACAGACTTCTTATCACGCTTATTCAAAACCAACGCCCCTCGCTGGTTCGACCTTATCACCTCTGATAAGAAAATTTATATGTTCAATGATCGATAGCTGATGTCGAAAACATCCAGGACTTTTCCTGACTCCGTCAATGCAATTCTTGACAGCTGCGTTGGCGTAGGCCTAAATCTTTATACAACTGAGTGTAGTACATCTGAGGACTTGTTGTCTTAGATTAATCACATATTTCACAGCGTCTGTATACTCATACCGTACTTCCAAACAAAGTTTTTGTCAAAGACCTTACCGTATGTCCAATTTTTTTCTCCATAAGGCGCATTGCCATGAAAAGTATCAAATGTGACTGTACAGGAATTATATATTAACTGCGTTTTTATCCGGGAAGAGAATTATATCTTGAAACTTGTCCACACTCGCACTGGCCTAACATCCTCTCCGAACTTGTACGGCAAACACAAAAAGACTAAAAAACATTCCTAACGAAAAATTACCGCAATTACTGACCATATGATTTACATTATATAAAGAAAACCCAAGAAACAAAAAGTGCGACAGAACACTGTTCGGTGAACATGTTCGGTCAGTTCGGACGTGGCTTGTTAATTTTAAAATTACTGTAATTATAGTTGATTTGAGTACTCAACTCCACCAACGTCATTTGAATTAACTAGTATACGTGTTGCTCAAAATCGAGCAATTTATTTTCATACAATGCAAATGCTACTGTTAGCTCTAAATCAATGACATCCGACCAATCCAATATTGTGAATCTCTTTAATCACCAAAACTACACGTATTTACAGCTGATTTTTTATAATTTTGAGATTTCAATTGTGGTTAGCGCCTTTATTTTTAGTCCGATTCTTATCAGTTTTTTGGCGGAAACAACTACAGGCCAAGCCCTATCCAACGACATCAAAAACTTGAAAATCGGTTGAAAATTGTAGGAGGAGTTCTCAAGACAAAAAACCCTTAGCGTATTAAGTAAGTATAGATTTATTAACAGATGTTTAAAATGCTTTATTTAATCCCAATGTTATTTAAATAGGAAATTTTGAGATTTCAATTGTGGTTAGCGCCTTTATTTTCAGTCCGATTCCCTATCCAACGACATCAAAAACTTGAAAATCGGTTAAAAACTGTAGGAGGAGTTCTCAGGACAAAAAAACCCTTAGCGTATTAAATAAGTATAGATAGATTATTGAATAACAGCAAAGTGTATCAGGCTAATAATGTTCGTTTTGACTACTCAACTAATATCGCGGTCTCATCTCAAAGAGAAATAAAAACCAGTTCGATTTTGTTAATATGTTGTTTCGTAGGCTAGACATTTAGAAAATCATTACTCTGATAGAATGTAATGTATAAGTAGACATTATTGGCATACAGTTAAATGATAATATTGCGATACCGGGTTAACAGAGCCTTGTTTGATGGTTTTATTTAACTTTTTTATAGTATTATGGTAAGCACAATCAGACTTGGGAAAATTCACACCAACTATAACTTTATTTCACAGGTGTCCGCTATTTCAAAACAAATGCTTGAAAGTAGCACCCCTTTATTTTGTTTCCCTTTTTATTTCGTTGCCTTGATGGCAACCCATAACACAAATATAAAAAAATGACAATTTTTAAACTTAGTTTTAACCAAATACGATTTTTCCTGGGGTTGAGGCTGTTTCTAAACTTATTTTTTTAAACTCTAAAATGCCAAGTTTAAGCTAAATCTACCCGCTAGGTTTCGAAATCTTAGAAAATACATCACCACAGACACTCCTCATAATATGATAAAACAATGGGTACTCAATATTGAGGGAAAAGTAATTTAGAAATACAATGGAAATAAACAGTTATTATATTGAAGTTAATGGAAGAAGCTAATACTACATTCCAACGAAAATAAGTCAACCATAAATTTTCGTTATCTCTATAACGTTTTCCGTTGTTTCTACATACTCAATAAAGTTGACTGAAGTAGTTCCAATAATTGAAGACCTCATTAACTCACCCCGTGTTATGAGGGTATGGGGAGAAACGCATTAGCGCCACTAATGAGTTTCAGTTCGCGTGCTCCCAACATGCAGAAGTTAAATGTTGTCTCCGTTCAATTATTCAAACACGCATGCAGTGTAGTGCTCCGTACTGCATTGCTATGCCGATGGCATAATATATGCACTACTGGACTGCTGTTGCTACGAAAAAGGGCACATCCAAAAAGAGCTCATCCTTCAGGTCATTTTCGGGGAGTTGTAAAATCTCCCCCTTCCATCTGGTAGGAAGAGCCAGCTCCAGCCAACCGTGTTAATTGTGTAATCAGGCAGACATAATAGGATTATCCCAGTGCACCTGAGCAGGATTCGTTGTCGCCAGCACAGGCCACCAAGTTAGGCCTACATGGATATACAGTATTGCTCAACCCAAACAATTCTTTGTAGTCATAGTAATGTCGGTCACAGACTGTGCGCTAAAATGCCAAGCCCGAAAGGCTCTTTTCTATAAGAAGAGCTCATTCGCTCCACTCACTCGCCTCCTCGACAAGCTCGTGCATTTATTATTTTGTTCAGCGACAGTTAATGGATGTTGTGGAAAATTTAACCATTCATTAGTCTAATCTAGGCAACTTTAAAATACGACAAAATAAACGGTATCAGATAACTGACCCATACTTTCAGCTTTGTCTTTAGGCCTATACACTAATATGTGAATACTCATAGTATAGGCGAGTTTTAAACCTATTGCCGGTGGTGCGATCTTCTGCGGCGTACATGAAGTACAAGTGGCATATAATAGATAAATCAGTAGAGAGTTTTTGCAACATACGGTAAATATTATGGTACTTGTATGTTTTATGTATTTAATTTTTTCAATTTTACGTTACATACATTTTTTATTTTTGCTAGTCAATAATTTTGTTTCTGTATGTTTGTGTTTATGTATTAAAGTGATAATGGCAACAGCGAAATCAAGTTTTAATTTATTTGTTCCTTGAAATTTAATTTTATGTATTTTTAAGGTAATTTTTTTACTTTATAAAGTTTGGTATAAAAACGCCCAATTTGCTTTAGTGTATTGGAATGTTCAATATATTCCATATTATTCTTATTATATTGGCTACTCATCACTATTGGTACTAAAAATTAGTCAAATTTTTTAAATTCTGAATATTTCAACTTCTTGTCTATTCGGAATATTTAGTTCTATCTTGAACTAAATATTCCGTATTGTTAAAATATAGTTCTCAATATTATTATTAATAAATAGTGCAACATTAGAATCGTTATATTAGTGACGATAACACTCAATATAAAATCAAACACAGTAAATGTGGAATATTCTTGTAAACTTCTGCTTCAGTGATTTCAAGGGTTGAATAGTCTCTTTTTGGATGTGGTCCGGGGGGGCAGTCTTAAGCCTCTAGCTCATTTTGGATGTGTTTGGAATGCGGCGAAGGTGGATTAGCTCATTTTGCCAGAGCCCGCACAGGCCACCAAGTTAGGCCTGCATGGATATACAGTACCAGCAAATGCGAAAGACTTAAAAGAGTGCATTTTCACTGTTACAAATCATATACCTGGTGGCCGAGAAACTGCTCAACCCAAACAATGGTTTGTAGTCATAGTAATGTCGGTCACAGATTGTGCGCTAATTGCCAAGCCCCTCCACTCACTCGCCTCCTCGACAAGCTCGTGGCATATATTATTTTGTTCAGCGACAGTTAATGGATGTTGTGGAAACTTCTAATCTACACAACTTTAAAATATGACAAAATAAACGGTATCAGATAACTGACCCATACTTTCAGCTTTGTCTATAGGCCTATACACTAACACTAAGGTGAATTCTCATAGTAGTCTATAGGCGAGTTTTAAACCTATTGCCGATGGTGCGGTTTAAATTTGTCTTTAGTGTATTGGAATGTTCAACATACAGTCCGTATTATTCTTATTATATTGGCTACTCATTACTATTGGTACTAAAAATTGGTCAATTTTTTTAAAATCCTGAATATTTCAACTTCTTGTCTATTCGGAATATTTGGTTCTATCTTGAACTAAATATTCCGTACTGTTAAAATATATTTCTCAATATTATTAATAGTGCAACATTAGATTCGTAATATTAGTTACGATAACATTCAATATAAAATCAAACATAGTAAATGTGGAATAGGCTAGTAAACTTCTGCTTCAGTGATTTCAAGGGTTGAATAGCTAGCTCTTTTTGGATGTGGTCCGGGGGGCCAGTCTTAAGCCTCTAGCTCATTTTGGATGTGTTTGGAATGCGGCGAGGGTGGATTGGCTCATTTTGCCAGAGCCCACGAAAAATCCGGCTGTAGGCCACTTCATCCGATGTTTGAGGTGTTTTGAAAACCGTACATTTCATCCGAGGGTCAGTTCAAGCAAAAAAGGGTCATTAGTACGATCCAAATGTAGCAGCCAAAATAGTACACTTCATCCGACGGCCGGCGGTCGGCTGTTAACCGCCGTAGTACACTACCGCGGTAGAGTATTCCACCTTAGCTTAGAGGGGTGTGTCGCACTGGCTTTATTAAATAACCATCTACAATGGGAACTGTATTACACTAATTTAAATTGCGTTGTTATCCTGTACCCGTATTCAAATATAATTTAAAATGTCCATGCTTCTGGAAGGAAGGGGTGGGGGTTATATACTTGCCCTGGCTGAATGGGATGTGTTGCTTCTCAAATCCCGTTTAACTAAGGAATTTTCGATAATAGCGATGATGAATATTGTACTAAATTATGAAATACAATAATTTTTTTCATTACTTTCATTTTCAGAGAATTTTCCAATAGGGAATACGCTATTACAGCCACGATAAGACCTAAGCCCGGGACCATGTTACTTTTTCATATTGAGGTCCCCAGAGGCCACAAACACCATTCGCTCATTTTTATGTGTCCGTCGTACTGATAACTTTTGAAGGGGAACCGATTTTGGTGAAATTTAGTATGAAGGTGTAAGACCAGGTTTAATTTAATGTGTTCGCGTACCATCATGATCAGGCTATGGGAACGGGATTTAATAGGGTTTCAACGTGGTCAAAAATAGATTTAGGCATTTTCGACCTCAATTTTCAAATTTCAACAATTCAACTAAACCCGTTTTAAACCCTTGAATACCAAACAATTTAGCATTTTGAAATTTTACCTTGGCTTAACATTCTATGAAGAAAAGCTAAAAATAGGTTTCCCCTGTTAATCTTACGGTAAATCAACAGAACCCTGTCTCTTGCTTATTTGTTGACATAACTTGGTAAAATTTGGTTGTACATTCACTAGGTAGGGTTTCTTTGATATTTCCTTACAACACCCATTTCTATTTGATTACTGGAAAACATTAATAATGTAATTTTCGTTAATTTAATACAGTTCTCAATGTAATATTTATTTAATGAACCCTGTGCGACACACCCCTCTAAGATAAAGTGGATTTTTCTACCGCGGCCGTTGTTAACTGCCGACCGACCGCCGGCCGTCGGATGAAGTGTACTATTTTGGCAGCTCTGTTTGGAGGGGACTAATTACCCTTTTTTGCTCGACCTAACCCTCGGATGAAGTGTACGGTTTTCACAACACCTTAAAAATCGGATGAAGTGGCGTACAGGCGAAAAATCCTCTCCAGTGGACAATGACCCTTCCTCCGGCCTCGCTTTTTTTGGACTCATCCCAAACACGAAAATGACTTATCCATTTCCTCCATTCCTTACTTAATTTAACTTTCAAACTGTCACGCTGCCAAATAAAATTGTGTTCTCATGTTTTCATAAATATTAGCCAATCGCTTTAGCTCGTTTGTGTGTTTCACAGAAGAATAGTTTTTCATGGTTTAATTTTAGCTCATGGAAATTCATATTGTAATTTCCTTATATCAGATTGCTGAGCTGAAATTCTGATAGTTTCCAAGAACGGCGGTAGATGGCGTGCGCGTCATCAGATGTCACGGCAGGTCTACGAGTCATCATGCAACCTCGAAACAGAGTCCACCATCTAGTCTAGTTAAGATATGAAATAAAACCCCTTAACCCTAAAAAAATTGCTTTAAAAGATTTTTTGGTGGATTTCACTTCCTATAAGTATATTGAATAATATACTAAAAGTCAAAAAATTCTGAATTTCGGAAATTGGCTTTTTTCAATATGGCGCCCAGAAATTTGAAAAATTATTAAACTTTACTGTATTACCATCGTAAATTTTCTTCTTCCAATTTGGATCGAATTTGGTGCAATGCTGTGGAACTTTATTACCTAGAAATTATTCATGAATCAAGGCAATTAATCCACAGTAACAGTGGAATTTTAGTTTATAGAATTCAAAATGGGTAAAAACGATTTCTTTAAATTTTACAAAGAGAAAATAAATTATTGTATTCTTCAATATAACCACATTTTCAAGCATTAAAAAACATACAATTTAGTATTTACAATCTTTAAATTGTCTTCAGTCGTGGTTGGAAATATTAAATACCCCCGTCGCAGGAGACCTGCGTACAGCGAATTTCGTAGGAATCTGATATTTTGTACCCTCCCCATAAACGCCATAGGAATGAGTATGTAGGTTAACTGCCATCGGATATTAAAAAAATTATTTCGACCACATGAAGCCTTACTAAGTTTCATCAATATCTGTCGATAAATAAATGAGTTTGCCTATTCTCCATATGATTAATATGAAAAAAGAGCAATTTCATTACGTGCTCATAAATAGGGAAATCAATGTCTTTTATCCTTATAATAAATATAGGGAAAGAGTATGCAAGTATGCTGCCATGGGGAACACTAAAAGTAGATTTAAGCATAAAAAATGTATTTGGACCATATGAAGCCATATACAGATATCGCAGAATATCTTGGCCTCTGACATACTCCACTTCTGGATTGAAATTGGTAAACATATGGTACTAAAAACAGTCTGCGACAATCTGCAACTTCTTCGCTCTACTCCAATTATTTGAACTGTAAACAGTTGTCACAGGCCAAGATATTCCGTGCTATCTGTACTAAGTTTCATCAATATCTGTCCTTAAATAAAAGAGTTTGCCTATTCTCCATAACATGGGAAAAGAGTATGCAGGTTTGCTGCATGATGATTACAAAAAATAAGATTTTTACCAAATGAAATATAATCAACCAAATGAAGCTAAATACATCATTATTATAAATATTTTTCATCCAAAAATATTGGTTAATAAGTGAAATATTAACTCATCTTTATTCTTCATAAGATTAACATTGGAGCCCCAAAATACAATGTACTTAGACTTTTAATATCTCGGTAACCAATGGCGAGAGAGCAAAGCTTCAACATACTAAATTGCGTGTTTTTTTTTATCTCATTCCAGTGGGAAAAATCAAAATTTAAAATTAAAGAGAATTACATGCGAAAAACGCTAAAACGCCATTTTTTTTATTTAAAAAGATTTTATTGATTCACCGGATATCTTGGATAGTTGGCCAAACCTTTGGGGAAATATCAACATTATATGTAAATTTTGTGCTTCGTTACTATGATGTAGGAACCACTGTTGTGTTTGATAGCTATCCACATGATCGGAACATAAAAGACTATTTAACGCTGGTTACACATTGGGCGGTTTCTGCCGCGGCGGCAATTTCGCCGTCGCCGCCGTTCGAGCAGTTGTCTGAAGATATAAATGGAAGCTTACACATTGGGCGGCAGAAATGCCGCGCGGTCTTTTTGCCGTCGGCGGTCGCTGTGCAGCCGCCCGGGGTGCCACTGCGGCGGGCGGTTTTTCTGCCGCCTTCAGGTTCGCAGTGGCCCACGTGACCAAATGCGCGTCTGCACATTTGGCGGCGTTGTTGCCGTCGCCGCCAGTTCCCAGTCCACCATTAAGCTGGTTCCACAGACGTCTTGTGTTTAAGTTGGTCCGTGTTTTGTAGTGAAAATGAGCGACAGAGAAAAGGGTGATGACAATGATAGTAGTCAGAGTGGATTAATTGACAATGATTTATTAATAACTTTAGTTGAACAAAGGCCAGTGTTGTGGGATAAGACTCTGGACGTGTTTAAAGATCGTGATGCCACCAGAAATGCATGGCGTGACGTTTGCCACGAATTAAGAAGCGATTTTCCTGACTTGGATGACAAACAGAAACTGTTTTAATTACAATATAAGTAATTACATTGTTTTTTTTACAATGTACAGTATTAACAATACAGATTTTCGTGTGTGACGGAGTTGTTTACTGTATTTAAACTTCCTCTGTTGGAAAACATTTCAGTAAATAGAGCTTATATTTATTGTAATAAAATAACATTAAATAATTTCAGAGATTTTATAATTAACAGACAAATGAAAAATTTAAATAGTAATTTTTGTAATAATAATAAACAGGATATATAAAATACTACTTACCTCAATGTAGCTAACAGTAAGCATTTCTACTGGCTGAACACAATTCCTCAAAAGACTTGACGGACATTCGAAAATAATTAAAAAATTTAGTCTCGTCAATCCTCAGGTCTTCAAACAATGTGTAAAAGGTTCCAAATTCTTTTCTCCTCAAGTTTATTGGATGTATCCAAACAGTGCGATTTTTAGTTCTCCTCTTTCGTCTACGATGGAACATAACAGTGCTAACAGTTGTTGTCTGTCCATTTTATTACTCAAACAATTATAATTTGTATACAACTGACCTGTTGAATTATCCTCACACCACTCAATATACACACACATACACCACACCCACCTACACATAGGGCCTGTGTAGGCCTACACATATCATGAAAAGTCAACTACAACCCGAAGCCCGCGGTCGACTGATTGGGTGGTGTTTTGACAGCCCAGTGTGTAAGCAAGCAGATTTTCTCGGGCGGCGACGGCGAAATTGCCGCCGCGGCAAAAACCGCCCAATGTGTAACCAGGAGAGGGGAAAACTTGAATCCAGTTGAAAGTTGTTCTCCCGAAACAGGGTTTTCTGGAAAAAAAGAAGATTTTTTATCAGTAAAGATAAACAAAAAGAGACTGGTATTTCATGAACCTTCAGTTAAAAAAAGAAGTATGTAATGTTATTAATGTAATTGAAGTATTAATGCACCGAACGATGCTGGTGTAAGCATTGTTTTAGCTGCAGTACTGTAACCAAATCTGAAATAAAAACAACTACAGTGATAGGAGAATATGCAGATCTACTTATCCTACTTATATACCATGCCAAGTTCTACACAAAAGCATTGTACTACAGATCCAACAGAGATAGAATTAATGGAAAATTAAAGTTTTTGCCATTTTGAAACTGAAAGAAACGCTTGGAGATGAGTTGTGTTCCAAGCTACTGTACATACATGTCATAACAGGGTGTGATACAATCTCTCAGTTGCATGGCATTGGAAAAAAGAGAGCATTTCAGAAATTTATCAAAGGTGACCTAATGTTAGACGATACTTCATGAAGCCTAATCAGACCAAAGAAATCATTGATGATACTTGGTGTTAAATAAATTTCCATTTTATATGGGGGAACACCTGATGACTCGCTGGGGAAATTAAGATTCAATTTATTCAACAAAAAGGTAGTGAATGCCACGTACTTTGTGAAACCTAACATTCTTCCCCCTACTGAATCTGCTGCAAAAATGCATTGCCGTCGATCCTATTATCAAATTATTTTATGGATGGCAAAGGAAAATTACGAGGATCCTTAAGTTATGTTATGTTTATGTTATGTTATGTTAATTTTAGCTTGTTTTATTTATTTTAAGACGTATTATTGATTGTTTCAAGGAAAAATTGAAATAAATCTTAAAAAAAAGTTAGAAAGAACATTATTCCAGTATTAGACAAAAATCTTGGACGCCATCTTGAATTTTGGACTTCCGAGACTCCGATTTCCTTAGACTTTTTTTCCTGTTATATTCACATAATTCTTAGTCAAAATAACAAATAAAACTATTTAAAGCAATTTTTCTAGGGTTATCATACAAATTTACTCGACTAATCAGAGTAAAGCCCAACACAATATTTTTTTTTTGCTCTTTAGTAAATCCATAATATATCAGAACTTGATATGTTAATTAGCAAGCTATTAAAAAATTTTCAGGGTACCAGCATTTTATAATTAGGCCTACTCTAAAATAAAAAAGATCTGTTTCTTTATATTTCCGCGTACAGGCGTGGTCGTCTTCTAATAAGAAACATGGTAACTTTAAAGACGTGTGGCCCCATGAAGGGAGTACACTCTCTCTATAGTTAGTATGTTATGTATAATTTATATTAAGTATTTAATATACATTAAATTATTTAACATAGATACTACTTTAACTACAATATCACTTAAATATTTAATTACTAACATCTTATTGCTGAGATAGTTACAGTTAGTATATTATGTATAATTTATTTTAAGTATTTAATATATATTAAATTATTTAACATAGATACTACTTTAACTACAATATAACTTAAGTATATAATTAATATAAGTATCTTCACTTGTTATTTATTGGTGTTAATGATACCTGGATTAAAGGTATCCTATATGTTTTTCCTAGTTCTAAGCTACCTCCCCACCAATGTTCAGCCAAATCGGTTTATATTTTCATATATCATATTTTCAGTAATTGCTCGTTAGAAATGTTTGTTGATATTTATATTTTATGTTCACCGAGTAAGTTCGCCGTGAATGTTCGGACCGAACGGACGGGGCTTTGGAGTAACACATGTGTGTTTACCAGTTTTGAGTTTTTTATGTTTTGACTAGTGTTTATTCGACGTTTTATGTTTCTGTTACAGTGCCCATTTTATGTTGTAATTGTTTTCCCTTTGGAAACATTTTCATTAAAATATAGTTAGCTTTTCTCTCCAGTTTTCCCCCTTAGTGATAACTACTGCTCTCTTGTTACCTCGATAATACATCGCCTCCTAACAGGCTGCATAGGCCTACAACTCATGTGATCGGTATGGTCGATAAAAGATCAAGGAGCGTTTAAAGTGACGGCATTATCAAGCTGATAACATAAACCTTATAAATTTCTTAAGACTTATCCCACTTTATTTTTTACGATTGAAAAAGAATATGAGGGTTTTGTTACCTTCAGAATGGCCTTATCTATGCTTTGATTTCTTCACAGGGATTATAGTATTGAAAAATCATCTATAATTTCAATTCCTTATATAACGAAACGAGGTTATAAAAAGGATTTAAAAACATCTTTAATCTAATAAGCAGTCAAACAAAAATCCGTAGTGAGAAAGATGTATGTCTTCTTAAAAAATCGATCATTTTTCATTCCACGTGTTTAGATTGAAGGGCAGTTGTGAATTAAGCTACATGATCTTGAATTAAATCTCTTAATCCATTTATCTAAGAGAGGTTTAAGGCAGACAGTTCAATCAAAGCATAATACAAAACAAAAGATAAACTACTAGGTATTTTTACCAAATAAAAAATACAAGCTCTGTGAAAAACCCACTTCAATCACATCTCTGAGCTCGAGACGCGTTTGTTTGTCGCAAATGCAGTTTTGAAAGTTATATAACTTCCAGGCTAGCAAACTTGAAGCCATGCGGCAATCTTAGTGACTCAGCAATAGCAGATAGTGGCTAAATGTCATTCACGTTGAAAAAGATAAAAAAAAATATATTCGTATATGTACACAAGTTCAATAAGGATAGTTTTACTTCAGGTCGCTTGACACTTTTTTATCTTAAATTTTGTACCACAGACAGGCTACAATTTACCTTTTCATTCTGTGGTTCTACTTTTACAGCATTTGAGATTTGTAACATAACTCCTGTAATAATCAAAAGTAAAAATCCGTAGTTTTATGCTCTTTACGAATAAAATACCCGCGTACACGAAGTGACTAGGTGGAGGTGACTGACTGTGTATGTGACGAGCCAGGCCGGCGGCGCTTCACGAGGTTTGGACCTTGGCCAGTTGTCAGTCTGCTCGGCGCGGGGAGACAAGAGGGAATCCCTTGCGTCTCAGGTGATATCAACAAACATTCACCATCATGTATCTATAAATGGAAGTTGGAGGGATGTAACACGAATTGCCTAAGCCTCCCCAGAAGTCAAAACCCCCACAACCATATACTTGATTGAAAGCTCTTGATGTTAAAACGTCAGAATAATTTACGATGGACGGCCTTCTTCAACCGTTTAAAGAAATATAAGACTTTTGAAAATTGCTGTAATGGCTGAAAAGTCGGGTTCCTTCTTTACTTTTTGCATTCTAGGGCCTCGAGGGTATATCTGATCTGAAATCTGATGGAAAATCGTTAGTGGGGAATTAAATGACCTACAACTTTTGATTTTGAGGTTTTGCGTTATCTTTTACCGTTTTCACACTAAATCCCTTTAAAGTGTGAAGTTCGGTTTTGAATTTCGGATGTAACACAAATTGTTTAGGCATTCCCATAAGTCAAATAAGGCGAAGCTACAACCATATACTTTATTAAAAGCTCTTTACGTGAAAGCCCCAGTAAAATTGACGATATACATCCAACCTTCATAGAGCTCCCACCCAAACGTCTTCAAAGTTACCACGTTATTCTTACGGAAGCAACAGTTTAGTGATGAACCCATGATAAAATTTAGGGTCATTAATTTATAAATAGCTGTTCTCATTTAAAGTATTGAGGGAAGATTGGTAATAAAATAGCCTACTAACAGATATTATAGACTTAAAGTGAGTGAGCATAGCGAACGAGTGAGTGAGCATAGCGAACGAGCTCACCTGAAGTCCCAGACGCTGACCGTGGGCCTAGCGAAATGCCCTCAATGGTGTTCTCTCCTGGTGTTACGTTTAGCCCTGCGAGATGCCCTCAATGTTGTTCTTTCCTGGTGTTGCGTTTAGCCCTGTAATTATTCAAGACTCCTTGGTTATTTTTAGGGAATACATTATTCATACTGTAGTTGGTTTAAGGCACCCAATTTTGGGATCTCCCAAACTGAGAGCCTTACCTTTAATTTCGCTTGTGAGCGAAGAAGTATCAACTAATTTACTGGTTGGAAGCTATCCATCGCCAAATATTTGGAATCGCTCGGCACTGAACACCTGCCTACCGCCTAGGAGGTATGGTATAACGAGCGTGGCATCGCGGCGCGGCGCGGCGGCGGCCAGTACTGATGTACCCGCTCTTGGCAACCCTCCCAGCACTCGCTCAGTCTCGGTCCATCCCTGTGCGAGAGAGTTCAGTTCAGCGATGCCGCAGCTCCATGTGTTGGGAACGGTCAAGCGGCTGCTCTGCAAGAAATGTGAGTTACGCAACAACACACACGTTACGCAACCCACACCTTGCTTTGTGGTTAACTAACCTCCATAACAAAACAATTGCCATGTCGGACCAGCTGATCGTCATTCCATTGTTGATGCCCCGCCAATTGTGACAGCTGACGGTTCAAGGCTGCGACCTCCAATCAGCTGATTATCCCAGGCTGACCAACGCTGCGGCGATACATACATTCGACAACCGTCTAAAGCACCTACTGATAACGCTTATCCGCTTATCGGTGGAATCGTTTTATTATCCACCGCGGATCACACCTTGCGAGATGCAGAGCTCGTTTCACGGTTATGTAACCGAACTGGTTTTACAACTAGGGATTAAAGAGAGGTTGCAATAAAAAAGGTACAAAAAGAGTAATTGATTAATTGGGCGATTTGAGGCAGGAGGATTGACTACTCTATTTTGTTTTATGTTGCGTCGCTAAGGGGGCAATTTTCATTTTCAGACGGGAATTCCGCCATGCGCTCTGCTGTGTTCCGCGATAGCATTACATAACAACTTGAGCATTAAAATATATGTATATATTACATTTTTGAAACACTGTATATTTGCTTTTCATTATCAGAAATTTAGTAGTTTTTAAAAATTTTCCCGGGAAAGACTTTACTTTCTAAGGCCTGAGACTTCGAGAGATCAGTGGTCATGGGCGGATTTAGGTCTAAAATGTTGGGGGTGCCAGCTATTCTGAAGTATGAGTCGTATGCTCATTCAAAATTCCATTTAAATGGCATGTTTTAAGGCCTATCCCAAGTAGGCCCTAGGTGTTTAGGTATTTTTCTTTTATACATAAGCCAGCTAGCTACTTTTTATTTTATCATGATTTTATCAGGTCTATTTATCATGAACTGGGATCAACAAACCCATAAATTGAAAGAAAAATATTTACTGAGCAATGTGTGAAAATTTCACGTTTATAAGTTTTACGGTTTTTTAGTTCTGCTTCCTTAAACTCAGCTATCTCACCGATGATCGCGGTGAACGCATCTTCGCACGCGGCCGCGCGACACCGGGCGTAGGCTAATACTCGCCTACGGCTCGATGGGGGCTCCGCCCCCATGCCCCCTTAGGAGTTGCCCCCTAGTTTGAATTGATAAAAAGTCAAGTTTGAAATAGTTTAGTTCCACACAAGATCTGAACAGCCAAGACAGTAACAAAACCATCTAATACTCCAAATTCACAATCAATAGAAAAAAAAGCTTTAATAATCTCCTATTAGTAGGTTTTAATACCCCTCCTTAGTAAATAGTTTTAAAAATTTTAAAACTATTAAAAATTTATTTATTAGCTGTGAAATAAATATTATTTATGTAAATATTCTAGGTGTTAAGCTTGATGGAGGGTCCAACCCAATAATTGGTTGCCCCAATTCCGTATTCCGTAAATTACTGTCAAAACCTCATACACTGAACAGGCTAGTTGAGGGCTCAACTCCAACTACAGTAACAGAAGCCGCCAAAACACACTACTCACAATAAATAATAATAAGCTTTGAAATTTGCCCACGGCTCATGGTTTAATCCCACTCCCTAGTTCCCCTTAATTCGTTAAAAAATATAATGGAGTTGTGAAATATTAATGAACTATGTCATGCATGGCATAGTCATGCTCAAAAGTTGTTGTGTAAAAATTTGGAGTGCGATTATGATTGCACATGATTGAGATAATAGCTGTATTCTGAAAAGATAAAAGTGGAATAAAATTATAAATTTATATAGAGGATCGTTGTATGTAATAGAAGAAAAAAGGGACAAAATCAAGATATTTGGAATAAAAAAAATATATGGTATAGGCTAAGATTCTTCAGTTCCGCCACGGGGTGGCCAAGAAACGCAGGAATCATATATGTACCATATAGAGAAACGATAAAAATTTTATCATTAAAAAATCAGCAATTATTACTTTAACAATTAATTTTAAATGTTATATATATTAGTTCAGAAAATTAATAAAAATAGAGCCCTAGTAGTATGTAATAGATCGCAGGGTATTAGGTACTATAATCACTTAAAATGAAGAAAGTTGCAACTTAAGAACCATAAAATCGGGGTACATTATGCATTTTCAACCAATGGTAGTAAAAAAAAACAAATCGTGAAATAATAGCCAAAAAGGATTATTGGTTAAATTAAAATATACTGAAAAGGTTACAATAATTGATAAGCATAGAATAGTTTTCAATTACAACAATAAGAGGGTTAATCTAGACTTAAGGTGAGAGCACTGCATTGAGGAAGTTTGACGGACAAAGTGGCAGCGAGAAAATTACTATTGAGTTTAATTCAATTGGTTATTATAATATTTCTCAGCCTGATGGGTCATCTGATATGTAGATGGTCTTAAAAAAAACGTCGGAAGTAGGTAACCGATAGCGAAGGTAAGAATGGAAAGTTCAATCGTTCTAAAACTTAATATGTTCAATCGTTTCCTAAACTAAAATCTAAGCCTGATTGGACAGCAGCAAATAGGTCAAAGACTGGATGTCAAACGTGTTGGGACACGTTCAACTCTTCAAAGTAAAACTGCACCAGAACTATCAACTGAAGCGCTATATTCAATCTAGGGATTCATATAGAGAGACAGCATATAAATAGTAGAAAATTAAGTTATAATTACTGTATAAGGTAATTTTTTGTGCGAAAACCTACAAGAAATTTTCCAGCATGAGAAAACTAAAGTCTAGAAAATGTAATAAGACCTAAAATATTTTTAGCAATTAATATGGAAATCAAAGCGGACATCACCTGAATGTATAGATACGCTTTCGATTCAGTAAACTTCATTATCAATAATAACACAGCAATCAGAGGGAAAACCATACGCAAACAACTATGCGTCCAATTAAGAATAAATATAGGCAAGAGGTGTAGTTAAAAGATATCATTTAAATACAAGCGAGAACTAAGCGACTATAATAGCGCTCCAAGCGACATCTTTAAGAACCAACGTACTTCCCTACCGACACCTCGTCTTTTTAGAAATTGTTATAGTTAGAAAGTTGAAAATTTGTAGTTTTTTGGGCATTTATACTGTTTTAATCAAAGCGAGTAATGCCCTGGTGAAATAAACCGCTCTCTATGCATCGAAATTCGGTGGTCTACACAAGACGTTTAAGTTTAACAGTATACAATATTCGTATCAAATACGGGTGTAGTTGAAAGAAATCATTTAAAAACGAGCGAGAACTAAACCTGCATGAACTACGTTACCGACAAATTTATATTTTTTAATTTTTTTTATAGTTTAAAAGTAAAAAAGTTGTAGTTTTATGATTTTCCCTAAATTGAAACATCTCAAAGAATGTCCATGCCAAATTTCAAGTCTCTAGCTTAAACGGTCGCTTCAGGAAATTAAGATCATAAGTGAGTGAGTGAGTGAGTGAGTCAGTTACACATGGGGCTGTATATATTATAGACACGTAATCAGCCAAGTTTACAGCGCGCTGTTATTATTTCTGTTATTGATATATAGGCCTAGGTAAGATATTTTCAATAACTCAAAACAAATCTCACTGTAGAGATAAGTCATATACATATAAGTCATAGACCGTAACTAACCCACCGATCAGCGTTGCGGTCTCAGGAGGAGATGCGTTCGAAGCTATGGTCGGTGAAGACATGACTGAGTAAGCAAGCACACCTCAAAAACTGTAAAATTTAGAAACATGAAATTTTCACATAATGTTTCACATAATAGTCTTCTTTCAATGTATGTGTTTTTTTAGGACCGCGGCAATCCGATGTACAACAAACAAGTAACGCTGCGTTTAATTTATTATTACAAAAAACCCAAAATTGTACAATAGCTCATTTCAGTTTTAGAAAACTGTCTATCTAATTTGGAGTTTTATTATGAAAACCTCCCTAGAATATTGATTTCAACCATTGCTAGAAAAGTGTTTTTATCGTTATTTGTTAACCTATATTTAACCTTCAATATAATTTGATTTGTTTCATTTCACTAATTTGATTTGTTTTATTAATTTCAGTACAAAAAACTAAAGAATATAAAAATGGTCATAACTAATTAAAAGTAAAATATTTTTTTGATGACGTACTGTGAAAACTAACAAGAAAAGAATATATCAAAATATTGTTTTGTATGTGAGTTGGTAGTGATTACTGTATAACGAAAGCCGTTTTATTTTTCATTGTTATTAATGTCTCTTTACCAATAAGGCTAATTATATTCATCAAACTTTCGAAAGATACAAGTCTACAAGTAACTAAATAAGTAAATAACTTGAAAAAAGTAATACACACTGCACTAACTAATAACCAAACAATATACTGCTTGGCCACTGAGCAACGATCGATGTTACAACTAACTGTCCTGTAGAGTCCACAAAAAATAAAAATAACTATATCACAGATGTTCATCATATTCAGAGAAATTAAGTCACCAGAGGTAAATGACGAGAGGGGGAGGGAGAGAGAGAGCGTCCGAGCAGGGTTGGTGTCGGTACTCGCCATTGCCGGAAACCGCGCAGAGTAGTTGACCAGAATACACACACGACACACGCGATCGCATTATGTTCAAAATATAGTTTTATTGACTTTTAAAATTGTTGTTTCGAAGTAGTGGGGTTTGGTTACTTTCAAAACGGAAGTCGTGCCAATTGCCAGCCGCTGCCGGCCAGCTGCCATCGGCCAGCTGCCAAATCAGTCGCTGCAGCCATATGCCATGCCATATAGCTTCCGGTGGGGGAGGAGATGTTATTTGAAATTTGAAATTCAACTTGACAATTGGGTTATGGAAAGTATGTCAAGGTCATCCAGAGTAAGTTTTAAAAAACCCTATCCCGCTACCACCGGAGTAATAGTTCGGAGAGTGGAACTAACTCCGGTGATAGCGGGATAGGTATAGAATTAGGTTTGTGAATTTTATTTGTGAAAAACATACAATCAATGTGTGACAGCAGTGTTTAAACAAGTTGAAGTTTTGTTATGAACTACAGAGTTGTAAACACAAACACCGACGACGATGAGAAGGTAAATGCAGAGTCCCCAGATGATGTATTTAAAAAGTTTGAACAAACGTAACATCTCGAGTTGGTTTTCCCGTTCTATTTCCAATCGTTTGATTTCCAATTTCAATTTATCCTCTTCCATCCTTGTTACAAATGGAACTTCATCCATCATATCCATCATGTTTGTGTTTTTTTTTTGAAATTTTGAAAGAAGCGATGTTGATAGTTGAAGAGGCGAGGATGGAATGATAGTTAAAAGAGGGAAATGTCGGTTAAATAAAGAAGTGGTGGGGGGAAAGAGCGTTGTTACATAGAAGCGGTGGGGGAAAGATGTTGCTCATCATTTGCTTCAGAAGTTGTGTCCGACTGTAGAGGGGTAAGAGGAGTAGTATTTAGTAAACTGTCTTCATCAGAACTTTCAACCTTATTACAAATAGGACAAGCGTAAGTTATTTCCAAATTCATTGTAATAGCGTTAAATTTATCTATAATTTCATTTAAAGCATTAAATATTTCTTGTAAATCATCTTTTGAGTTTATTTCAAAACTAGCATTCATTCGTGCCAATTGAGAAGTGTTCATCGTTAGAGAGTTAGCAATCGAATGAGGATTAGCGCCTAGGGAAGGGGGCTTATATAATGGCGACCTTGAGCAGGTGTTTAGGGAGGGGGGCTTTCTAGGGAGGGGGCTTCTATATAGGGGACCTTGAGCTTATGATTGAATAAAACGTTTAGTTCTTCTTCTTCTTCGTCTTTTAATTCAATTATTTGAACCGAAGTAGTTGTTTCATCCTCTTCACTCGATGAAGAAAACAATTCACCAGGATTTAAATATTGAACTACAATTCTGAACCATCTTATAGGATATTCGTCAATGACAGAAAGTAAGTTTTGAAACAATTCTTCCATCTCCTCCCTGTCAGTTATTATATGTTCAAACTTGATAAATTTTCCTTCCATGTTGTTAGTTAGAGTGTTGGAAGTGGAATGATTTAATATTATATAAAAATTAGAACTAATAGTGGGGGAAATCTCAAGGTCATCCAATTGAAGTTTTAAAAAAGAGTGTAAAACTGAAATTATACATTTGATGGTTCTACAGGATCGGAATACCAATCTGATCTGTATTTACATCTTTTTATCATATGTGTACAAAAATCATCTTGATGAGACTTGGTGCGTTGACAATGAGCAAGATCTAGAGGGTGAAATTTGAAACATCTTTGAGGACAACATGTATGAAAATATCTTGATTTGTAAAATTTGAAAGTTCGCAATTCCGGTGGCGGTAGTTGTTTTGTTTTACATTTGCAATAACAAGATCCGAAGAATTCACATTTAGTACAAGCTAACCCATCCACCATCATTGGTCCTAAATCTGTACACTGTTGTTCACAACAGGTTTGTACTTGTATTTTTGCTCTTCCATGTTGACGCTGCGGAGTCTAGTGAAAGAATAAGATTGTATAGTGATGAATAGCGAGTTTTATGTACTATGAAAAGTGGTAGGGGTAATTTCAAGGTCATCCAAATGGAGTTTTAAAAAATTATACCTTACAAGTGTAAGGATTATTGAAATTTAGGAAGTTTGTTTCTGTTTGTTTTCTTCAGACTTTTTTTCTCTCTCTGCCTTAGCCATAGCAATAAGTTCTTCTGTTGATAGTGGATGTACTTCAGGAAATTTTAAAATTAATTTAGCTTGATATCCTTCTTTAGTTAATACATCTAAATCTTGTGTCATTTGTTCAACAGTGTTATAATCCTTTCCATAGATTTTCCCATCAAGTTCAATCATCATTCTGTATAACATTTTGTAGAATAGATCTTGTTGTGGCGAGAGCTGAGAAGCGAATGATTATTTATCAAACTGTTACATCCTTTTTATGAACTTGACATTGATCACGTGATTCCTTAGTTGTAATTTTATTTATTAAAAGTTATTCAACATTGGTAATACTTCTGGAACTTGACGTTATGTTGACCAGCTGGCGATGAAGAAGTTGTAGGTTGTGTAGAAAAAAATATTTCATCATCGCAATATTTTGTTTTAGTGAACATCCTTGTATTAGTAGCACTAACATCAACAGTTAAGTGATAACCACCGGTAAGTAAAACTCGCATTTCATTAGTTAAATCTTCAAGTTGTTCAAAAGTAGTTATGGTGTTGGTATCATAAGATGCACATTTAACCTTTAGGGACATGTTGAAGTTTTGTATTTAGTGATAGAGAGTGAGATGTGTACGGTACGAAAGGTAGTCGTAGACTGATGAATTTAACAAGTTGATTTTCACTTTTATTATCACACAAAATTGGGTCAAGGTCATCCCATGGAATTTTTAAAAAAAGCAACATATTGTAATGTACAAACACATTACAATATGTTGCTTTTTTTTATTTTTTTTTTTTTTAGGTTTATATCATATTTATTGAGAAACAAATACAAAGAAATATTTACAATCTTATGTACAAACTAATCAGTAGTAGGTGTTACATGAATTGTAAGTTCAGTAGAATTGTTTCCACTTGGTCCATGTGATACCAAATAGAGTGCGCCGGGTTGAATTATACGAAGATCTTCATTTTGTAGTAGTTGTACGAAGCGCTTTGGTAGGAAGATTTGAAATTTTGCTTCATCACCAATTGTATAAGGTGCCTCGCTTAATGTGCAATTTATAGCATCACCTACTGAAGTTTCCATCTTCTTTATTGTATGAATGATGTAGTGTTTTTCTTCTTTCAGCTCGGAACATTTTTTTGTAGGTAGGATTGTTGATTTTGAATGAGCGTTGAATTGTTCAACTAAATTTTGAAGTAAGTTGTTTGATGCCATCTTAATGTTTTTGCTGATGCTAATCTTCTTGTTAATAAGAATATCCGTTGGAGATGTTGTCTCTTCGGAGGTTCGAGTAATACTCATGCTGTGTCATGGTAGCGCTCTCACTTTTATTATCGAGAATACCCCCACTACTGACACTACCCCCACCACTGATGCTACCCCCACCACTTTGTTGAAGGAAATTATTCAAGCGGTAGGCATTCTTCAAAGCACACTGTGACCTTCGATGTTTAAAACTTTTTGATGAAATACAAAGTTCATTAAAGTAGCATTGGAAATCTCTATCTATTATTGCATTTATCACTTCATTGCTTGTAAATGATTGTATCCAATTTGCTTTTTCCAATCCTCTTGTGTAGATAGTTTTAAACTCTTTACAATAATGATTCATAATATGCGGCATCATGTTATAATGAATAAAACCTTCATCCCATTTTAAGTTATGAAAATGTTTGTTTAACCATTTGTTTGTAACTTTCGCTTTAGTTGTTAGTTTATTGAATGGAAATGGAGGTTTGAACAAGTAATGATAAATTACAGATGTGTTCATATCCAAAATTACTAATTCTTTAATAATGAAATTTCCATCATTCCCTCGAAAAGCTTGAAATTCAATTATACCTCTTTTAACTTCCATTAACTGTGATGCAGTAGAAAACGAAACCCGTTTGTTCATGATGAAGTCTCATCCACAACTGACTGTTATTACAAACACGATTGTTCTTCTTTTATTTCTTGCGCTTCTTCGTTTATATTAAAATTGGTGTGATAGTTGTTTAATTGTCTCCACATATCCACTTCTTGAGGTATTCGATTAAAAATTGAAGTATCCACAGGACCATATAAAATTGGAATGAATGGTTGTCTGTCCAATGTATCGATTAGATAATCTTTAATTATTGTACTTGAAAATACTAGTTGTTTTAAGTATCTAGTGACAGGACCGGTAGTACAACTTAAAGTGTAAAATTCTTCTTTAGTGAAATGTAATTTTACATCATGTCTAGTTAAATCTTTGAAGCGAACAACTTGTCCCCCACGATGTTTGATTATATCAACTTCAATATTTGATTCTAATAAACTTAATCTTGTTCTTTTTCCAAATGTGTTGTTAGTTAAATAACATTCCAAAAGATGTAAATGTTTCATTAGAGAATCCCAAGAAGTTTCAGTAAAGATAACCATTTTACTTCCTTGATTTAACATAACAATTGGTGAATAATCCAATGATTTTACAATTCCAACAGATATACTTTTTGTCATGCATGAAGAAATAGGGTAGAAAATTCGAAGAAATACTTCTGTTAAAATATTTGTTGTAATGTTAACTTCAACCTTTTTTCTTTTTACTTCTTTTTCATCTTCTCCTTCTTCTTCTTTCTTCTTATGTTTGTTAAACTTGAGGAATTCATCCATTTCTTGTTCAACTTGCTTTTCTATATCAGAACTATTTTCATCCATTAGAGGTGTATTTTCTTCTCCGTTAGTAGAATTCATCTTGCGAACGATGTTTCCCAAACGACGGTTGAAGATAGAATGAAGTTTCTACTAGGTAATTTCCTGCTTTTATATTTTTTGTAAAATTTTTGAAATTTATACAATTACATAATTGTTTATTTTCAACTTGTGTTTTATAAACAAAATTCTAACCTTAAAAATTGAGGAAGATAATTCTAACCTCAATATTTTGCAGTAGTTGTACTAATTATTCTTAAAGTACATTCTTCACTATTCCGGTCAGTGGTGTGTAAGTAACTATTTTATCATGTAGAATTAGACAGTATGCCGAAGTTCCATCCGCTACTGGTTCTTCAAATTCCATTTCAATTTTTATATCCACACTTGATGATTTTACTGATTCATTTTGTTTTGAACAATCGATTACAATTATTGGAGCTTTGGAATAATACTGATCAGGTGATAATAGTGGTGTATTAGTCTTTCCATAATATGATGATTGAAATCCTGCATACATATCATATAAAATGGAAAAACGTTTTTTGCTAAACATGACATTTAAATTGTCATATGGAAAGAATTGAGAGTTTAAGAAAACTTTACAATTCTTTATTTTACAGTGATCAAATTGACCAGCATTTGCAGTAATAACATCTTTTCGCTTAGTTTGAAAACCGAGTATTATGTACCTTGCACGTTCCAAGTAAGTTGATGTTTTGACGGTCCATGTTTGTCGTTCTGTTTGAGGTAATGTAGGGTATTCATGAAATTCCCAACTTCGGAATGGCATTACAATGTCACGGTCAGATTTTAACTTTCTTAACAATACGATTCTATGTTCATCAGCCAATCTTACATGAGGTACTCTCCAAACAACTTTATCCAATTGTAGTTGCCATTCCAGTTTATCTTCCGTAGTTGCAGGGTCTGCAAGTATTAAGTCCTTATTAGTTGAAGATCTGAGTAATACTAATTCTTGTTTAACATTTATTATAACCCTTTTGTAATCTTCAGCAAATCCTAAAAGCAATCGTAAAGGTACATGAAAATCAAAATGACCGTTGGAAGCAGGTGTTATAGTGTCTTTATCAGGAGCAACCCATCCGGCAGTGACTATTGAATTCTTCTCATGTGGTGTTAATGATGTTAATCCTTTTAATGTAGTTGTTATACCAACCTTTTTTGTTGAATCAACTGTCACCCCTGATATCTCATATCTTATTTCATCAAAAAGATATGCCATTGGGTTATTTATAAAAGGAACTGTTGAAGCAGTTTTTCCATCCAATTTTAATACCCTTCCTTCGATGTACAAATAACTTTCACATGGTAATGTGTAAATATCTTGTTGTTGAATGGGAATTCTTATTTCATCATTATTGTTTAATTTTGATGAAGTGTAAGGGTTGTGTGTGTGATATTCCTTCTCCCATAGTGTTTCGTCGAATGTCGGTCCTTGAGATATATCCAGGATATCCATCGTTGTTAAGTTTCAATCCAATCTTTTGTAGAAAACGAATGTTGTCTGATGTTAACTCTTCCAATGTCGAGGAGCTACTGAGCTCCCGACTCTTCCGTTGTGGTTTAAATGATAATCCCATGTTGATTTTTATGTCGCCGCTCTGATGTGTATTCGTATAGTAATTGTTTCTCCTCTAAAGTCAACACTATGACCGTCTTGATCCAATATGTTCAGTACGATGTCTGAAATGAAACTGGTGTTTAACGGTAGGTATATCAAGTTTTGTGGCTTCTCAACAATTTTAAAACCTGGAGCAACTGTTGGATAAAATGTATGTAAAATATGCTGATTTACTCCTTCTCTATATGATCCATGTATAATATTACATGTTACATCAATACTATTTACTTTTAATATTGTAACAGTTGTATTACCTGAATGAGTAGTTTCAGGAGTTAAGATTTTCTTTTTTGTATCTGTAAATCCAAGTAAACTGCCAATAGAGTTTTTCATTCCGACATCGATATAATATTTTGAAGTTATTTCTGCTTTTAAAGTATTATTGTTTCCTTTAATGGTGATATTTTCTTCTCCGAGTTTTTTCTGTAGTAATTGGTTTATATCATCAATTTCATAAGCTCCAGTAGGAAATGTAATTATTTTCAATTCTGAGTATTTTCCTGCAGCATCCTTAGTTTCATAATAATGTAGTAAATTGTTTTTTCCTTCTGTAACATTAGGAATTGAATTGTAGGTAGTGAAATCAAGTAATGCCGCTTCCCATAATCTTTCTTTGGATAAACGCAATGCTGGGAATAGAGTACTTTTTAATGTGGATGAATTTCCACTCAGTGACACTGTATACGATGACATCTTAAAGGTGACTGACACTTTTCGCTAGAAACTCCAAACATAAATGTCCACATATTTCAGTATTGTTAGGTTGTTCTCTTTTGTAATTGTAAAAAATGTTTTTGGAGTTTTGAAAATAATGTTGAAGTTCTTTAGGCGGTGGTAGATTGCCAAAACTGTCAAAGTAGTAAACGGTTTGTCCGAGCTTTTTATAGCATACCCAATGAGTGCCTGGACCATAGGTGGAATCCAAATTTACTATTCCAGTTTCATTTTTCCATATTTTAGTTGGTAATGCATCTTTCATAAAAACTCCTCGAAAGAATGGTATTTTCAAACATTTTACATAATCATTTAACTGATGATTAGTTAAGGCTTTATTTGGAATTATCAATTGATTTTTTTTATTTAGTACACACGGTACGGTCTTAGGTATAAACCTGCTCCGTTTTTTACCATTGACCAAACAGAAGCCTTTTTTACTTTTGCTTTACGAGTTCTACGACGTCTCTTTCTAATATTTCCACCTTTTTTGGGAGCTCTTCTTTTTGCAGGTCTTCCTCTGCGACGTCGTCTTCCACCACCAAACTTAGCTTTTGTCTTCATGGCTGTTGTTACTGCCCAAGCCGCTGCTTTTTCTGCAATACTTGCGTCACTTGATTTTACTCTTTGCCAAGCTTTTTCTGCTAGAATTTTATCTGCTATTGATCTATTTGTTGAATCTTTAAACTTTGAATATGCTATATCGTGTTGTTTGCAAGCTTGATCTAATTTATTAATTCCAGGATCTCCTCTTGCTAAACGTTTTGCCAACTTAGTTCCAGGTCCACAATATTGATAACCTCCAGGAATATGTAATTCGTATGGTAAAGCGTCTATTGCTCGATTTACAACAGCACCAATAGGTATCCGTCTAAGCAGGGATAACGCAGTTGAAGTTATACCACGTCCTCTCTTGTTGCTGTCTTGATGATGACTGAGTGATACGACCTTCATTATGTAGTCTTATATAAACTGGTGTGTTTACTCCACAAGATACATTACATAAATGAATAAGTTATGTATAATTTTTTATATTTAAACACTTAGTTATTCAAATTAATTATATATTGATTTATAATTCTATTTTTAATCCAAGCTTCCCGTTCATCGGGTTGAATTATCACATGACTCGTTGTACTAGCTATATGATTATGGGTATCAATAAGTAAATTGCCCACTATTCTTATTAAACAATCTAAATTTACAGCATCTTTTGGATGTTGAGGATCATGTAATTGCATAATACGTTTATCATTACATGTGTAAGCTGTTGAATCACTTTTTGATGTTTTTATGACTTGTCCAATAGTAGCAGCATCATTTGAATCTTCACCTGGTAAAATATTAATTATTTTCTTCATCTTTGCATCATATTTGGTCCCAAAGTGTTTATCCCAAGTTATTGTTTGTTTCATTGTAACACAATCATTTGCTTCGTAACCAGGATAAATATCTTTTATTCTTCTATTACGACCATTGTATGTACCTAATGTACCACCAGTAGCAATTAATGTTTGCACCATTAGAGGTACATCTGTATCTTTTATACCAAATCTTCCATTTGTTATTGTTTTACGTCCTGCATCCCATTCATCATTATTTCCTTGCATTAAATTAAACTTTTCATTTCCATGTATAAATTTATCTCCCCGCTTTAACACGGCATCTTCATGTTTTACAAAATTGGATGTTTCCTTTTTTAATTCTTTAGATAATTGTTCTATAGTAACAGCATCTTTTGGTTGAGAACCAAACTTTACATTTGTCAATGTTTTACCATGACAATCGATTTCATTAACATCTTGTAAAATACAGTTGTCCTTGATGTATTTTAGGTTTACAGCATCACCGTCTTCCTTTGGGTATCCAATGTCATTTATAATAAATTTATAAAAAGAATATCCATGTTCAGTTTTTTCCGGTATTATAGAATGTAAATATTCTTTATTAACTGAATCTTTATCATTTTTGGGATTTCCCACGTTGGTTATTCTATAATTTCCAGCATCATATGTTTGTCCATCTTTTAAGTTGTTACCCCATTGCAATTTTAAAGTATTTGAAAGTTCAGATGATAAGTACTCTTTAGTAATTGCATCAGAACCTTCAGTTGGTTTACCAACATTAATTAATCTATGTGATTCAACATCATAAGTATTCTTATGTAATTTCAATGATGTTGAAGTAGCTTCTTTTACTGTCTTTAAATTTGCTCCATCAGTATCTTCTTCTGGATCTTTAACTAATTTTAAACGTTTATTACTTATGTTATAGTCACCTTCAGGTGTTTGCGGTAATCCGCTTCTTTTTCTGTCTTCTCCAACTTGCACTCCTAATGCGGAGTAGCGTCCGAACTTGTCGACGCTCATGTTAGAACTGATACATCTTATACTTGTAACTTCTTTATATTTGCGGACAATTATACAATTATACCACGATTTTTAAGTTCATCAACTAGAGCCACCCATTCATTATTTAAACCAGTATGACCGGCTTCCATAGCTTCATGCAATAGTCTCATTCTGTCAACTAATTTATTGATGTCGTTGTAATAGATAACATTTGTATTGTATAGATTTTTCATTAATCCTTTACCAGATGTTGAAGTATCTCCTTTACTCTTTTTACCATGTTGTTCAAGAAGTGATAAATCCATAAGTGATAAAGATTTTCTTTTTAAAGGTTGTCTCACAGCCGGTGTGGTACGTAATGTTGGTAATTTTCGTGGGGGAAACAATTTTTTTATAACAATACTATATTTTGTTGCACGTGAACGATTAATCATTCCATCCTTTGAGTAGTTTCTTTTATGAGCGTTAGTATTTTGTAAAATTTCTTTAAAAGTATTTAAATCTTTTGCTGAATATTTTATTGGTATATTTTTAAAAATTAATTCATATAATCCTTTTGTTCCTTTATATCTATGGTCACCAATAATGATATAATCGTCTTGAGTTACTTCAAGCTTAGAGTTACCAATTTTCAATTCATTTCCATCAATTCTTGCTCCATATACATGTGATTTACTTAAATTTGGATTTGATTTCATGTCATGTAGCATTTTCATTATATATTTTCGTCCAAGAGGTCCATGTTGTAATATATCACTACTCAATTGAGTTAAATTTGGAATAGATTGTTCTGCTTCAGGTATTGGCTGTTCTTCCTTTTCAACAATTGATTCTTCTTCATTTTTTGTTTCTTCTTGTTCACTAGCACTTGTATATGAATCATCATCATCTTCTTTTTTTAATGCTTGTACTTCTTGTTTAGAAACTGGTAGTAAAACATCTCCTTCATAACGAGGTTTACCAATAGTTTCTGATATCTGTTTTAAAGGTTCCGTGATAGGTTTAAATGTATTCTCTAAAAATTCTTCTCTTTCACTTAAACCCATCCTTAATGCACGATTCTTTATCCTAATAGAATCACTGAGTGATTTTATTTCTTTTAATAGTTTTTCTTGATCCACCATGTTTACACTGTGAAGTTCAACGTGTTACTAGATGTAGCATAGGTAGTTCAACGTATTAATACAAATTTATCCAATCCTATACGATATCTACCATTTTTAATATCTTCTTCTTTCATAATAACGAGAAATCCATATTTTTCATTCCATGCTTTACCACACATTTCTTTAAATTTATCAAATGGCATATCCGCATTAACATGATCATTATATATATGCTTTAAATTTGTCTCATCTTGCTTAAAGATGATCAACATATTTGCATTGTCTCTTATAAGTTGTTTTGGAATTTTACTGTATGTTTGACCAATATAAATGCTATCAATATTATTATGTCTTCCCATAGCAAAATAATTTCTTATAGTATAATGATTTTCACAAGAAACATCGTCAAATATAAAAATGGAAAATGGTTTTGCTTCACCTGGTTGCATTATTGTTTCACTAGCAATAAACTTGTAGAAATTCACTTCAGGTACACTTGCAAGTATTTTATCTAATAATTGATATTTTGGTTGTTGCAATGATTTTGAAAAAATATATATATTGTTAAAGCGTAAACCTTTAGGATTAGTTATAAGGTTAAAGACAACATTAGTTTTTCCACAATTTGAAGGACCAGTTATTAAACATCTTATAGTATTTGGTAGTAATTCACCATGTTTACCATGATTTAACTTATTATTGTCAACTGTCAATTCATCAATATTATTAATATTAAATCGATCTTTTTGTTGTACAATCTCCATCTTGTTTAAAGGTTAAACATATAATGAGCTATTTAATAACTATACCAAGTCTTTTGAAGGAATCCAAGAGTCTTCACTTTTATCAAATCCTAACCACCTAACTTTAACCATATCCTTTTTCCTTTGTAAAACCTTTTCAACAAGATATACATCACCAACTGTTGATTTTAACAACTCATGTCCATAGAATCCACCTTGAAGTAATTCACCCTTATTATCCTTTAAAATGTAAGTTTCAGGTATAGTTGGTTGCACTTTATAAATTGTAAATACTTCATTAGTCCAATTTGGCAGATATCTTTTACTAAATACACCTTTGTATTTGCTTATACGAACTTTATCATTAACCTTAAACTTTTTTGGTTGTAACTTTTCTATTTTTGGTGTTGTATTATTTTTGATGCGTTGTAATACAATTTTAGCATTAGCACTGTTTACTTTGATAGGTTTCATTCCAATGGTGCGATGATATTTGTTGTTATACTCTTTTATAAGTCAGGGGCGGATCTAGACAAAAGTAAAGGGGGGGGCCCAGCAAGTCAGCCCAAAAACTACAAGATTGTGTAAATTACTTAAATTAGACCTACCATATTAAAATAGCGTAGCCTAAAAATAAAGATTATCCATTATGGTTTGTTGTACCTATTGTAATAGAGGCAAGATTCAGTAAAACAGTAATGAAAGGTATGAAAAACTCACTTTTATTTCAAAATGTTTACAAAATGAAATCTAATGTCCAACAATTTTTTTTTTTCAAATGCTCAATTAATGCAAGGCCATTTAACTTAGTCTACATTCAGATGTTGTACTTCTCATCCAGTCCTATTAGGATATAGGAAAGTCAGATCGTCGCTGGGTCTTGGACTATATAGGTTCACACAAAGATTAAACTTACCTAAGTTTGTTTTTTGTTTTATGACAATCGGATTATCTGAACCTGAGATAGGCCTATTGGTATAAAACTCGATTTAAAAGTAAGGATCTTGGTAGCATTAGGAGAATTTAAACAAATAAATGCAACACTAAATTCTTTATTTTTAAAGTTATTTTCTTTTAAATGCACAATATTCATCAATCGTCTTTGAATTAGTTTTAACAGCTAGGCTGGCACTTTGCTAATCTTTTATTGGCCCCACTATGTTTCTAAATTACGTTAGGTAGCCTACACCTAATCATTTTCTTGATTCCTTTCATGGTTTGGCAGTTTTCATTCCTTCCCCTTCCTACTAAAAATACCGAAGAACGCATAATGTAAAATCAAGTCTTGCATTTCAATAAATGCAAAATTACGTACGGTAGGCCTAGGCCTACTTGTAACGTAGCCCAGTGCTGCGCTGAAGTAAAAATTCTAAATTGAACAATTCATTTCGCTTACATCTTGTTTATATAACACAATGCCCATAACAAAATAAATAAACTCATAGACAAGAATTAATTAGAAAAACACGTATAGGCTAACAGAAAACTTCGTCGGCGCCCCTTGACTTGAAACAACACACCAAGAGTCAGAGAGTGGTCAACGTGGGTCAACGCTGTGTCAGTTCTGTCTGTATGTTGTCAGTTCTGTCTGTATGTTGTCAGTTCTGTGTCTGTATGTTGTCAGTTCTGTGTCTGTATGTTACAAAGTGTAAGTTGATTCAGGCTCATAACCATCAATATTTCACTAGAAATCGTAACTGGAATCCATCTGTTCAACGTTCGTTTAAAACTAAACCTTGCTATTCGGTATTATAGGCTATTCACAACTTCGCCTGGGTGTTAGAAGCTTAGATAATTTTAATAGTTTCAAGAATGTATCAAGATATTGAACAATGTTACTATGATCTGCCGCATCCTTAACCTTCAATATTTCTGTACTATTCTCTTCCCATTTCAAAACCATCACCTTGCCTTCCTTTTTCATCTGATTGACAACATCTGACGAAGATGGCCTTTGATAAATAGACTATAGAGATAAGAAGATTAGATTGATCCCATGCCAGGCCATGGTCTACGGGACTACGAAGGAGGTAACAGGGTCGGTCCATCGTGAAGGAAGACGTTACCGTGCTTCGAAGACGTCTTAAGACGACTGTCTCACCGCAGTAATGCACCTGACTTTTTTTGACGTTGTAACTGTTACTTTCACGATCCGGATTGTTCCAGTGACAAAGTAAGGAATAGGTTCGGTAGAACGGTTGCATCACTTTAAGTTACTTGTTGCTTAATTTGTTGTGGCTCTTTTCTGACTGAGTTCCAACCATTGTAACCACTGAACGGCTGAATAAAATCTTGAATCTTGAATCCACCTTGAACTGACTTACTACCTACCAAATATTTCAGTATAATCATATTGAGACTTGGGCTTAATTTATTCTTGTTTGAAAGCTTGCAGCAATTAGGCTAGTATGTATCACAGCTTTTTAAATGTTAGGGATATTTTTCTGAAGTTATTTAATGATTCTAAGATGTTAGTACGATTGTGACCAAATCTTAATGTGTTAATGCGCTTTATGTCTTTTTCTACACTGATAAATTTATGAGTTAAAAAATATATATTTTAAGTGACTTCCAAAGTTACATTAGGTCATTTGTTATGGTGTAGATATTAATTTTTAACAACAAAAGGTTAATAATAAAACCACACTCATCTTGAGTGTATCCCTTAAGGAAATTTGCTAAAAACTAAGTAGGGCCTATTGTATGATTCTAATTTGAAGTAGCCTATTAACTTAATTAAGTTAATCTAATAGGCCCTATAAGTTATCACTTTAAAATAATGCATTATTGCGTACCATAAGTGATCAAACCACAAGTACTGTCTCAATAATTGATTTTACACTATGGTACCCATCAAGTTTCATTGAAAGTATTGTTATACCATGAGTAAAATTGTTGATGTTTCATGGAAAGGACCTTAGCGTTTAAAAATTGTATGTAAGTTTTCTATTTCTTTAATAAAATAGTTTATTATTTATAACTCATTTAATAAAAAATAAGTTACTGTGTAAAAATTTTACACACAGTCCTAAATAGTAGTTTAGTTGGCGACCTAACTAAATAGGTAGTTGTAGGCCTATATAGCCAAGTATAAATGAGAGATGAGTGTTTAACGTATTGTTTAATGACTTCGAAAAATGTAGACTTTCAGCCTTGTTGCTTTTCCGTGCATTGAGTTGAGCGTCTACCAATTAAAACACAAATCAAAATAGCTATAACGCTACCTAAAAGATAGATGGCTGATTGGATGTATTCTGAAGCCATGCTACAACGTAGCTATCCGTTCCTTTTCACTGGAACGTGACAGAAGCACCTAGTCACAGTTCCATCGGACATGTTCCAAAATGTCAAAAAAAAGTCAGGTGCATTACTGCGGCGAGACGGTCGTGTCTTAAGTAGTGTTGCCGCTATTACGTCGCAGACGCAGCGTTGCCATGTCGTCGCTTAGATTTCACGTACCTCCGTGCAGGGTCATTTTCTTAGAGCAATTATAAATATATAATAATACTGTCCGTTAAGTGTGGATTTTTTTTATAGATATTCGGACATGATATTGGACTCTCACACATAAACAAACTTGACAAAATTAGATGAGTAACTTTTACTGTGAACTTTTCCTAAATTGTAAAAAATTTTAAAAAACCCACTCCCAAGGGGGGGGCCCGGGCCAGGTGGGCCAACCTCTGGATCCGCCCCTGTTATAAGTTGTGGTAATATGTCATACCACACATATGATCCTCGTTTTGAAAATTGTTTATACATAGCTCCTTTTAATGTTCTATTAAATCTTTCAATTATTGAAGCTTTAACTTCAGAATTTGTAGAATAATGATTTATTTTATATTTTTTCATCAAAGCTCCAAAATCTTTATTAAAATATTCTTTTCCATCATCCGTTTGTAAATGTTTAATTTTAAATTTATTTCTTTGTATTGTTGTCTCCATAGCTTTGGTAACACTTTTACCAGTCTTGTCCTTCAAGGGTAAAGCATCAGCTATTTTAGTAAAACAGTCTATAATTGTTAAAATATATTTAAATCCTTTGTTTAATTTACTGTGTGGTATCATTTCAATAAGATCAGCTTGGTAAAGATCATTCATTCCTTTAATGATTGTACTTCTTCTTGGAAATCTTCTTCTTGCTGGTTTATGTAGTTCATTTACAATCTTATCCTTTACACTTTCCATCTTAAAGTGTTGCTTGCACACTGTTTGTAGAAATACTGATCCATACAATGGTTTATTCTCTTATATATAGTTGAAATATAGGTCAAGGTCATTTAATATTAGTGTAAAAAAGAGGGAACATGGCATTGGGCTTGCCATGTCCCCTCTTTTTTACGGAAAGGAAAAAGGAAGAAGGTAAAGGACGAAGAATAAGTTTACTGGTCGATAGGGTTTAAGGAATAGTGGCCAAATGGTAGAGTATTAATTTTATCTTCTAAAATATGTCGCTTGTCGTCTTTGTAGCTTAATGCCCACTTTGTTTGTTTGACACTAAAAAGTTGGTGGTTATAACTTCTAATAGTGTTAAATGTTGCAGTTGTTTCAACATTTTCAAACAAACATCTTTTATAATGTTGAAACTGTACGTTCTTCTTTAGGAAAGATGTCTTTATTCCTTTAGCTTTTTTTGTGACTTGATATTCGTTCCTTTCATTTATGTACAGTTGAAATGAATAGAGTTTAGACATTAATGCTACAATTTCCATCATCGGCACACCATTTGTTTCATCTTTAAATTTTCCCAATACTTTTTTGTTTTTGTCATAGTCGTAATTTGGATGGTCCTTAGGATAATCGGAAAAATCAAAATCATCTTTATATACAAAGGTCCGTAAATCCTCATACATGTCATTTGTTTTAATCCAGTAAATAAGTGCATCCGTATCCATATATGCAATACCAATGTTATCTCTTCCATAATAATTAACCATCTTCTTATAATGAAACTCGTACATGTGTGTTTTAGAAATATCCAATATTGACATTCCAAGATATAAAGGACGATCCAATAGAACTGATTTTTTGTTCATAGAAATGACGACAAGATTTTCATTTATAATTACGGATGAACCAAAGTTTGGTTGTTGCACTAGTTTCTGTAATTTTACTGGATCAGTTACTAATTTGATATTCTTATGTTTCCTTTTGTTTTCTAAAGTCTTGCCAAATATTGCATTGTTCATCAGTTTGAAGAAATCTTTTTGAAAACTTGATGTAGCAGCAGCTCTTCTTCTTGTGTTGTTGTCGATGTACGGTTTCAGCCAACAAGATTGAGAGAATTGTAGTATTCGATTAATTTTTGTAATTTTTAATCCCAAGTCTAAAGCCTGTTGTATCATCCAATAATGTCCAACATACCTAGACTTATTGTTTAAAGTCATTAATAATTTTGGCCATCTTCCAGTAGGGGAAATTTCAGTCTTTGGAAGAAGTGGTAAATCGTAATGATGATCATGAAGATGTTCAGGGTATTCAAAATCGACGTCAAAAATGTAACCAGTTTCACCATGCTTTGGTATATCCATTATGTTTCCAATTGATTCTGGATCTATCCATTTAAAATTATCATATGGAAGGGGATTTGACATTGCCCATCCGTATAAGTTATTTGCATCGAAATAACCTAGAAATGTTGTTGGTTTTGATGCATCATAATCGGGCAGATACTTATTATTAGCCTTAACATGTCTGGTTACACTTTGTGTCAATCCCCCTCGAACTCCTGATTCTAACATTAAAACCATATCTATATCAGTAAGAAGTTGTAATTTACAATTTGTTTCTTTCAACATGGCTTGCCATGCTAGTCCAGGTGAAGTGTATGAATGAAGAGGGTCCAATCCATATGCTGCAAAACACGTATTTCTAAATTCTTCCATTATATCACATAATAAAGTTACATCTAATTTAACATAAAAATCTGAATATTCTCCCAATGTTGTAAATCCTAATTCATTCCATACTTTACATGCATGATCATAATCCTCTTGAGATATGTCCATGTCGTATAGTTTACTTTTAAATTCTTCTTTTGGCGGAAGTGATGTTTCATTAAACTTTTCTAAACTGTCTATATAATCATATGGGAAAACACCTTTCCGAAGTACGAGATCCAGTTTGTCGTTACTTACAATCTTCTTTGTTTCAATAAAATCTTGTTTCCTTAAATTTTCAGAAAGTTTAGACAAACTCGACGGCATAAATCGGTAGGAGTCTAAGAATCTTAATTTGACATTTCCAACTGTTTTAGAGAAACTTATAAATTTTTCTGAAGTTTCAGCCAATACATCTATCGAACCATCGTCTCTTCCTAATTCAGGTATTATAAAATGAGCATCATACCCACTGAGGTTATGCAGAACCACAGGAATAAATAGTGGTAAACGATAGCTCAAATTACATTTATTACAAGCAGCACCCCTGTAATAACCTGTAAGGTGGTCATGATCTTTAACTTTATAATTGTCAATGGTAAATTCATTTTTACATAAGAAACAATGAGTTGCATTTTCATGTTGAATTTCCTCTTCTTCCTCCATCGGTTTCATTGGTATGATATTTGTATATAATCTTTGTACATTTTCAGCTATTAAATATAAATGGTCAAGAAATATTGTTTCCACATTTTCACCACGATATACTACAGGTTCTGAAGTTAATCCATATTGGTTTAAATGTTCTTCTGATAATGTTGATTTAACCATTAAACAAAAACTATTTGGTTTATGCATTTGATATTTGACACTTTTTCTAGCTTCACAATTTTCATCTTCTATAGGAATTAGTGTTGATTCAAAATCAGCATATACAACTATAGGGATACGATATTGATGATGAACTTTTTGAAATGTAACAAATGCTCTGCTTTCTGAAGGTAAAATAATTTTTGCTTCATAATTATTGTTACATAATCTTTTGTGCTCTTGTAACCATTCCATTCCTTGTCTTCCTTCTCGTTGGAAATTAAAACATCTTTTGCAGATCAGCTTTTTGTTTCGATTTTTTGAAAGTTGTTTATTAACAAGAGAGTCAAATTTCTTTATATACACATAATGAGATACATCTCCTTGTGTTAGTAGTAGTAAATCTGTATGATCTGCTAGTTCTTCTTTAGCAATACGTAAAGGATAAACTTTATTTGAACTATCTAATCCAAAAACATTAATAGATGTGCCGGGATTTTTCTTCTCAAATTTTGATATATCTTTTAGTGATACAGGATAACTAATTCCTTGAAAGTTATATCTATATCTTTGATTTTCATAGTGCTGGTTTGGTTCATTACAATGATTTGGTACAAATTTACATGTCATCGCATATCTAAAACATTCGTTATCTTGATTTTTCACATTAACACATGATCTTGTATCCTCAATTATTTTTGGTAAACGAATATAACTAGATCCCATTAGTCCATATCCATGTTTATGAACTCTTATATTTAATCCTTCAATACTTATAAGACTCCACCCTGATCCTCGTCCTTCATGTTCCTGAATTTTAGTTAATATTTCTTCTATACATTTTTCAACTATTGAATCAATGTCTGAACTTCCTATGATAGTTTGATTTTTAGTTATAAATCCTCTTGGTGATAATTCTTCTTGTACATTTATAAACATAGCTTCTAGTAGTAATCCAAATTTGAGAAAATTCAATCTTTTTAATTCTTCTTTTAAAGTTCTACTGATGATTGGTTTTGCTTCTCTAATAAATTCTTCTAAGTTTAAATCTTCATTTTGAATCTTATGATGCATTACTACCTTTCCGGGTAAAGCTGATACTTGTAAATTTGGTAAAGTTGTTGTAGGTCTTGCTGTTATTTCATTTTGTTCTTCTTGTTCTTCTTGTTCTTCTATGTTGTTGTGAATTAGTTCCTTATGTATTTCTAACAGAATATCATCATTAAACGATTCCAAACATTTATCGCAATGATACATGTTTGGTGGTGTTCACTCTTCAAAATTTCGCCAATAAATGAAATGAGCTCTCCCTTTCCTTCTTTTATAATAGTTCCCCCACTACTATTTCATCTTCTTCTTCTTCACTTTCAGAAGAAAACAAACGTCTTGGACAAAATATTAATCTTCTACTAACAGATTCTTCATTAATATTCTCTATATGAATTGGAGTTTCAATATGTATTTCTTCATATTCAAATGATGACGAAGACTCTGATATTACTACATCCATATCCAAATTTTCATTCTCCACATCATTGGCATTTTCTTCTTCTGATGTTGTTACATCCACATCCATATCATTTATAGTTTCTACTTCTGAAGTTTCGCTATTATTTTCATCTTCTTCCATATTTAAATCCTCTAATTGAATTTTATACAATATTTCAATCATAGATTTCCTTGGATAATCGGTGTTGTCCACAGGAGCCATTTCCAGTAAATGAGGAATAACTGTTTTTGATCCGGCTTATATGATATTTTGCTAAGTATGTCAAGGTCATTTTTGATTAAGCGAGAACTGGGAATAGATCACTAAGCAGCATGATGATTCATTACTACAAAGTGATCTATTCCCCATTCTCTAATAAGTGTCCAATCAATAACCAAAGTCCAAGTTCATTTTTTTGTTTAATTTAAGTCTTTTACATCTTCTTCTTTTATTACACAATTTATAGGTTCATTGTTCGATGTTTCAATATGTTGTTTTATCTTGTGCTCCAGCTCTTCTATTCTTGCTTCCTTTATCATTAATTCCGATTGTAAGTAACTGATGTAATCAGCCGCCATGTCTACCGTTCTTGATCTTATTTCTCCTAACTTAACACCAGGAATCAATCTCTGTAGTTTGTAAAATCTCAACCTTATTCTTGACTCTCTTACTTTAGCCATTTCTCGAAATCTTTGTTTTCTATCTTCTCCTTTGCTTGTGGTCAAGTCCATACTTCTGACAAGTTTACTTTCAGAGTGATTCCTCTACAGTAGGCTTCTCCTTTATACACTTTCCCCCACCATTTTCAATTTCCCCCACCCTACTAATGTAGGTCAAGGTCATCCAATATAACGCGAGAACGAGGAATAGAGCACTAAGTGGCATGTTAGTCCATTACCACAAAGTGATCTATTCCTCGCTCTCTATTCTACATCTACTTTTTTTTTTCATTTTACTATTTTATTATTATTTTTTTTTGTTTTTCTAGGGGGGAATGAGTGTTTACTTTTTACAATGTTCATTCTTCTTCTCCAACTTTTCAATTTTTTCTAACAATTCCAACAAATATGCATTGGTTGCTTGCAAAGTTTGTATTCTAGTACATCCCACTTTAATAGAGGGAACTGTTAACTGTAATTTTGTAAATTCTATCCTTTCTTTCTTGCACCTTTCTCTCATGTATGTGTTTTTCCTGATTCTTCCTGATTGAGCTGATATTAACTTATTACAATCCAAATGGGGTTTTGATACTTTAAATACTGATGTACAAAAATTAGTTGATGTTGTCGGCTGTTGATTTTCATAGAAATTTTGTGTTGAAGTAATAGTTTGCTGATTTCCATAACAATTTATACTTGAAGTGGCCGGTTGCTGATTTTCATACCAAATTGAACTTGAAGTACTA
The DNA here is from genome assembly GCA_030545055.2 of Neoaliturus tenellus. Lineage (NCBI taxonomy): Eukaryota > Metazoa > Arthropoda > Insecta > Hemiptera > Cicadellidae > Neoaliturus > Neoaliturus tenellus. The sequence goes on along the minus strand of CM061533.1, from coordinate 168,399,560 downwards.
GGCAGCTGATTTTCATACCAATTTGAATTTGAAGTGCTAGGCTGATGATTTTCATAACAATTTGAACTTGAAGTATTTGGTTGATAATTTTGATGCCAATCCACAGATGCCAATACAGGTGTTGTGGAAGGATGCTCCATCGTTGTATAGAGTGAATTCTGTTCTACAATTTTGCTGGTTTTATCTCATTTCCCCCACCAATAACTTCTACATTTCCCCCACCACAATAATTTAAATTAGATACCAAACTTCTAGGGTCACATCCAAATCTTCTTCTTTTAAATATTTTATAAATGCAGAGCTTTCTGATGTTACATTAGGTGTGTTTAAATATGCCATTATTTTGTCATGACTTTCTTCATTGTGAATATAGCAATGTACATTTAGCAACTTTTGATTATCTTCTTTAGACTTGACAAATCCTGCAACAGAGCTCCAATCTTCATATTTAATTTTAAAATGGCAAACTTCGAACTGCATGTTGTTTCAACAAATGCTACAACAATATTAAAAGTCTCTTCAAACAGCCTACATTTATACAAGTTCTCCCACCACTTTATAATCCCCACTCTTTTTCTTCCCCACCTTCTTCATATGTAGAAGGGATATCATGATTTTAATGCACTATACTTAATAAATTCAAACAAGTTTTGTGCACAAATGTTACATTTTTTCTTGACTGTTTCAAATTTCATCACTTGGCCTTTTACAAGGTGAACTAATTTACCTCCATCATCTTCAAATTGTTCAAAGTCTAAAACAGATGCTTTTCCACAATCATGACACATTTTTGTTCCATCTTCAAAAATAAAAGCAAGATAAATACCAAATCCACTATTGTCCTTCTTAAATTTCATGACCATTTCACGAATTGGTTGAGGTATTTCACATTTATTTGATGTTATTATATAACGGTAAAGAAACCCATTATTGATAATTTGTTGTAAACACAAAACTAACAAGCTGTCCATATTGTTAGACTTGTACTGAAAGTTATATCCATAACTATCTCTTTATATGCTCTTACCCCCACCACTTTTATGTAGGTCAAGGTCATCGGATATTAAGCGAGAACTGGGAATAGATCACTAAGCGGCATGTTATTACATTACCACAAAGTGATCTATTCCCTATTCTCTAAAAGGGGTGCTGATAATTTAGATTCCTAAAATTTCTTTTCCTTCTTCTTCACCTTCTTGAACAGTTGTATTACCAGACATGTGTGATATTAATTTCTTCAATTCTCGATTTTCCATTTCTAATCTTTTCAATTTTAGATCTCTTGCTTCAACTTGTACTTTCAAAAATTTGATATAACTTCCAGCCCAGTGGAGAGTTTTCAATCTTGGTGCTCCAAGTTCAATTCCTGGTATTTGAAATTGTAGTCTATTGAATTCCATCTTCATATCTTCTCGGTCTTGTCTTTCTTTTTCTAGTCGTTTTAATCTTTGTTTTTCCCTGAAGGAAGAAGTCGGTACATGATGAAACATTTTGATCAACAATTTCTTGAAGAGTGAGCTTCTACACAGATAGTCAACACATTTATCCATCAAATTTAAGTCAGTAGTGGGGAGATGCCAATGGTGGGGAGACGTCAATGGTAGGGAGAGTTATACTAATGTAATGGTTATTTCTACAGTTACACTCGCTCCATTCTCGAAAAGATATTTGTAATATGGTTCGGGATACTGTTCTCTTTCAGATCCCGCATGTTCTTGAATAAAGTTGAAAGCCAATTTTTTTGAATAATCATCGTGAAATACTTCCCTGACACAAACAAGAATTTTTTTCTTCCAAAAATTTGACTTGAACCAATGGTATTTTGCTTACATCGTCCTTGTCCATGATAGGTAGCTTGTAGGTAAAAGTATTAGGTGGTAGTTTTTGTGGTTTATCCAGTAGAGAACAAAATTTCTTGTACAATTTCTCCTCAATGTCTGGAAAACGATGTATATCAAACAGATTGTAGTATGAAGGATCAAAAGGTATTTTACGAAACATCTTCGGTCACTAGTCTCTTTAAGACTGATCTCCTGCACAAATATTTAACACATTTATAAACATTCCCCCACCAACTTTTAACTTGTGGTGGGGATATTTTCCCTCCACTACTTCTTCAAAATAGTGGGGGTACCTTAGTCCAATTCAGATTCAGATTCAGAAGACAGTAAAGGTGATATGGGTGATTCCAATGATGAATCCAATATAAATATTTCAATAGCTTCCTTAATTATATCTTCATCACTATCATTTATCATTTCTTCAAATAGTTCTTGTTCAATCTGTACCATTTCTTCCTCTTCCATCATAGAATCATTATCAGTTTCGTCATAAGTTTCCTCTATGTTTTCTTCCTGTATTTCATTTGTGCTTTCAAAAACATCTTTAACTTGAGAATAATTAATAAATGGAGTATCTCTAGACAACATGTTTCTTTACTACTTCTTTTACTTCAAATAACAAACTATGTATCGCTTACTTAGTCTTATATATACTCCTACCCCCACTATTTTTGCAAAACAAAGGAATAGGAAGGGGGTTAGTATCTATTCTTCTCTATCTAGGTTATATTTCATTGCTGTCACATCTACTATAATTTTCTGCTCTTCAATTTTATTGCGAATAAATATTGTCCAAGGAAATAGTTCATTAATATTGTTAATTGTTACTTTTATACTATACAAAATTTCAAAATGTTCTACTAATGAAACAAAAACAATAACTCCTAGCTCATTGTTTCCCATAATTTTTTCTTCAATTTTTATCCGTAAGTTTGTTATTAAACTCCATATATTAATATCATTGGCTATAAAACCATCAAGTCTGGTAAGCATCTTGATGCTACAAGGTGTGGGTACAGACTAGAAACTTGGAGGTTCATAGCCTGCCTTTTTATCAATTTTAAAAATGGGGAGGGGGAAGGAATAAGGATTGGGAAGGGATAGGGTATAGGGTGGGGGAAAAGTAATTTTGTTATTACACTACTTGTGCAAGAAAATAGCCACCAGTGTCCACACCTTGTTCATAGCACTCCATCATAGATTGTGCCCACTGCAACATGCGGTCTCTGTCATTTGGTGTGACAAGGAAAGAATGACTATCACCATACAATATAAAAGAGTCAATTCGTATATAACATCCTAAATTTAACCATTTATTAGCTTCAACCAAAAAGTTTTCTATTGTATCAAATGGAAATTGTGGATCAATTGCTATAACTTTACGTTCTTCACTAAGTTCAACACTATAATCATCATCTTCTTCACTCTCACTCTCACTATCATTATTTAAAATGTCTTCAGGTTGTACAAAAACATCGGAAATTTCGGAAGAATTAAAATGGTAATTCACATTAGGAGGCATTTTTTCAAATAAATAATATTTTAAAAGGTGGAGAAAAAAATACAAGAGATGTACTTCACGGCACAAAGTGCGAGTACAGACTAGAAACCTGAAGGTTCATAGCCCCACTTTTATAAATTTTAAATATAGGGAGGGGGAAGGAATAAGGATTGGGAAAGGATAGGGTGGAGGTTGGGGAAGGGTAATGTGGTTATTAAACCACTCTTGCAACAAAGTACCCAACACCAATGTTCAGTTCGTATGATCTCATCACATCGTCCTGCCAAGTAAGAATTTGTTCTCGATCATTTGGAGTTAGAAGGAAGAAGTTACTGTTATTGTAGACAATAGGTGAACCAATTATAATGTTGAATCCTAAATTTAGCCATCTATGTGCTTCAAAAATAAATCTTTCAACTACATCAAAAGGAAATTGTGTTTCTATAAAATATACTTTGAATTGTTCATTAATTTCAATTTCATCTTCACTGTCATCTTCACTTTCATCTTCACTGCTATTATCCATGTCTTCTATTACATCTTCTTCATGTTCTTCGAAAGCATTTTCTTCATGATGTTGGAAACCATCTTCAGGTGGTTGAAAAACATCTGCATTTTCTGAAGGATTAAAATTTTCATTAAAGTAAGGAAGCATTTTAAAAATAAAGATATTAAGACTGGCAGAAACAAAGCAACAAGAGCGGCGAAGCAACAAGAGTGGTGGAAGAAACCAGAATGAAACACTAGCCATAGCCGGCGCGTCTTTTATAACGGTATGCAAATGAGAGGGGTTAGCAGCCGGCCATGACCGGTCATTGGCCCAGGAGGTGGGGGAAGGAGTGGGGGAAGGAGTAGGGGAAGGGGGGGGGCTCCATTTTTTCGGGGGGGGGGGGCTCCATTTTTTCGGGGGGGGGGGCTCCATTTTTTGGGGGGGGGGGGGTCATTGACCTTTCAGATCCGGTCATTGACCCTAAGGAGTGGGGACGGACACAGAACCCTCCTTTGCCTACTACTACATAGATCAAACTAGCCATGTAGCAGAACTTATTTCTGCTAAGTCGCATGTAAGCTAAATAGCTTACATCCCTAAATTCAAGTCTTAGGTGGCCCTGAAAAGGGCCGTTTCGCTGGGTTTGGTGAACTGCTATGGAGCTTAAGGCAGTTCAATGTTGTTTTCCAAATTAATTTCAGCAGGATCGGCTTGTATAAACTTGTACAAATTAATTGCACAAATATCACATTTTTCTTCTTCTGGGATGATAAACTTGTATGACAAGTAACATTTGTATTCATAAATTCCACCATCTATTGTAAAATCCAATAATCCATTTCCTATTGCAGCCGAACCACATTCTGGACACATATTTGTTCCATCCATAAATTTATACTGAAGATAATGAAAAACTCCAAAATTTTCCCTATAAAAAGAATACACTTCTTCACGTAGTGTTAGTGGAAGGTTTCCATCTTCAAATGCAAGTTCCGCCAACACTATATTTGAAACTATCTGTCGCAAACATAATTCTAATAGAGTAGGCATGTTGCAGCAGTGGTCTCACGGATTGGAATGAAGACTCTGGAGTAGCTAGTATAACGGTTAGATGTAGGTAGACAACCGGTCATGACCGGCCATTCACCCAGAGGAGTAGTAGGGGAAAGAATGGTGGGGGAAGGAGTGGTGGGGGGAAGGAGTGGTGGGGGAAAGGGGGGGGGGCTCCATTTTTTCGGGGGGGGGGGGTCATTGACCTTTCAGGTCCGGTCATTGACCCGAAGGAATGCAGACAGACACAGAACCATCCTTTACTCACTACTCACATGAAAGTAGGTCACGAGACTTAGAGTGTTAAAAAATAATGGGGGAGAAACACAACGCTATAACGCGTTGTGTTTCTCCCCCAGTATTTTTTTAAGCAATAATTTGGAAAAAGCTATGTGAATTTACTTGCTACGCCCCCACCTTGTAATACCATCCAGTTTGTGTCTGAGGAGATAGTCTTTAGAGTCTAACTCATAAACTGATTTCTCTTTGCGCAAGGATTCAATCACTTTAATATTATATCTTAAGCCGTTACAAGTTGCCAAAATGTGTTCGTTGTCAATAACACTTTCAAAAAAATAGACACAACCTCTCTTAAGCCTATTTCCTTTCACACCAATAATTTTGGATTGGTATTCAACAGTGGGGGTTTCTGTCACTTGTGGTTCAGAAATGTGTTTTACGACATGTACACGGCAAAAACTTTCGTTTTTTACACATTTCCTCCCACAAGGTGATCCTTTCTTAATTCCCCTAGTAAGCATTTCAGGGCAAGTAGTGGGACGGCTAAATGCCCTACGACGCTCTTCTTGTAATAATTGAAATTGCTCTGAAGGAGCGGGTTTAGGAGTAGGTTTAGGAGTAAGTTTAGGAGCTGGTTTAGGAGCTGATTTAGGAGATGATTTAGTAGCAGATTGAGAGGAATCAGTTTTGTGATAGGTATGATCTTCAGGTGTACTAAGTGGTGGGGTAGGAGGCAATGGTGATAGTGGGATAATGGGTGTGCTAAGACGATGAACAATGGTTTCAACGGAAGGGGTATTAGGATGGTGGTGAACTGGCTTCTGCGGTGGCGGCATAGTAGTTGATGGTGGTGCGGAGTCCTTTGAAGGCGAAGGCGAAGGCGGTGAAAAAATACTACGAAGTCTAGAAGTGTTGGTTGGCGGAAGAATAGCTCTAGAAGTTGAAGGTTGAGATGCAAGTCGGTTCTTGTAGCAATCAGGAAGGTTTTTGAGGCGAAGAGTTTTTTTAGGTGCAGGAACAGCTGTAGTAGAAATAGAAGTCGAAGTAGAAGTAGTAGTCGGTACAGAAGACATGGTTATAACTCTAAGTTCGCAGCGTAACGTCTGGAATCAGAATGAAACACTGGCCGCGGCTGGCTCGGCTTTTATAACGGTATGCAAATGAGAGGGGTTAGCAGCCGGTCATGACCGGTCATTGGCCCGGGAGGTGGGGGAAGGAGGTGGGGGAAGGAGTGGGGGAAGGGGAAGGGGGGGGGCTCCATTTTTTCGGGGGGGGGGCTCCATTTTTTCGGGGGGGGGGGGTCATTGACCTTTCCGAAAGTGGGTCAAGGTCATTCAAGATTTATAATGATCCAAGGTGATGGAAACAGTAATACTGTTCCCACCACCCTGTTTGCCTAGCGGTTCCCACTCCCAACCCACTAGTTACGTTCTGCAAGGGAGGTCCCTGGGCCGTCCGCATCAAAGCGTAACTTCCCGTCCGCATCAAAGCGTAACCATTAATTTCAGGGAAACTGGAACAGTTAATGCAGAAACGCAACTCTAACCCCACCCAAACTAATCCCACCCATCATATTCCTAAACAAAATGCAAAAAAAAAGTCCGACTTGCGGATGTCCCACCCATTTTAAATGAAGTTCAACTGAACTTCTGAATTTACAGTTAATCTACCCCCTAACATCTAGCTGTAAGGCAAAACAAATGCACAAAACAAACATAAATTATTAGTACCAACACATCATTATTAAAAACCAAATAATTCAACACAACCAAATACCATCATTATTCTTAAAATTAATACACCTTAATGCTAAATACCATCATTATTCTTAAAAATTAATACACCTTAATGCTAAACCCAACTTATAACTAACATCGCAATGCGCAAATTATTTCTTAAATTAAATACACCTTACAACTAAACACACACACACACACATACCATATTGCATTAAAAAACGCAACATAGTAGAAGAAGTTCAAATATATATAGGCCTACTATATATTTGAAACTTCTTGCTGAGTCGCCAACAACCTTTCGCTATGAAAGTTTGTTGGCAACTGAAGCAAAGGTATAGCTCCTATCGCTCCTCAGGTTTTCAAGGAGTGGGGGAAGTTGTTTCACTCCAGTACAGTGTTCAATCCAGTCCAGTTCACAGCAGTATAAAAGAAAGGTAAAGAAGTAGGGAGCGGCGCATGCGCAACAACACAAAACCAAGGTTTGAGGTTAGAATTATCCATGTGCAGTAGCGCTAAAGTGAGTAATACAAGACTAGGCGCATGCGCATAGCATAGACTCATTCCGATCCAGAGAAATTGTTGCATGCGCAGCAGGTTTGAGGTTAGAATTATCCATGGCAGCTGCCATATTTAGTCTGGTTTCACCACATAAAGTCAACAACCGGTGGTGACCGGCCATTGACCTGGAGGAGTGGGGGAAGGAGTGGGGGAAAGAGTAGGGGAAGGGGGGGGGCTCCATTTTTTCGGGGGGGGGGAGGTCATTGACCTTTCCGGTCGGTCATTGACCCCAAGGAGTAGGGATAGACACAGAACCCTACTTCTCTTACTACTCAAGTGAAAGTCGGTCAACCAGTCATTTGCTTGCCATCTGCCGCCATCTGGCTGGAGTTATTGCCTCTATAAAGGTGGGTAGTTTATCTCGCTACAAACATTCATTGCCTCGCATCCGCTCGGTCATCATCTCTCATTAGTTTTATGTTATGACTACTTCACTTACTAGGTTTGAGGTTAGAATTATCCATGAAATAGCCTTTGTAAATTCTAACCTATAAAATTACTACTCTGGCTTTCTCTTTCAATTTCTTTTGCACTTCATTTTATATCTCAGTCTTCTTTTAACTTCTGAACTTAACACATCGATTATAATGACTGCACAATGTTTAAAATTAAAGCTTTTGCGAACACAACACATATTACGAAGTACTTCTAAACCTTCAATTTCAAAGTGTAAAACTAATTTAAATAGAGTTAGGAAGAAGTACAGTTTTAACCCATTATACTGTTCAACAACTTCTCAGGTTAATGTTGATGATAGTGTTATTTATGACATTTTACGTTCTATGTTACACTTAAATAACTTAGAACTTGTTACACCTATCGACTGTGTTCAACAAGTTTTTTTATTTTACCCCCACCATTCCCTATATAAGGGCCCCGACAATAATTCCTACTTCATTATCTTCTATGCTCTTCAGCTAACAACATCTCCACTCTAATTTACACTACAATAATAATGGAAACCAACCAAGAAAATGTTCAAGTTCATGAAGTATCATCAACAACTCATCCAAGGGAAAATCCTTCTAGAAATTCAACTTCAACAACTCCTCAGAACCCTGTACAAGTTCCAGATGTATCTTCTACAACAATAAATGATGTAGAAGCTATTCTTCAATCCCTTGTCGGTTTCGACTGACCTGTATGATGATCACCGATAAACTGAACTCTTAGAGTTCAGTCTTTTTTAAAACCCCCTCCATATGACCTTGAAGCAATTATCCCCTCTCCTTTATACACTAACTCCTACTTCAAAAATTAACACCATCTCCTCACCCCTTCTCCACCCCTTCATTTGATTTAGCCTCTCCCCACCTGAAGCTATATGGCATGGCATATGGCGGCAGCGACTGATTTGGCAGCTGGCCGATGGCAGCTGGCCGGCAGCGGCTGGCAATTGGCACGACTTCCGTTTTGAAAGTAACCAAACCCCACTACTTTTCGATTACGTGACTTGAATGCTTACGTCCTAACTTACTTATTAAAAATGCTTATTGTCCAAAAATACTTTTTTATCCAATACAAAAATATCATTACAAAAATATTATAGAAATTTTTAAAAATCATCAAAAATCAGGGGGTGCCAGGCACCCCCTGGCACCCCCGTAAATCCGCCCATGTCAGTGGTATCCTGTAATTGAGAAGTGCGTGGCAAAGCACATGGTAAAATAATTAAATATCAGAACAAGCTAAGAGCTAGGCCTATTCATTAAAAACTAGCCTACTGTTAAAAATTCAAACGAAAAACCATTAAAATTTAAAACTAAAACTGTAAAAATATTAGTTTACAACTAGTGATGTAATAAAAATACATATACAATAACCAATGAAGTTAAAATAATGATATATACTTTAAAATTTAACAGTATGAAATCTAAAGAAATTCATCTTATCATTATTCTTTTGTCATGCCATTGCCAATTTTAAGCTCAACATCTCATTAGCTAGACAAACAACTTGGTAAAACCAATTAAGTTATGCAATTTGGTTCAGTTTGTGATAAGTGCATTGTGGCAAAGCAAAATAACTTATAACTTAAACTTTGAGGTAAATTTTACTAAGAAACTATTAACTTATATTGCCCTGATAGTGAAAACATTTTCTTATCCTATTATTCAGAGAAAAACTCGGTATCATTACAATAAATGGAGATATTTAATATTTTAAGAAAGCAAATTTCAAAGCTTGAGCATTTACCTAGCTTTTAAAAATATCAAAATATCAATTTGTCCCAAAACATGTTGCTATTTATTAAAACGCGGTAAAAGATGTATATAGATCCAAACGATTAGGAAGGATTAAAATGTCTACTTTATCAGTAAAGAAGGATAAAAGTGCATATATAAGAGAATGGCCATTTAACAATTCTGCTTTGTGCCGCTTTGTTGCACAGTAAAGATGATGAATAGTAGTTAACCCACCACGGATTGGGGTGTAATTTTAACTTTTTCTGCTTAAAAACTTACTTAGATTCAACCCAAATCAAATTTCACAATGAGTGACAAACTTGTTACGTAATCGTCAAAGGGAGGCGGTGTTAGGTGACGTAACCATATGATCAGTGGTTAAGTGTAACGTGTGTTATAATCAGTGTTACGTCATGGTATGCTAAAAGTGCAATTAAAAAAATATATTACGTATCGTAACACTTTCATTTTCCAAAAACTGAATGTTGTGAAGAGAATCATTCAATTAAGTAAGGCTAGATTTCCAAGAAATCGGTTTAATTTCTTTGTTAATCCACAACCAAAATTAAACAAATTTTTCTTTCAATTTTTTGATTGTTTAATTTTAAAACTTGTAAATTATTAACTTTTATAAAACGTCTATTCCAGGCTAACTTAGACTATCTATACTTGTCATGCTATGGATATTAACACACACATTAGAAAGATTTTCAATTTAAATTGCATTTTGCCTAATTTTCCTCGGAGCTTTACAGAAAACCTTAATATTTGATTTTCTTCAATTAAATTTGACGAAGAAGACATAATTCATACTGTAGTATAAATTGAGTCGTCCAGCCGTCCTACTGAAGAAGCGGCATAACAGAGAGAATGGTTTGCGGGCATTTTTCAATTGCTCGAATCGTGCAAGCAGAGCTAATAAAGCAGCGGCATCAGTCCAATAGATCGACAATGACCCAATTACATTGTTGTTGAGTGGGTCAACTCGGCGCAGTTGTTTACTGACACGTTACGTTCGACATCCTACTGACATCTCGTAACGAGACAATCAACTACTGTACAGTAACTGATCAGCTGGCTGTCCGCTGCTGCGCTCTACTGGCGGCGATCGACACTCACTGAGTAGTGTGTCGAACGGAGATTATTGTACTTTGAAAATTTCGTTTTGCAGGTCGATGTTTATATAAGATTTTTATTTATAGTGCAACCATTAAGTGGCCTGTTTATACGCGTGATTAACGTATTGATTTATCTATTTTATATTTTATATGAGTATAAAACGAGTTTACATTGAATTGGTTACATACATCAATTCGACTAATTAAAATTGGGTGATGGCGTAGCTGGTTAATAGCTTTTGTAGGCTGATTTGTATTGTTTTGTATGCGAGTTCAGTATAACTTTACATTTACAGTCAGCGGATAACTTCAGATAAGTAATGAATATGGCCTATTGGGTTTATGGTTTCGTGATGGTTCAATTACTGGTAGTCTGGTACCTTACAAACACCTTCGTTTGAAAAAAGCCGAGAAATGGATGTTTATAATCCAAATGTGAACGAGTATGTTCCTTAATAAATAGTAAGTTAGTACTTAAATCAAAAAGGATTTAGTGGAATGTATCAGATAATTTTTACAACTCCTCTTAATTTGTCATACGGTATATCACATGTTTTGGGTCCGCTCCAGTGTACTAAATGCGCTTTTGTGCTAAATTTAAACAGAGTAATTAAAAAAGAAGTTTACTCTTTCCAATGGACATTGTAAACAATACCATTCAAAAGACTACATTTCAATAATCTTTTCTACAAGTTAAAGTTATTATTGGCTTGTACTACCTTTAAACCTTTCTTATGGGCCACAATTATATCAAAAACTTAAATAATAGGTCTATTAATTATGAGGGAGTTATAAGTTTATTTTAAATGTACCTAACGACAAATCGAAATAAGTCGCCTTTAGTAAATCAGCGCACAAGGGTTTGTAGAGTTTGAAAATACGCTTGAAAATCACTCTTGGTAAGAACTTGACTAAGATTTGGATTTATTTCTGCTACTGTAGTTCGCTATTTGACCCGTGTTAAAAATATAAAACACTTATAAGTGGGCCTATTTGAAATTTTTAATTTCCGCTTTCAGATGGTACTGCAGTACTTTGCTAACGTAGGAGTTTGCAGCACATATAAACGCGTCACGTACTTGTTTTTTATGACACCGCATAATGGAATTATGCATGTTTTGCGCAAAAAGTTTCCATCGATCGGTGTTTCGCCCTCACAATAAGTTCCTTATTTATAACAATTGATTATTTTTATGATAATTTTAGTAATATAGTAAACGAGTTAAATAAAATATAAAAAAATCAACCAAGTTTGTCTCAACCTACTTCTGGTTGGAGGTAAAAACCCGATTATCACAAGCGTCAGGTTGGTGTCAGACACTAAACCTACGTTACAAATAACGTATGTTTAACCGCATGTCAATATCGATGCAATATGTCCATCATTGCATCCTCCTACGCCTCATCCTATAACATCCTAAATGCACCAGTGTTTATCAAGTAATTTCTGGCTTCACATAAATTTGAACGCTTTGATTACAATTATCGCTGATTTGATAAACTTTTACAACAAAAAGCAGTTTTTTTGCGTGATGTATTTGATAAAAACCCATTATCCTATATCATAATAGACATTTCAGAAGCTCTAGCCTTTTACATTGGAGTATTTTTGAGCCAGCACATATGTACAGCACGTATGGCGACTATTATGAATTTGCTTTGCTTTACCATCAAGAAGACAGGATCGAGTCTTAAAAACAAGTTTTAAAGGAGTTGTAACAGAAGTTTAATTTTTTCTATTTATAGGTGGAATCTGCCTCCCCTTATTAACTCCTCCAGCACCCAATGACTGGATCAACAACATTGAGTGAAACCAGCGAGCACATAGCATAGGCCTAAGGACTTAATTTTAACATGGATGTCGGATAAAATGTAGAAGTATGCGACACTAAGCTAAAGAACATATTATAAATCTGTGTAGTTAGGCCTAGAGTAGAATATGTGGCAGATTTTAATTAAATCACTTTTGATGTAGCCCACCATAACAAAATGTGAATTACGATGAGATCAGTGGCGGACCCAGGATAGGCCCAAGGGTGGAGTAGCTATTTGTAGGTCTGGGGGTAACTCCCATCAACAACAGGAGGGAGGGATCTGGGGTTCCCGCCCTGGGACAATGTTTCGGGACTTAAAATAATACTTTAATGCAGTTGAGTGATATTACTATTTTTTCAAGTGATTAAGTTTTTAAAGCAAATATTGATGTGCATTTTCAAGGCCATCTCTAGTAGATTACATATACTAGAGATGGCCGTGACATTTTTCGTAGACCCCTAATTTTATCCTATGATAAGTTTCTATATTCCAAAACAATATTCATTGTAAAATATGCGCCAAAATAACAGCACTGAAATTGATCAGCCATCCAAATAATATACAAAACCAAAATTTACCAAAATAATATACAAAACCTTCAAGAACGGTAATACGAGTGTTGCCTCAAGTACGTATGTTATTAATTGAGTTTAAACCTACGTTTATATGTTGGTGAAACTAAGTATATCAAATATTGCAATTTCAATATGGCACTGTTTATTTTGGTGCATATAGGCTACTGTAGAACCATATCCTCACATAATAACATCATTTTTTCATAAGCTATAGGCCCTAACCTCACTATCTGGGTCTAGGTCAAATGCTATTAAGACTGCATGTTATTTGGGATGAACAGAGAATTTATAATATCTTTTGATTCCTTTTCAGGGTATCGCTTTTATTATTTATCTGTTTAATGGTCCAGGTAAATCTGAATAAAGTAGTGTAATGAAAGAGAAGAAAAATAAACTATTATTCAAAATAAAATTTTTGTGACTTGATTGCTAATGAAAGTTTAAAACCCCCTCCACGTTAAAATTTTTCTCGGACCTACATTTGTCTACTACCAATACAGAAAATAGTATTTCTGTATAAATAATAAAACTACATAAGAACTTAAATTAATTTATATTGCGTCCAAACAACAGCTAATCTTCACAACCCATAAATTGGTTCATAAGCAGACGGCAAAATAAAATCACCAAAATCAGCCACAAAGAAAAAGAAGAAACATAGAATCCCAGAGAGAGTTCAATACTTTGGTACACTGGACGCGGCAATTGTATAATCGATATTAAAATGTGAGACGACAGTGTACAACACAAATTTCGTATTATCGTAAGCTACGTTATTGCTTTATAAACAGACCTACAAATGAAATGGAAAATATATTGTGTCATGACCATCAGTGGATCTTTGTTTTGAAATAGAGTCAGAAAATCCAAAATGAAAATTAGCAAGAGATAACTTATTGCTGGGGGTTTAAAGATCAAACATCTCAAATCACAAGCGTCGAGATAAACCGTTATGTCTATACAATAAATGGAATGAAATGGGAAATTCAGCCCGGAAACCGGGATTTTGATTTTTGCCAGAGTGGTTACGCTGAAGGGGCAAGACGATCAGCCTAATGATGCCAAATAATTAGCTATGAAGTTGCGGCTCGCGCCCTCGCAGTTGCCTGTACATTTAGTGACGCCAACACAAATCTGATATACTATCTATTGTTTAAAAAGCTCATTGAACTTTTTAAAATTTTACTCAGTGTAAACCATAATGAAACCAAATAATTTTCATGTACCACTCTTGATATTTTAGACTAATTTAATCTAATCCCAAAAAATCTGTCGCCCCTTAAATTTTGCCGCCCTGGGCCCGGACCCATGTGGCCCATACCTAAATCCGGAGCTCCATGTCCCTGGCCCGGCCATGTCGGAAATCGGCATTTTTAACCATACCAGAGGTTAATGTACAGTTAGTATAGGTTAATAGAACTATTCCTGCGGTTAGTATACATTCCGGTCAAATGTTATTCAATAAAATGTAATGGCGGGCCAGACACATGCCAGCCCGGCCATGTCGGAAATCGGCATTTTTAACCATACCAGAGGTTAATATACAGTTAGTATAGGTTAATAGAGCTATTCCTGCGGTTAGTATACATTCCGGTCAAATGTTATGAAATAAAATGTCATGTCGGTCAAAGATATGCCAGCCCGGCCATGTCATAATTTGGCATTTTTGACGATGTCAGAGGTTAATATACAGTTAGTATAGGTTAATAGAGCCATTCCCGCAGTTAGTATACATTCCGGTTAAATGTTATGAAATAAAATGTCATGACGGTCAAAGATATGCCAGCCCGGCCATGTCAGAATTTGGCATTTTTGACGATGCCAGAGGTTAGTATACAGTTAGTATAGGTTAATAGAGCCATTCCTGCAGTTAGTATACATTCCGGTTAAATGTTATGAAATAAAATGTCATGACGGTCAAAGATATGCCAGCTCGGCCATGTCATAATTTGGAATTTTTGACGATGGCAGAGGTTAGTATACAGTTAGTATAGGTTAATAGAGCTATTCCCGCAGTTAGTATACATTCCGGTCAAATGTTATGAAATAAAATGTCATGGTGGTCAAAGAAATGCCAGCCCGACAATGTAGAAATTTCGCATTTTTGACAATGCCAGAGGTTAATAGGCCTATACATAATATAATATAATTCATTTACATAAAATAATTTAAAGGGCTTAGAATATACATACTTTTATTTACTTAGTGCTCATTTTCGATATGATGGATTTTTATGTTTGAACAAATTATGCAAACCTAATTTATAAATAAATAACCTAATTCAAATATTTTAGTTCCCTTTTCCCTGAGTAATAATCCAATATTTTATTTACAATATATTTAACATGGTAATTAAATAATAGGTTTATTTTCAGTGTGATGTATTAAACACTGTATGTATTGCTACACGATGTACAAATGGCGTTTTACTGTTTATTAACTTATAACATAGTAAAAAAAAAAAAAAAAAAATGACGCAATCTCCGCGCTAACATTTCTTGAACCGCAATGACATTTTGTTTATAAAACATTAGACTCAAATATCGGTATACTATCTGCGATAATAGCTCTATTAATATACTATAATAATTGTATATTAACCATTGGCATTGTCAAAAATGTTTAAAATGTTCTGACATAGCTGGACTGGCATTTCTTTCACCCCCATTACATTTTATTCAATAGTATTTGACCGGAATGTATACTAGCTGCGGGAATAGCTCTATTAACCTATTCTGTATTTTAACCTCTGGCATCGTCAAAAATGCCAATTCGCGACATGGCCGAGCTGGCATGTCTCTGGTCCGTCATGACATGTTATTTCATAACATTTTACCGGAATGTATGCTAAATGCGGGAATAGCTCTATTAACCTATACTAACTGTATATTAACCTCTGGCATCATAAAAAATGCCAAATTCCGACATGGCCGGGCTGACATTTCTTTGACCGCCATGACATTTTATTTCATAACATTTGACCAGAATGTATACTAACTGCGGGAATAGCTCTATTAACCTATACTAACTGTATATTAACCTCTGACATCGTCAAAAATGCCAATTTCCGACATGGCCGGGCTGGCATGTCTCTGGCCCGCCATTACATTTTATTGAATAACATTTGACCAGAATGTATACTAACTACGGGAATAGCTCTATTAACCTAAACTAACTGTATATTAACCTCTTGTATGGTTAAAATTTCCGATTTCCGACATGGCCGGGCCAGGGACATGGACCTTAAATCCGGCCCTGGTGCCGCGGCGCGCACGGATTCCTTTCACGTTCGGCAACACAACAAAACAAACTAATTACCCATTTTATCTAGTGTAAATAGGTTACCCAAGGGGGGGCTATAGCCCCCCCTAGCCCCTCCCTAGATCCGCCACTGCGATGAGTAAGGAAGTTTAATTTATCTGACAAGTCCTGATAAAGGCTACCGAGAATGGGAGAGTGAGCCTGAGCCAGGTTCAATCCTACAATACATTACGATTGTGGCACATGACACAAACAGCTGATAGCTGACAGATGACGGCCGGGCGGCCGTGAGCGGCCACCGACCTCGGTCAAACACATTTAAAATGTAAACCCAAAGTCAACGCCGTGCGAAATGTCCTACGAGAAAAACTGGTCTACAATCTCTACAATAAAATTAATCGCATTGCGACTGGCGCTTGAAATGACCTGTATATATGCAAGTTACCTGCGTTTCTCTCAAGTCGTTCCTCGATCTAAGAAGGAATTGCCAATTTTGTGTTTTACTATGAGGTTGGCTGATGGTTGTTTTTACAATAGTAAAATTTATTACTATGCATAACTGTATGTACACTTCAAGTTCACGGAACTTTGGAAAACTCTAGCATTGGACTTGAAAAGAGATTTAACAAACTAAGATTTACTGGGCGACCGAGCTAACATGCTCCATGATTTTTTTGTTCAAATAGAAGTTACACGGCTAGGCCCTATGGACAGACATGTTATGTCCCAGAGAAACCACTGCCTAAAATTTAAATAGTAACTGAATACAACAAATTGCAGTAAAACAGCCTTTCTTGGGAAAATAAGAAATGCTGATGAATAACTAAGAAAATACCAACTTTTAGATCTCATCAAGTTAGTATTTTGGCTCGTGTGGAAAGCGTTACGGATAAAATGTACATCAAATAGACTTAAAATTTTAAAACTTAAAATATAATTTATTTAAAAACAAGGCATGGAATGTTAAGAGGGTGCGATTACATTATTCAAGAAAACACGCCCCCCGAGACGTGTTTTGCCGGCGGGAAAGAACATGCAAGCGTGGGCTGACCTTTGCGTGCGCCCCGCTCCTGGCGATCGAAACACAATTGCAGATACAAAGCAGTATCCAACTTGGGAATGGACGGCAGTTGAGGCATAATATACGTCCACCACTGTCATCACCTTACTGTCCTTTCAGTTTTTAATTTTCATCCACACTTCCAACGTCAAAGCTATAACCAAGGTCTTCAAACATATTGCACACCTGCGTTCCCAATGGCGGTCCCTAAGTGTGAATTATCGTTAGTGTTGAATTATTCTATTAAAATTCCTATTCTTAAAATATGATCTAAAATACCAACAGTTAATAAATAAATCAACACTTAGTGCTTCCAAAGATAGTGATTCAAAACGCGTTTGGTCCAACATAGTACAACTGCATTGCTTCAGTGACAACATACATACTGCATCATACAGTTTCGTTGCTATGAATTACTCTACAATCCTCCACAGTGCTATGACTCTCCCAGCCTCGCTTTATTTGGACTCGTCCCAAACGCGAAAATGACTTATCCACTTCCTTCATTCCAAACTTAATTTAACTTTCAAATTGACAAAATTCCAAATAAAATTGTTATTTTATTTCTTTATTAAAACCAGTAAATCGTTTTACTCGTGTTGGAGTTTTACTGTGAATAATTTTGCATGGTTTTATTTTAGCTTGTAAAAATTCATAAAATTGCCTGATATAATAGATTGCTTATATTTAAATGATAATAGATTCCTAGTTGATAGTTGATGGTTAAGCTTGGGAGCGGCTTAACATACAGAATACTACCTATTTATAACAGCATAATTAAGTGTTTCAACAGTATTTAAAATTTGATTGATAAAAAGAATAATAGTGATGTAATTTAGGGTGACGCGCGACAGCTTGAGATTTAAAGAGTGCGGCAATTCGCGTGATTTCTATACACGTGTTCTATACACCTTGGAGAACAGTCATCGGCGATCAATTTTTTACCATTTGAATTGTTAAATTGGTATAAATCCAAAAACGGTCCTTAGACTTAGATGAAAGTAGCAAAAAAATTTATCATCAGCGAACATAATATTTTATTCGACGAACATACACTTTAAATAAATTTTTGTGAACATTAAATTTTAAAGCTGCGAACATGTATGCCACTGTTTCACTACATTATTGGCATTGCCGGTATTCATACAATGCTATCACAGAATAGCGAACGACAACGGACCCAACCGAGACCCCGCGACTGACGTCATTCGATGGAGAAGTTCCATTGTAATTCTTTGTGTTGAATGTGCATACTGTCTGAATATAAACTATGCACGATATTGAGTAGTAAACATGAATGACGTCACCGACATGGCTCCGTAGCGTGACTGGGACGAAGAAAGGCTCCCAGACAATAAGGTATTGTTGCTGTGGCTCTACTACACTATACTACACTCATTCATGGTTGCCGAGTGTTACTCATTCATAAATAATCTTTTATACAGTAGGACGAGATCTTCCTGTCAGTCAAGGTTTTGTTATATTGGATGACGTGGCATCTACAATAACACTAAGTCTACTATACACTCGCTCATTTATTCATATCGTTGGATAGTGCTACTCATTCAAGTAATCAACTATTCTGTATGACGAGGTTTGACTGTCAGTCAATGAGGCATTGTTGGATCTAATCTATGGCTCTTTACTACACTACGCTCACTCATTCATTATTTTGAAGCTGGCAAGTGCAACTCAGCATTCATAAACAATCAACTGCACTTTACTGAGTGTACGTTTAACATTTCTTTGGAGGGACACGATTTCTCGGACACTGCAAGTGCTTTGAATAAACAATAAGAATAGAAAATAGTTCAATATCTCTATAGTTTTTGATAGTGATTATGGCCTAAATAGTTTGAAAGAAGGTTTAAAAAAAGATTTGAGTTAAATCATTGTTTAAATTTCCTCATGTGGATTGTGAGTTCCTAAATTTTTTATTGCTTTAGAATACTTCTGTTTGTCAAACTAAAATTATCAGCTACTAGGTCTAAGTGTTTTAAAACCGCCGAGTAACGATCATGCACTTGATACATGGTCGTAATTATTTCGACAAACGCTACTCCTACCGAATCGTCCAAATCTTCAAGTGAGTGACTGAATTCTGAGTACGGTTGTGCAATACTATCCCTCCTCAGCGGGCGCCGTAGTAGTTTAAGGGTCACAAATATTTAATACGGCATACCCGGAACGGAATGGAATTTTGTGGTGGTGTGGGCAACCTCCGACCTCCCTTGCGAGTTATTTTGTTATCTTTTTTACGCAATAATATCCTATCTAATTCTTTTGGGAGCTAATAACTTTTATTTTACTTTTGGTCTAAAAACAAGAAATAGATTTTTAATTGTTACGTAGTTGTCTATACATGTGTTTTTACGTAGTTTAGGTTGCGTAAATAACCAACGCTTAGCTAAGTTTATAATTAAATTTGTAACACAAGACGAGAGTTTTTAATATAGATAATCTTGAATTATATATGTAGAAATTCTAAGTCAAGTTCCCTGGAATACAAAATTTGAACTTAAAGGTTTCTTTGTAACCATCTTCAAAGCTTGGACAATTCGTTAAACTTATACATAAAAACGATAAAAACTAACAAACTCAGAACAAGTTAAACCTACGCTTGCAACGAAACATGTCAAGTCATTTTATGTTGACAAATTGGACAATTGAAGGATGTTAAAGTGTGTGTTTAAATTCTTCAATGAATAGTCGAGGTGTTAGCAGAACTCATTTTGGCTTCTCATCTAAAACATCTCACCACATTATAATATTATTAGGTCTGTAGTCCGTGATTCCATGACTGGAAAAACAGACTTTATGTTTCTGTACGTCTTGCGAGAAAAATAATTGTTAATATCTACACTGTGCTTTGGTGTGAATTCTCTGCTTGAAGTGAATACGGAAACCAAAGTGAATCCAAAGTATATCAAGGCACTCTTTCTCTTTCAAGGAAAAGGACAGTCCACCCAAAAGAAAGTGTGGCCATACAGCGAGCAACCGTGGAATTATTTTCTCTGTGAATAGTAATATGCAACTTTACAACATTGCAGATCAAGTCAACAAGGGCATTCATTTCAAGGTTGTGGGTGGTGAGGAAGGATTTTTTAAAGGTATATGTTATGTCGAAAATAATGGTACAACCCCCCTCCCCCAAACTCACTTACTACAATACAGTAGCTAATACAGGTCCCCAAAACAGGTTAAATTTTCCATAGCCTTTGCTTAAATTATATTGTAGAAAATTATTTTCATTTTTACAAACTATTGTTGGGGTACATTCCCGTCCTTTCAACATAACTAAATGACGAATTTGCTGGTCATTTACCTCACGGGTGGGTTTACAAAAAGAATTCGACTGTGCGAACCAACTGACAATTTTGCAGTAAAATTGACTGTAAATTTGGTTAACAAAAGCAAATTATAAATAAATAAGTAATAAATGAAAAGCTTGTGTTGAACGAAGGCGCGGAAAAGAAACTTGGCAAGAGAATAGATAGATTTCACGAGGGCCGAGTGTACTCTATTTCCTTTATTCCCCTCGGTCCGGCAGGTCTGAGGACATACACTAATATATTCGTCGTCCTCGCCGAAGAGATGTATGGCGCCAACCCTACACTTCCGGTGGCGGCTCGCTCCAGTTCCGGTTTGGGCGCCGCCCTCTCCGCGCCGATGGACCAGCATTGTTTATGAGGCTCGCGGCCTTTAAACTCGGAACAGACATCGTACATTCGGGCCGAGTGAATTTATTGATTTCGCGAGTTGGCCGTAGATGGAGTTTTCAACAAATATCTGCTAAATGCATTTTATTGAATTAGGTATTAGTAAATACAATTCAGTACGGAACATGAGTGTTTTTCTATTATGCCTAGACCCTGTATACTGTCTTCATTTGCAATTTTCCGATGTCAAAGGAATTTTTCTCCACAATTCAAGTGAACAATTTTTATTGCGTCTGCTAACGTAATTGGAAATTTCAACGTAAAAGGGTTGAATAAAATGTCTAAACGCTACTGCTCGTGTTGATATTTAACGCGACTGCCTGTTGCTGGGTTCAGCAGGATCATTAATCAAAAGCTCGATGACAAATGTCAGATGATTGAAATTTCCATTTGTTTCCTGTCAGTTGTGCTATCCAGTAGGCCTACAGTTGCGTGTTGTTAGGCAAACTCTAAAAATGTTTTGGTAATATAGCTGTTGTAGGTTTCCTATTCCGATTAGAAACTACACAGAACATAATTTTTTTACAACTTTCTCAAAGGATATTTTAATTGTTGGTTATACCAAGAAGATTTGATACGAGGAATTCTCGAATCGAACGGAGCCAAGGTTGATCCGGTGTATGAGAGTGAGAGTCTGAGCAGAATTAGCCCGCAGAACAGACGGTCGCTGTCAGCGGTCGGAGGTTGGGGATCTGAGGGCTGGACCCCGGCCAGCGGTGCCCAAGGTCCGCGTACAACAATCCTCTATTTCGGGGCAACTGAATGAACCGAGCGTGAAGCCGTCAAGGTTGCGACTACAGACTGAATTTGGCGAGGGATCAATTAGAATCAATAATCTGCAACAACCAAAGTTGCTACGCAAATTAATGTCAATTGTATACAGATCTGCAGACATGACCCGCATGTTGATTCAGCAGTAGCTTTAAATTGTCAGTAAATAGTTATAAATTGGTATGTCCAAAATAACCCCCGAGCAATAAAGCAACACGTCTGTGTTGTCAACGTGTTAGCAAATTAATGTTTCGTTTAAACTTAGTTTTTCTATCCCCGTACTAAGAATGCATGAGGCTAATAAATTCAACATAATAATTTCAAAATTATATTTTATACTAAAAAATACTTCTTGAAATTGAACCATCAATGAATGTTAAATTTAATGTTTTCCATTTCACTTCCAAAAACAGAAAATAGATCAGAGCGCACGGGGAAGTCTGTGATGGACAGGAGGATTCGTTGTTGTTTAAAAGAATTTATTATTTGCCGCTTATTTATTAAATTCTACATGTAATACGAGGTTTTAAAGCTCAATCTAAACAAGGAAAATACGGTGTGAAACTGGGTACTATAGTCACCTAACCGGTCCGCGTTGGGCGTATGTGTAGTTTTGTGCTCTTCAAATATGGGCATACGGTACACCTAATCCGGTAATAGGCCTGTTTGAATTTAATTACTTAAATTATGGGAAGTTTAAAATGGTAAGTTGCAGAGTTTCAACCTTTTTTATTTGATAAATAATGATATTCACAAAAAATAATTTCTGTCTCTTTGTTTTCATGTTTATAGTTATGAGGAATTCTGCTGCCCTCTCTCAATTTGTTCGAAGAATAAAATTGTACTAAACGATTTTTCTTCATTCATTCATATTTAGCATAATATATTTGCCTTGTTGAAAAGCTATACATGCGGAACCAGTACACAATGCCCAAAAATTTCGATCGCTGTAATTGTTCTGTAATTAACTCGTTTTTGCTTGCTGCTGCTGTCCCTTCGAATACAGATAGTGAAACTTACTGCATATTTTGTATTTAAGTCCAATACGACTGTTGAGGATATCTGTGGGATTTAAAAAAGTCTTAATTAGGCCAAAAGCTGACGGGTAAGAAGTTGCATATACGGACATCCTATATGGGATGTAATCCAACAGTTGCTTAGGAGAGGGTATGCAAAATGGAAGGAGCAAACAAATTTCGATGATTTTTATTTAAAAAAACTTAACTATGAATTATTTTCGACACGAAAACGTTCATACTTTGTAACCTCCACACCCACCTCATTCCGAAGGGACAGCCGCACCCATAAAGTTACTGTCGCTAAAGTTAGTGACACCGGAGTTCCGCAAAACCTGCCCCTCATAAAGAAAGAAGAGAAAAAGAAAAGATAACACTAAGCTTAATAAGCTTAATTGATACCCCTACAGTGCTGTCACACCCCTCAGTCTCTCCTGTTGCTGTTTTGAATACTGACTATCATACTTTTATTATTTTACTGAACTATAATTTATAATTAAACTTTGAACTATTTAACCTAATTTTTTACCCCAAGCTTTCAAGCGAACTGCGAAAGCGAAGGCATTTTAAAATGCTCAGAAGACTTAAACTTATAAACGACGAAAACAGTGAACCAAAAAGTCAAACAACAAATACCGCCCTGTAAAACAATACACATAACTTTTTCGTTTATAGTAATAAAGTGGTCTTTGTATTGGAGCAACGCTGAAAATTCAATTTCATAAAAGATTAGGAATACATAAGATATTTTCTTACCAAATGCCTTGATAGTAAGTGGAACTGCAAAAACTTAAAACTTCATTGTAGTTATCTCTTGAAGTTATTCCTACAAAATATTGACACTATGCGGATCTGTCTAAAAAAACTTCATTCTTAGCAAAGGAAACAAACCCGTGCTGATGATATGATAAATATTGCACTATAGTCGCATTTAAAAGAGATGGAAGGGGTGTAAAATAAGGGAGGGAACCGAAAGGACGAGCCGGGGTGACAGGTGGCGGAACTCCGGTGGTCCGGATGTGACTCTGACTGACCGGATGTGCGATGGTCCAGGGGCAGGCTGACTGGACGACCCTGGGCCCGGGACTCCTCGGTCGCCGCCCCACTCGCCGCCTGCGACTCTCCGTCTCTCATCCCCAGCTGAGCAGCACGTCATGCCGTTCCTGCTCTACCGACTGCTCAAAGGTAGGACCCCTCTGGAGTATTAGGTTATACAGTGGTCGTCCTAGTTAAAATATGACATTCCTCTCGTGGTGCTAATTAACAGCTAATCGTAACGTCATCAAACTGTAAGCGAAACAAACAATTGAATGCTACAAACAATAGGTAGTTAGTGTACGTTGACCGCTCTCTAAGCTTAGCCTATATTTTATGTAGATCATTTCCATCGAACTACCTAGAGTTGCTGTTGTTTTATGTTGTTGTTGTATGGAATCTCGTTGGTTAAGTTGAAGAACTTCACGGTTTTCATTGTGCCCTTTTAATTTTAACTTTAAACCCGGGTTCGTTTCATTTTGGTACACCTACTCCGTTACTTTGTTTAAAGAGCTCAGCGTTTTCACTAACTGTATTCGCATGAGGAATTCATACGGGGGTTTGTTTGACAAAATCAAAATAAATAAGTTACTGAATGTTTTATTACATCTTCAACAATGGAACTGAATTTAAACACTAATGGGATTATTTGTAACCAAAGAATGCATTTTTGTTGTTTTCAGAAATGGTATTGGTTAAATTCGGCAGATATTATTTTTATGTGTGTTATGAAATTCTTCCCAAAGCAAAGCACATAAAACTTACACTCGTTGGGCTCGCAACAATTGTAATTAAGTTCTGTAACCTAAGCTGGCTTTAAACATGTATGTTCGATTACGATTTACGTAAGATAATTAATAGTCTACGAGTACTTTTGATTTAATCGCAACATCAACTTGGATTCCGTATAACTTATATCTGGTCCAGGTTATTAAAGCCCACCAGTGCTCAGTTATTACGAAATAACTATATAGGATATGGTGAATGGACGAGAATGAAGGTTGGGTATTACTGGAACTAAATCGGCATATAGAGAAAAAGAGTTCATGTGTCAACACATCCCGAATCCCGAGTAGCCTAAACTATTTTATGTACGGTACACTAAAAAGTAAGGTATCATTTTAAAGGATATAAAATAATTTTCTGGCCATTGGAAATCGGCATTGGATATCATATTACAGTTTTTAGGAATAATTTCGTGAATTTCGTAAAAGGAGAGAAATTTTAACATTCGTTTGGCAAGAAATATAATGATACAGTATAGGCTATTCTAAATTTGTAATTCCGTCTGTCAGTCCTTATATTGGTAGCCTTATGCAATACAAAAACACTCAATCAGAAGTTTAAAAATTATAGTTCTTCTTTGTGGCCGCGTAAACGGCTTCAAGCAGTCTTCAAGAATGCCCGCCCATATTAAACCATGTAGCCTATGTGATTAGATTTTCAGCTCGAGATATGGGTAGATCTCCCGCCTCCCCTCCCCCCAACAAGAATCATAGAAAAACCGAAAAGTGCGTGGTTTACACCATTACACCTAACACCGGCGTGGGCGCTAGGTGGTCACGTGATTGCAATTTGTTGTGTCGATGAAGAGATTAGCGTAGAGATGCAGGGTCAAGTCAAAGGTCGATACTAGCGATAACGACGCGCCCCCGGGTCGTGTCGGGTCGAGCTGCTCTCTACTGACAGCGCTGCAGTATAGGCCTACTGCTCATATCAGTACTGCGGATGACGGTAGGCCTACATTAATCATCTATAGGATATGTTGACGATTCAAGACAGTAGGATAGGACTTGCCAAACTGCTGAGACAAAGTCACTGCAGACAAAAAGCTGAGTTTTTCGAATAGACGCATAAAAGTACAATACTCTTTCAACTACACTCGGCAGGAGTTGTATTTAGTTAGGGGGTCGTAATCAGAGGAGGAAGAACCTCCGATAGGTCTCCAAGCTAGTGACGTAGAGCGTAGAGCAAGGTGAAGATACCAATGTATTCTTCTAATGTTTCCGTGACTGTGACTAGCTCTGAGGCGCATCATGCTGTTACATACTTAAATACTTTTTGAAATACCGACTATGTTGCGTATTTCAAAGTGAATATGACTGAAGGGTAAGTGTGATGGATCAGATGAGTTGTAGCTTTGACTGGCAATTAGTTGATTCATTTGTCAGGATCGTGAATTAATAGCCCAATGACCAAAGGCAGCTGGGTCCAGTATCGAACCATCAAAAATCACTAAATTCTCTCAGGATTCTCTAGCAACCTTCAGATCCCGTTGGGTGTTCGACACAACCTCGAATCTTTATGAATTTACGAAACATGCACAAGATTCAGAAAGTTTGACGTGCTATGACCAAAATATCTATTCTACAAACTAATGAATATAGAAATTTTACTATGTTATGTCAATACGTATTACAATTATGGTATATTAGAAACTCCTTGTAGCAACAAGACAATACTTTCCAAACTATTGATGAATTTCAGAAGTTATCACTCCTGCCGATTAGACCGTGTCTGATGTTTCAATCAAGCAAAACTATTTTGGTTTCCCTTATCCTCACCTATTTGCAGGGGGTAGTTTTTACATGGAAATATTTGATGTACCATGTGTTTAGTCACATTGCGAAATGGGTTAATGACAGTGACTTGGCGACAGGCGCCCCCGCGTTACATAAGCCCGCTTATCTCAGATATCTCGGCAGATATCGTCCTCCTCCCGGCGTCAGTGAGGCCTCCATTGATCGGCCACCTCGAGATCCTCCGCCCCTCTCTCTCTACCTCTACTTCAACCGTCTCTCTTCTGTCTCTCTCTTTCTTAGTAAGTCTTCCGTCTTCATCATCTTTTAGAGATTCGATATAATAACATTTAATTTGTACAACCAATAAATTTAAAACGTTGATAAAGGCGTGGTGTGTTCTCCAAACAGAAATGATAAAGATAATTTATATTTTTTAATAATAAGGTAACATAAAAATATTTTAATCCGACAATGTAATGTAAGGCGTAAGTTTCAGGATTTTAAACAATAAAAATGCATATCACAAAACAAGGAATAAATAAATTAATGTCGAGCAAAATTTTTAGAATTGGTAAATAAATATTATGAGATTTTATTGCGCCTTCAATGATTGGACCGTTTCCAGCTGGTGGTGACTCGATGAAGTCCAGACTGGAGCAACCTTTTTACTGCATGACTCGAAAAAAAACGCGTCAACGAATCTTGCAGACCCGAGGCGCAAATCTAATGGAGTTATAAAGATATCATACCATTTATTAGAGCATATCTCAACTAAAACAATGTGTAGCAATTTTTCTAAAGGTTTTGCTGAAACTATGTTTATTTTGGATAGGTGATAAAATTGAAACGTATAATCTCAATTAATTGGATAATCGTTACTCTCGGTTATCCGTCACTGCATAAATTCACATTTTGCTACTTTTTGCTACTTTTCATGCGTCGCCATGCAGAGAATGCACATAATTCTGATTGAAAACAATCAATGATCTTGAGTTATTTTATAAATATGTATTGCTATCCACTTGTAATGGGTTAAATTTATTCCAAAACCTTTTAAATACACTTTGGCCTACTGAACAGGTTTTGTAACTAAATTTCGGTTATCCGTCAATTCACTTAACCGTCATAGACCCGCCTGGTCCCGAGAGGATCACGGTTAGGAGATTCCACGGGCGTGCATCATTTGCGCATCATGCGGAGAGCCAGGTAGAAGGGATGTTTGTTTTGCGCATCGAGCTCCAGGGGGCTCTCACTTATATGCATCGTTTGCGCACTGCGGGGTGGTGGAAGCGGCATTATTTTTATTTACATGTTATTGGTTATTGAAAACTCATGTCCGTGTTCAAATGGTGAATGATTAAACGTGTTTGGCATAAGACATATAAGTTTAAAAATTAGCAAAACAATATTCAACAGAACAGAAATAATGGCAAATAATCGGACACAATATCACGGACTTGACCGTAGGCCCTACATTAACACTAGGATTTCATGTTTACCATTTTTAGTGTGTTTCTATTGCAACAGTGAATTTTATGAGTGGTTTTATTCTGAGGAGTTAGTATAGGAGAGGCTGCTATCTACAGTTAGAATAGAGGCAAACTTGCCATAGAAACAATTCGTGCAAAACATTTCAGCCTGAGTAATTACAGTAATACAATCTTTACCAACCATTAAGAGTAAAATAAGTCCGCAGGTCAGCGCCCCTTGCGCGAAGGGTTTGGTATGCGCACTCGCACTCGATATACATGTTGCCGTAAACAAGTGTGGGGGACAACTGTTTGCGAATTGTTGTCGACAGGCTGAGGCTACCTGGACGGGAGAGTGCGCAAATGATGCAAGGGGATTAGGCGACCCTTCGAAATATTTTACAAAAGGATTAAAAAGTGCGCAAATGATGAACGACCGATTCCACGTATACTCCTTTGATCTGATAATGACTATGCAACTGTCATGTTTAGGCTACAACTTGTACAACCATCTGTTGGTTACATGAGTGTTCAATACAAGTCAATAACATGTTTGACGCTAAACGTCTTTGACCAATTAAGATTAAATTTTGCTCATAAAACTTTGATATTGTTAATCTGCAATCTATGGTGATGCGAGTAGGCCTAGTTATAGACCAAAGAGAACGGCTTTGATTGTCATCCATTTAATTGCAACGCCAATTTAACAATGTTGGGTAAAAAGTAAAATATTTCTATCTACTGCATCAGCATTATCACTCCTAAATTATGGTTTTTTATTTTGTTTTGGGGTGTATCTACGCCACTGGCATTTTTTTACGTTTTTTGGGGGAATGGTCCAAACCCCCGTCAAGTAGTGCTCCACTAAGCACAACAAATTAAAAATAGGCCTACATATTAAATTATATAAATAGTTTTTAAATGAAAGTGGACTGTAGCATCGAAAATGTGGTTTGGGTTGCAGCAGCTACACGCAGTGGCGGCTCCAGAGCCGATTTTCGGGGGGGGCCATTGCCTCCGGCGGGGAGGGGGGGGGGTGGCCGTGGGTATCGTGAAGGGTGGGAAATGGTGACGGGGGGGGGGGGTAGTATAAATTGCTGATCACTGGTGGTATTATTATTTTCCATTATAAGTAGGCCTATTATTGTTTCCCCAGATGAAAGGGATATAGGGATGATGGCCTACTTTGAAACTATTTGATAAATCTAGGAATACTCCTAATCTCTCTGAATTTCTCAAAACGATCACTGTTTTTATAAAGATTTACTAAAATCCAGTCTAACAATTGTTAATTTTAAGGTTTGAGTGATTATGTATCTTCATAAATACATAACTAGTTTTCAAGGGAATTTTCTTAATGTAAATCAAATGGGGTATTTTCATTCCTGTTTCTGTATTTGGACAATCTGGTGCGTTGCAGCAGAAACCAAGTACACATCACGCAAATAACTGCATTCAGTTGGAGTTATAATGTCGAGACTCATGATTTTACATGCGTTTCTTAAGCAGTAGAACTAAACAGACTGATATAAAATAAATTAAATGGTTAAAGTATTGTAGTCATTTTGTGTTTTATAAAAAAAACCCAATTTGTGTTTCAATAATAAATCACATAGGTGTTAATTTGTTAAATGCACTTAGCGGTAAAAAACCCCTTGGGCCAATTTCGTCATGACTATCGAAATTAACTCTGACTTTGAGCTCTCCCCTATCAGGTTTTATTTTCATAAAAACGAGATTGAAATTTTTTTCCCCTCTGATACGGCTTTAGTCCCTTATGGTTTCCAAGTGATCATATAAATCCGACATATGTAGCTGCCCGATCTACCCCATAGTGAAACAAAAGTAGGCCTACGCCTACGGTTGGCCTATTCCATCAATTCTAAATGATCACAGCTCAAATTTTATTCTCAGCACTTAATACAAAATTAAAACTGTTTGAAATACCGTACTGTTATTAAAACAATCTTTATAAAATACTGTTCCAAAAAGAAGGCTATGGCTATGACTATTCAACAATCTCGACCAGACGATGACCTACCTTCACAATAATCAATAATACCACCAATAAAATACTGTACTTTCTCGTCGCTTTGCCCGTGTCGTCTGCTGCGCGCAAATCTTATTAGCCTACGAGGAGTGTCTATATGGCGATGTATTTTCCACAACCTTGAAATAAAGCGGGTAGATTTTGTTTGAACTTTGCGTTTAATAGTGTTTCGGGCCAAAAATAAGTTAATAAATAGCCTCATCCCCAGAAAAAATCAAATGTCTAAAATTAAGTTAAAAAATGTAATTTTTAACATTTGTAATATGGGTTGCCATTTTTGTTACGGAATAACAATGAAAGGTAAACAAAAATACAAGAATACTACTTTTAAGCATTCTTATTGAATCTGTTAACTGTGAAGAGATAGCCTATAGTTGATTGTTGTAATATGAATTGCGTGATTTGCATGACTTATAACAAAAGTAAATTAAAACCAACGAGTAAGGTTTTGACACTGAATTTAACCTATTATTTTTAAACTCCCAATAAATTTACTAGCAAAAACTTCTTGAGGGGAAAGAGGCCATGGCTCGATCGCCCCCCCCCCCCTGAAGCCACTGTCAACAGTCCCGATCAGCTGATGGCATTCACGTCACAGTCTTCTGCTCGTCCCTCATCCCGTTGTCCGTGTCGTCTGCCGCGCGCGATCGCAATTTAAGTACCTCCAAAACTTCCTCAAAATGTAATAATGTTGTTATTAATCTCAATTAATACAAATTAAAGATAAATATAAATAAACAATGCCAAAATTTCATTTAAAATGGATAGTTTTTGTGACTAAAATATAACGTATTATTTTTTAAGCCCCCCAAAAATCACTGGCCGAAAATTCTCGGGGGGGGGGCCATGGCCCCCATGGCCCCCCCCCCTGAAGCCGCCACTGGCTACACGAACGTTTGAAACGTTGAAAAATGTTTTTAAGAAACCCATTTTTGCTCAGAAATATTTGTGTATTAGCAATTTAGATAATAAGTACGTAAGTAGTTTAGAAATGATTATTCAATTTATTATTATTTCTTTAATTTGTAGGCTATAGTTTTTACGTGTTGTGGGCCTAATTCACTTAATTCAATACTACATAGAAAACATAATTTGAGCAGCCTATACAGTTGGCAAACAATTAGTTAGGAATCAATTAGTGCCCAACTACTGAGAGCAAACAAACTTTTAACAACTATCAAGAAATTGTTATGGCGCATACTAATGTTGTGCAAAGAAACTGTTAAAGATAAAAAAATCATCTACCTGTATTTTTTAAATCTAAGTTTGTGTGTTAACAATAGATACTCTTGTTGACTTTTATTTTATTTATAGTTTTTCGCCATATGTGCTCATCAATTATGTGAAAACCTTTAAGTTTGCATACATCCATAAATCAAAAGTTTTAAATTTCCGGACGGATGCCTAAAACACGTTCATGTTGCCTATAGTGCGACAAGTGGCACTGCCTAGGCGAGGGTGCCAGAACCACGTGGTGGGTTCGGTTCAGTGGCGCCACTATTACGCTCAAACTTGCACTATTTTATGTTCACTGCTGCCAACCTAACAAGAAATAAATCCCTTGATTATCACCTAAAAATTTGAAAATAATTTATTGGTCATTACCTGCATGGTCATACATTGCTAGATACATTGCTAGAAGAGCAGACTCTTCTGCCTGCCTTTTTAAATATATTTTATTCTCATTATGAACCAGTTTTGGTTTGGAATTTTGGGGTGTTAAAAGACTAACAGAACTAAACCCACATACATATTAAGTTAGGTTTTAATCATATTCGGATTCCTTAAAACAGCTGATATATAAGTGTAATGAATAAAATGTAAAAATATAGTCTGCAATTTCTTTTGTTTACATTGACTTTATTTGTTATGGATTAGAACAAATTTTGCTTAAAAACAACTTTTGAGGTTATCGCACAAAAAAACCAATACGGTAGGTAAGATTTTTTTCAGGACACTTTTAAAAGTCTACAGAAAACTAGAAAACACCAACTTTGCGGACTCTATATACTGGCCAGAAAACGGCTGTTCTGTATGATGAAAAAAATAATTTCCCTATCTTATCTCCCTTCGGAGTTCCGTTTTCGACTCGTCGGCCGCCAGTGAGCTCGGTAGTGGCGTGGTGGCGTGGTGGTGTGTTGTGTGCAGTGTGGTGGCGGAGGAGCAGGGTGTGCTTGTGCTGGTAGTGGCAGCGGTGGTGGTGGTAGTTGGTGCTGACTCCGCCGCCGCGTCGCAGCGCCACTGTCGTGCTGAGTCGTGTCCGCGTGTCTGTCATGGCCAATCCCGAACCGGCTCTAGTGGATACCATCACCCGCCTGTATGTCTTCCCCAACACCAGCACCACCAACCAAGGTAGCGCATAGTTACAATACCTTCCGTAAAGCACTTCGGTCCAAGGGATGATTTCAATTGCAATCGATTCTTAATATTTTTGACGCCACGTCGTGTATCAACATGTGTTCTTAGTGTATGAAAATACAGTATTAGTTGAAAATAATCTTCTATAGACTTACCATTATAAGAAAGCCAACCATTATAGTCCATTTTATAAGAAAGATATATTTTAAAAAGAGCATGTTAGTAGGGCCTATATGGATGGCTAACGATGTTAGTTTGATCGCAAATGATCCAGTAAACCGCAGAACCGGTATAAACGTACCTACGTCAGGGTTTTTGCACAATAACGGATATGCCAATTGGTTGTGCTTCTGTTATATTGTAGGCATTTCATTGTTTACCTGAGTTAATCTGCCGTGCTAAGCACAAAGGGGGTATCTGCACTTGAGCTGATTTTGAGAAAATGAGGCTCAAAGTTTAAACCTCTTAATTTCGGTAACTATGAGCCTAGGAATAATATCGCCATAACCACTGAATGTGTATTTTTTTTCTTTACCTAAAAATAGTATATTTACATCAAAATGACTATTTAACACATTTTTGTGGCAGATACTGCTAATTGGAAAAACTAATTAAACCAAATATACTAGGTTATTTAGTCGTATGTACAACTTACTAAGCTGATTAAGTTGTACATGAATTAATTGTACATAATTAAGCTGATTAAATATAAAATAGTGAAGGTAATTCTTTTCTGCCTTACACTAAAATTTACTTTTGATCTAGTTCTGTAACTTCGCATCTAACATGAATGTATTTAAAGAGAACATTACCATTATACAATAAGAATTGAGTTTGTTAGGGATCGACGTATCTTGCTTTGCAGATTGATAGTGCGAAAATTAGATTTTTTGGGCTACAGAATATGTTTACCCCAGAATATGTGTACGTAGGCCTACCTCACGTGCAAATTTAACACCATTGCAGAATTGATATATTAATTTATCACAAACAAAGCAAACGTCAAATTGCTTCTATGTGCATCTCTATGTGGATGGTGCTGGTACTCAGATAACTTTAATATAGAAAATACATTCATGCATGCCAGTAAGTAAACGGTATTTTTAGACTACAAGCTACAAACGCATAATTTTTTGTAAAATGTAGGCTAGGTTCCTAAAAGGAATAGATTTAACTCTACGGAACGTATTTTTTTCTCGTTTTACTACAACGTTTCGATGACCATGAAAGGGGGCGCGGGGAAAGAGAAAAATGTGCCGCGTGCACAAGTTGTAGGTTAACTAGGTCTCGAGCATTGTTATGTGTGCTTTGCTGATTGCACGTGTGAGGAAATGATAGGCGAAATTATCTCAACATCGCGTGGGGGACATCAAACAATGTACTACTGAACCAAACAGTACATATTTGGTCTGTTACAATGCAGACACTGATGGTTAAAAGTTGGCAAGTTTTATATTTTATTGATCAGCCTAGATAAAATTCACGAAGATTTGGAAATTCTTTTTTAAATCTACTATAATAATTTGTCTAAATGGTCCTGCCATTCAGATAAATTCAAAGAACGTGTAGTCATTATTAATAAATAAAAATTTAATAAAGTGATAATAATATTAATATTAAATAATATTAATTAATTAATTAAGTGAACCAAAACAATGTTAATTTTTACATGTTTCTTTTTCTCTCAGCTTGTGCGCATCGAAAAAGGTATCCGCGCATGCCGTTGGATTTACCGTATAGTCTACATTTTTTTTAATTAGTTGGTTCCAGATTAACTGACACTTTGGTTGAATTTGGACCAGGGAGCGATCTCTAGTTAATTTTAATGCTCGACGAATGAAGAAGAGTAGATTTCTCTCAGCTCAGCGTAATGGAGACTTAATTTCATTCTACTACTCATTTGCTACCTTGTACTGTGAGCCCCCGTATGACGCCCGAGCTCTGGGTCTTTGATACGATGATTTACGTACCGTGCCCACGACAATTATTCTGCTGTTGCTGACGAGGCGTTGAGCATAAACACAAGTGTTTAGGTTAGTCACCAGCGCACTTCATCGTCTTATCGTGACCCATTTGTTCCACGCGTGTTGTATACATTGATGTATGGTTGTATAGGCTACGTTTATTTAGTCTCAATCAGCGTGACACGGCGTAGTGAAAGAAAAAATGGTTATTACAATGCGTCATAAGTTTGATAATTGTTACATTTAAATAGATAAAGCATTAATAAAATAATTTATAATAATTTTATAGACTTTAATAATGATTTAAGGATTGATATTAATTAATTGGCAATGTTATTTTGTTCAAAGGGTTTCACCCGTATGAAACTATAAAAGAGTTGGATGACCTTTAGCATTATGGTTTTTCACTCTGCAAGTTTTAGTTTTCCTCGTTAAAACTTTGTTTCTTTAGATTGGCGTTTTTGTAAACGCGGCAAATACCTCTGAAAAACTACGAACTGCAATTTAGTCTACTTTGAACTGTACAATATATCTCTGTCTGTTAGGCTATGTAGGCCACTAGAACTTCAATTAAAAATACATTAATGAAGTAAACCAAATATTTAATGAAGAAATCAAAATTTCCATTTCAACTCGATATAGGAACTAGTACTGTATATTTGAACACTTATTAGATGAATCATTCAGTTATCTAACAATATCGAATCTCTATTTATAAGTATTAGGTAAATGTTAAAAACATAAACTGTGGTATTAGTTAATCTCTAATGGACGAAACGTTTTGTGTTATCTAAACGACTCTAGTGATAAAGTCTCAACAATTGATTTCCTCTTCAAAATATCACAAAAATAACATTTTTAGAATAAAAGTGGTTAGGCCTCTAAACCCATAATATACATATTCTCATTAAAAACAACTTTTGATCCACTCAGGAAATATTTTAAGTACTAATATTTCTATGAAGTCTGCAGTGTTAAGATATATACTAAGGTTTATAGTTATAGTTACTGTAGAATATTTTATGATGCCTTTCGGTATGCTTTCCAAGGCTCTAAAAACTCATGTGTTTTGGAAATAGATCTTTAACCTTTTTGAAAACAATTTAAAATCATAATTAATAATGAGCTAAAAAGTAATAAAAAAATTGTATGAATAAAAATCACTTTGTACAGTTGAAAAATATTTCTACAGATAAAGAGTTTTAACAGTTAAATTCTGCAGTTATTTTTGTTTCTCTGGTCATTTTAAATCTGCTGAGCCATAATAGTTTGACAAGGGGGATTGGGAATTTGAAATGATTCAGCAAGTTTGTGACTAGGAATTGGACTGTTGTCTGACTCATGTGTTCTTCATACCATGATCATGTATACAATATCATGTGCAATCAATGTTCATTGCCACTCTACTACCTAATTACATTATAGTTTGCAAAAAAGGTAGTTTAATTTCTTCTTGAATAGAATAAATTTATTTAAATTTTGTATTTACCAGGTGTCCCAGACCATTCATACACCCATTTTGAAATTTACAGTTGTAATTTTCCATAAAAACAAACTATGCCAATAGCGGTAAACTGGTTACCCTCTATCGATTGACAATATTTTTAACAATATTTCTACATTGTGTACCAGAATTAACCTATCCAGACTGGAATTAACTAATTTTAAATACAAACTACACTTTTTTATGTAATTTTTGGTTTGTAACGTAATTTAAGACAATTTTACAATTTAATATGTACCCCTAACCCTATAATGGTTTTGGAGATAATTGCGGTTGAATTTTAGTAATTTCTCTTAAAAATAACAAAGGAAAAATTTCACATCCATTTGCTCTGAAACTTTTACTTAAAAAAAAAAAAACAAAAAAAAAACTGATCAATCATAGAAATGTCTCAGTGCTTCATTTTAAATAATATATAAGTGCCTGGGGGCCGAGCATTTACTTGGTAAACTTAAACAATAATTATTTGTAGCCATAAATATCAGTCACATACTGTACGAGCTTGTTCAGTTTGCTCACTCACCTTTCAGGATGTTTTAGTTTTAACTATACTTTACTTTTTTAAACTAAATAGCCATAATTAGCAGTATGTGGTACTATAAACAGTATGAAAATTAGTTTGGTTATAGCATCATTCACTTATTCATTTACTAGCTACAATGAAAAAAAAACATCTTTATACTGTAGCGCATGGTTTGTTCTTTGAGTCAAAGAATGAACCACGTGCTACAGTATAAAGATATCAAGTAAAAGACTTTGACAGTTGAGTCAGCTGTTAACAGCAACTCTTTGGTTTTAATTTTAAACTCCGTAAGACCAATGTTAAAAGTTTTAGAATTAAAGATCATAACGAAAAATGATCTTCCTAACTAAAAAAAAATTTTTCCTAGCGTAGATTTATATATTAAGTATTAATTTCATCCCAAAACTAAGTTATTTGCAAAGTTTGAAGAAAATTGTTCTTTAGATCTGTTTTGGAGATCCTATTTAGTTAGGTCGTCATTTCAATAAAGGTACCGTATTAAAGGTATAGGATCCTTGTGCATACATAATATACTTGCAAATATACCTTACTCGTATTAGAGTATAGGATGTAAATACCAATTACCAGGTACAAAACTCAACTTTATGAAAAAAAAATTTATGAAAAAGGTACAGAAAAAGTAGGCATGAAAGAAAAAAACATATGTCAGTTTACCCAGTGGAGTAGTCCTAAACTATTATTGAGCTGAAACTGAAAGTCTACCCAAAAGATTGTTTACAAGACACACATATCTATATATTAATAGGCAAGCATGTTTCGTTTCCTCCTTTTTTCTCAGCTTGTGGGCATCGTAGGAGAAATCCCCGAATACCGTTGGACAGGTATTGTGCTATAGATGAGCAGAATCACATTCTCATTCCCATCGGACCCCAGGGCTACGCCCTACAAGCTTTCAAAGTTTCAATGTTATTCTTATTGGAAAAGGATAATTGATTGAATCTATAACTTAGTCAGCTGTTGTTATAACAAATGCCAGCTAATCATGGAAAACAGATGTTCACATATAAAACATTTTAAAACCAATTGGCTCTATATCAACTCAACTTTTGGTCGAATTTCGACCAGTGGGCAATCCCTAGTATACATTAAAAACATATCTTGATTTCTAAAATCATTTAAGATCCCAAATAATTATTAAACTTCTTTTCTACTAAAATTATCTGATTTAAGTAAAAAATAGTTTTATTTGAGAAATTTGAAGAAGCTAGGGAAATGCCGTTAAAACCACTACACATATGGTTAGTAATAAGTACCGGTACTATCATATCAGACGGGTAACAAATTAACTTATCAGGTGCTGGGTCTCTGATGATATCAGCGATCCCCAATCAAGCTCCCATTTTGACACAGCGAGTGGAGTAGACTCAGTGGTAGAATGTCAACCAGATGCCACCAGCCATCACGGGGTGTTGTAGGAAAATCTGTGGGACCATGAAAATTGACCGATGTTTGGGTTTTAGCCTTTCTTCCAGATATAAAGTTATCGTTCAAACTGATCAGATCTATTATGTTAGGTAAGTTACCGTTCGTGAAAATCGTGAATAAAAGTTTTGGTATATCAACATTATTTTTTTATCATATTGTATCCACACAAACAAGTTGATTTTTTTTACGAAAAAATCATAAACTTGCTTTATTTAGGAGTAAGTCTACGAACAATATGAGACTGTAATAAATACTTCTCTTGAATAAACAAATTCCCACTCTCCCTTGTTGAATTTTTTGTTTTAAATTAAGGAAAAAAGGATATGAACATATGTTAACATGTTGAGTAAAGTAAAAACTATGACAACTAGATGGTTACGTGCAAATGTACGGGACACATAAAAAAATTGTTGTATCACAACCAGGCCCTGCTTGACACTTAAAAAAATTACATACTGTACTCAGCATTTTCAAGTGAAGAACACTGAAGGAAAACCTGTTAAATTTATGGACAAAAATTCAATCTGTGTGCATTGTGCATTTACTATGTTGCGCTTTAAATGTCTGCATTAAATAAATTTATAGTTGTTTCTATTTACAAACCAAAACTAAACATTTAATATTGGGTTTGTTGAACTAATAATAATAATAATAATAATAAATTAAAGTACTTTTGATGTTCTTTTAATCTAGGAATGTGAATTAAATGATTATTCAATTCTAACATGACAACGCTAACGTGTTATTAGGAAGAATGTCCCACAGGCCACAACTTTGAAATATTATGATTTGATGCACCTTTAGTTACTTTGCTATGTCTTTGAGACTGTTTGCGTTATGTTTTCTTGTTTGTTGTTGTGGCAGGGGGCACGGCCCGGGTCCCGGAGGCAATGGCAGCTCTGGAGGAAGCTCGGACCGATGACTCCATCAACATTCCACCCCTCAAGCAGCCCAAGTATTGCTATCGCGCCTTACAAGGTAGGCCTACCTCACTGGAAAACAATTTATGTTGTCATATTACACAGCACAAAAAAATTGAGGCGTAGTTCAGGTTAAAAGTTAGGAAATAAGAAAAAAGTGTATCTTCATCTGTGAAACATTATAATTTTTTTATTTGTATTCTTTACTATCAGAATGTATGATTGAGATTGAATCCCCATATCTACCACATCACCATTAGTATATATATGTAATGGATTATAAAAGACAATTACTTTTTTTTTAACTATATAAACCTTTTTAAGTATAATATTTTTAACAAACTGTTATTTACCATTGGAAATTTAGTAATTGACTCTAATAAGTTAAACATTGTCTTCACTTCTTTAGGTTTTGCTTTTTTGCAGGTTTTTCTAAAGATTCATTACAGATTTAGTGGAGTGCTAATGCTTGCTACATAATTCAAGAGACTGTTCTTTTACTTGAATGCCCAAACTGATGTCATGAATATGGAACAGTAAGAGTTTACCTTCACCCATTTATGCACTTGTGATTCAGTTTAAAAATCAACAACTGAAAAAAATAAGAAAGCAAGTGACTGAAAAATTTAAAAAGACGCCAACTTCAATAATTCAGGGCGTTTATTTAAAGTACAGTACCTATTATGATAACTATTGAATTCAGATTTTAATTTTCCAATTCAAGTTATTCTTAAGCCCTAGTATAACTAAAATATTGTTTCTTCCTAACTCTATGTTGTGGTTATTGTGGGTAGTGTTTTTCTGACAAAAACAAGGTTTCAAACAAAACTGTACACGTGAATTTCAATGAAAAAAACTCTGTTTCATTAGAGGGTAGGTGAGGCTCTTCATGAGAGATGGTCTAAAAACATTTGGGTTTGGTTGAATAATAATTTGGTTTATAGTATTTGTGGAAAGAAAAAAAGGAATTAAACATACAAAGAACCACAAACTGAATCCGTTGCAAACCATTGGATAAAGGAATGCTTTATTAGATCAATAATATGATCACCTTGTTTACCAAATCTAGTTGGATCAATAATATGATCACCTTGTTAAAAAATGATTTGAATTAAAAACGTTAAACACCAAAGAAGGACAAGGTTCCAAATTACCCTTCATCAAGGTGAGGATCAGAGAAGCATTTACTGAAATTTTAATTTTTACTTTCTGTAATAGTTACATGTAATATTTTTGTAGCTTTAATTAATAGGAAATTATTAAACGTAAACAATGAAAGACACATAAAAATATAAACTTTTCAATACATCAAATATCATAAGAAACTGCTGATTATTTCAATGTTGTTCTAATAATTTGTGTACAAA
Source organism: Neoaliturus tenellus (assembly GCA_030545055.2). NCBI lineage: Eukaryota > Metazoa > Arthropoda > Insecta > Hemiptera > Cicadellidae > Neoaliturus > Neoaliturus tenellus. The sequence continues at coordinate 168,359,462 of CM061533.1, read as the reverse complement.
AACTTTATTTTTATCATGGTCTTCATACGTTACAAATATCAGGCAGCAAAATTTACTGGAAATTTCAATGATACCCAACACAGTATATCGGATGCTGAGGTGCTATCGGATGCTGAAATGCGAAGAATGAACTATATTTGTTTAAAGTTATAAAAATGTTGCCTGTACATATGTGCAGATGCAGTGCCGGCACGAGTGGTGCTCTACCTGCTGTCATTCTCGGGGTTCCTGGTGTCTTTCATGATGAGGACAGATATCAACATTGCGATTGTGGCCATGGTCAAGCTGCCCCCTCCACTGCCCAAGACCGACACTGCCGGGGACGACCCCCTGGTCTGCTACGATCACAACGCCCTCACAAACAGCTCTGCGGACGACGCACCCGCCCACTCTCCGGTATTGTTAATGCACAAACTACCAGTTCACAAATGTGATATACGGTATTCTACGATGTGGTTGATTGTAACCAAAGTTTGGAAAGTGTTCTTGTACGCCATGTCAGAGTCAATCCATCTGTCTCATCATTTTTGTAAATTGTGAGGTTGGCAAGTAAAGGCAGTTGCCCCTAAATACAGGGTGTTTCTTTTAAAAAGCAACGAATGGATTGAAATTGAAAATTACAAACATGGCCTACTTAATTTTATTACAACATAGTGGTCTTTAGTAAATTTCTGGATGCCTTTTTTAAAGTGGCTCATGTTATTTCACTTGTTCAATTTTAATTTGTTAAAACGACTCAAGTTCTTTAATATTTTATGGGTATATTTTCTTATGCCTTACTCATTACTTATTCCCAGGAATTAATCCAGAGGACTTATAACAGGAGATCTCGGATAATGGTACATTATTCCTCTTGCAGTTAGTCCATCGCCAAAAAAATTAATTGGAAGAGGAATGTGCCCTCTGAGATCCAGGGCCGGCTCTACCATATAGACGAAGTTGGCGATTGCCTAGTGGCGCCATTGCGGCAGAGACAAGCGTTCCCAATTGGTGGTAAAGAGTGCCCCCCCCCCATAAAGAGCGCCTACCATCAGTGCTAATATAAATATGTATTGTATGGCTCATTTAGCCAGCCCCCAAGTTATAAGAATAAGAATATAAATTCTGAGGTGCAAGCACCTTTGATGATTTTGATAGGTCTTAAAAAATACATAAATGGTGTTACTAATAGGCTACGCAGCAATAACATTTTGCTACCGTAAAAAAACAAAAAACAAAACACCTGAAGATGAGTCCCCCTGTTTCTTGAGGCCCGGGGCAATCTGCCCCCCCCCCTCTCTGGAAATAGGTGCTGAGTATCCATCATGTTCTTCTCATTACCGCTTTTCTATGTTATATTAATAGGCTGTCATAGCTCAAGGATTATGATTTCTTTCAGAAACTTATTTTTCATACAGCGATATATAGTTTTGAGAACAGACAAAATTTTTAGCATTTACAAATGGGTGGTTTAATAGTTCAGGATTGTTATTATTAGGGGCTTTTGCCCCTATGAGCCACTAGCATTTGACATATTTGATTCAAGTAAAATGTTTTGGAGAATTGAGGTGGAAAAAAAATTTTTTGAGAAAGCAAGTAAGTATTAAATTATCAACATATCCCAGGTGAAATATTTTATAGTTGAAAAAAATAACACAGATAATTTTCTTTTAATACCTGTATATAAACATATTTTCTCAATCTTTGGCCGATACCTTCAATTTTGCATCATTTGTATTAGCCAGTTAAGTTGTTGTAATCAATAGAAAAATGTTATCAATAAGGATTAACTCATTTAAACTGATTATTTTTCTATTTTGGTTCACAGGAGGAAGGGGAGTTTGACTGGGATGCCACGGTGCAAGGAGCCATTCTGGGATCGTTCTACTGGTGCTACATCCTTTCACAGGTTCGTCACCTCTAATGTTGTAGGATATGATAAAGAAACTGATGATTAACACATATAAAGAAAAGATCTAATCCAAGGAATACCAATCATACATACAGTATTTAGTTTGCAATAACCATAAACTAGAAATGAGACAACAGTTTTGAGCTGATTCAAAAGTATTAGATTTACTTTTGGCATAGAGATTCTTAGTAAAAAATGTTTGTTCTTAGTAAATGATGTATCTTCACATTAGTTTGCAGTCTGATTTTTCAGCCAATTTACCGTACATGTTTTCCCCTGCCAAGTAATGACATGAATATGACTTTAGTCCTTTCCTAATTTAAGTCAACTTGACTATCCACATTTCATTTTTATTTAATTAATGACACAAAATAGTAGTTTTCATCACTAAGAGCAAAAGTGACTATTTTTGCTGTGCAATAGGTTTTAAAAACGATTAAGCACAAAAAAAAAATAATAATAACTTTTGCTCCGAGTGATGAACAATGTTTTTGATCATAATGTGGAATTATACTTTTAATCATAAAAATCTTAACAACAAAGTTTTATTTTGGAGGTTATATATACAAAGTAAGTAATATGAGTCGTATAGTTCCAAAACGTGTCTTATCCCCAAAAATTCGAAATTGAGATATTGGTACCACTGGATTCGTTATTTAAACCTGAATCTGATTCTGAATAGGTTTTATTCCAAAAAAATCCATAACCAATGTAAAATCAAGTTTGAAAATTTAATTTTATTCCATAAAAGGCTTTATCCAATTTAGTTTTATTCCAAAATGTTCCTAATCCATTTGTATTCCAAAAAGGTCCTACGTTCATTCAGTTGTAATGCCATTTCTAAGTGTTAGTTCCAAACAGATTCATATCCATTTTGGCTGGCTTTGATATAGTATTAATTGTAATTTTATCAAATAAAACAGGTAGGAATGGTTTTATTCCGCAACTTTCATTTTATGCTGAGATATTGCAATTAAATCCTAATGAGGGGGAGCATCTAAATGACGAGGAAGATGGGGAGTTGTGTTTTAGATGTCCAGTAAACCTATACAAGACGAAGTACTTCTGGAAGTAAGATGTAGTTTTGCTGTGTTTTAGCGAACTTCCTTATAGGGAATACGCTATTACGGTAGTAGCCATGGTAAGACTTAAGCCCGGGACCACGTTATTTTTTTCATTTTGAGGTCCCCAGAAGCCAAAAACACAATTTTTTGAAGGGTACCTCCGATTTTGATGAAATTTGGTATGAAGGTGTTAGACCAGGTCTATTTTCATGAGTTTGCGAACCAGCATTGTCGGGTAATGGGAACAGGGTTTTATGGGGTTTCAAAGGTGTCAAAAACAAATTTTTGGCATCTTTGGACCTAATTTTTTGAATTCATAAATTTTAACTGAAACCATTTAAAAGAGGTTAAAAACAATCAATTTGGTATTTTGAATATTTATCTTAGCATAATTGGTTACGGGGAAATCCCAAAAATGTGTTTTCCATGTTATTCTTATAAGAAATCAAGAAAATCCTATATCTTGCTTATTTATTGACATAACTTAATCAAATTTGGTATTTGCATTATCTAGATAAGGTTTAACTTATACTTGCTTACAAAACCTATATGGTGGCAAACCTACATACTCACCCCCATGGGCTTTATGGGGGAAATAAAAATTGCCAGAGCTTGATACAATTTTGTGTTTACATTTACCAATTATTGATACAAACTAAAACTAACAACACCCAATGGCAGCAAAGCTACATATTCAATCTTATGGTGTTTTAATGGGGAAAGCAAATCATCTGACATTCCATTGGAAATTCGCTGAGTATGCAGGTCTGCTGCGACGGGGGTATTTAGATTTACGGACGGTTTGTTCTTATCAAGGCAATTCTTGGTTCTTATTAACAATACTATTAATCCTCTTAATCAGCTGATAATTTTAGTATTAAAATTTTTCAAACAAAGCCTTATCCATTTTATTTATTTTGTTCCATAAAATGCCTTATCCAACCAATTATGTTCCAAAACAAGTCTAATCCAAAATTTATTCCAAAAGGTTCCTTATCCATATTAAAATATTAAATTAAAAATACATCTCTATCATGATATTAAAAATCTATATTGCTTTTGTATTAATAAGTCCTAGGCTCCTGAAGTATATTAATATTGGTAGTATGGAAATGAGATATTGTGGCAATGTAGTATCAAAGGACAAAGTAGCTGACACGTTTGCAGACTTTTTTAAATCTGTTTTCACCAATTCATCTATAAATAATACGGTTTCTTTGTTTGCTGGTTTTCCTAAAGAAAATAGAGAAATTTTCTTTACTGTTCCTGAAGTTGTGGATGCTATAAAAAAAATAAAAACAAAAAAATCCTCTGGACCTGATGGTATTCCTTGCTATGTAGTTAAAGGCTGTGGTGAAGTATTAGCTGAACCTCTATGTTTTCTCTTTAATCTTTCAATATTTTCCTGTGTTTTCCCACAAAGGTGGAAGGAAGCAAATGTGGTTCCTATTTTTAAGTCTGGAAAAGCTGAGAATATTGAAAACTATCGTCCTATATCGTTGCTTAATTCTTTTGCTAAAGTTTTTGAGTCTCTTTTATACAGGCATATATATAATGCTGTCAAAATGAAAATATCTCCAAAACAACATGGATTTCTCCCCTGTAAATCAACAGTCACAAATTTAATGGAATTTACTTTTGACATATCATCTGAATTAGACACTGGTGGACGCGTAGATGTAATTTATACGGATTTTTCAAAGGCTTTCGATGTTGTTGATCACTCCATTCTATTAAAAAAACTTTCCAAATTTAATTTTTCTTCAGCTTTTGTTAGTTTTATACAATCATACTTAAAAAATCGTTGTCAATTTGTCACGGTTTCAAATTTAAAATCAAGTATGTATTCAAATACGTCAGGTGTCCCTCAAGGCTCAAATCTAGGTCCCTTACTTTTTCTCATATTTATTAACGATCTTCCTAGTGAGATAGTGGATTCAAAATGTCTATTATATGCGGACGACTTGAAATTGTATAGACATATCCGAAACAATAATGATTCTGCATTATTACAGTCATCACTTGATATCCTTGACTTATGGTGCCAACAAAATAAGTTGTTTCTTAATGTTCGAAAGTGTTTTGTAGTGTCTTATTCAAGGAAAAAAGATATAGTTCCTTATGGTTATTCAATAAATGGATCAAAACTTCAAGTGGTATCTCAAATAAAAGACTTAGGTGTAATATTTGACTCTTCTTTTAAATTTGAAATCCATATAAATAAAATGATAAATAATGCTTACAAGATGTTGGGTTTCATAATTCGGAATACAAAATTCTTCACCTCAGTACACTCTATCAGTATGTTATATTTTTCGTTGGTCAGAAGTAGATTTGAATATTGCTCTCTAATTTGGGATCCATTTTCACTAAACAGTATAACTTCTATTGAAATTATTCAAAATAAATTTTTAAGATACTTGTATCATAAAAGATTTAATGTCCCCTGTAATAGAGATTTATCAACAGTTGTTTTAAGAAATTTATTCTCTTTTGATTCCCTTTCAATAAGAAGAAATAAAAGTACAATTTTGTTTTTATTTAAGCTGGTTCATGGTTTTGTTGACAGCCCATTTTTATTAAGTAAATTTAACCTGTACGTTCCCAGAAATAATCTGAGACCATCTTTAGTTTTTTTTTATTCCGCGTTGCCACACAGTTCAACATTACAATTTATCTTTTTTCAAGGCTTTTAGATTATTAAATTTATACAAAGATGAAATTGATCTGTTTAATTGTAATTTTAGTTTATTTATGAACCAAATGGATAGATTATTTAATTAACTAGTATTTTTTTGTATTAATGTATGTATTGTAAATGTATAATACTGCACTTGTATTTACCGTAATTTATTTTATACATTTGTTAATCCACACACACACAAAGTTGTTCTTTTCTTTGTTTATGCCTAGTTTATTGTTTGCATGTAATATATTTTCTTGTACTGGTTTGAATATTATATTTTTGTAAATCTTTGTTTGTTTTCAAGATAGCTGTTTTGGGTAATGTCCTGTAGCTATTATGTAATGAATATGTCAATAAATAAATAAATAAATAAATAAATAAATAAATAATATTTATTAAATATCTTAACAAAAACATTACTAAACAGTTTTTCCTCTCTCCTGTAAATTTTCAAAAAGTGGACAAGACACGATTTGGAACTATACGACTCAATATAGTGTTTAACTTTCTGTTATTTGCAAACTATGCTTTTTAAAAATGACGTTTGAATTTAGAAATTCTGCATCTCAAAGTTAATAATATGCTTATCAAACAGCTGACTTTTCAGTCCTAGGACAAAAAAGAAATGTTTTTTGTAGGCCTACTATTAAGAGAACAAAAAACAGGCTGATTTTGTTCAGAATGATAAAAAATATTTTACATAGAATAAAAATGAGTGACCTTAGGAAATGAAGAAAGTACTTTGAGAAACATTTAACCATATCTTATCAATCTTACAAAATAACTTATACGAACTTCTTATACTATAAAATGAGTACTGTTTGTACAAGCAGCATTTTTTCAAACAAGTCTTTACATTTTTTCTATTGTGGGGTTCTGGCCTCAAAAATATCGGTTGGAGCTGCTCCCATAACTAAGAAAGATCCGGTTTTTGTCCTACCGACCTTCAAAGTTCCCATATTATCCTTACAGATTTTTTTAGCTATTAAATTAAAATCTGATAAATTTAGAAAAAAGTGTTACATTTTTTACCAGTGGTTCATGAAATTTGAGCCAATTGGCCTAGCAAACGAAAAAAGAAAACAAACAAGCTTGTTGTGAAGGGAGTAAGCGGAGTGAACGAGCTTGTATTAAAAGTTTTACTAGTTTACTGAGCAAAAACAATCTCACAGCACCTACTACTAAAAAAAAAAAACAAAAAAAAAAACAAAAAACACAAAAATAAATAAAATTTGAAAAGGCCTTTTGCAGATCTTTCAGTGGCTCTCTACGAAGCTTATAGGAGTCCGCGTTCCCTGTTTTATAAATAAAACATCTAAAAAAATTAAAAATTCAAATTCAAATTTATTTATTCCACAAATTAAAAATATTGCAGTACAGAAAAAAAACTGTAATCAGATATAAAATTGCTAAAAAAATTATTAAAAAATATAATTATAAAAAAATATGATAAGTCAGTTGTATGGAGACCTTATCAGTGCCTCTGCGCCTTCCGCCCCAAGAAGGAAAAGCCTCTCCTGTATGATACGACACTGCCTCCCTCAGCCTTGTTGAATTGAAAGTGGTATATTTCTGTAAACTCAGTGAGCTACGTAGACGGGACTAGTCAAATATAATTTCTGATTTAGTACTGGGATTTTCAAAATTTACTCTTTGTCTGCCTCTTGTTTCATAATTGTGATTAAAGACTGTAAAAAGACTATTTCTGTTCGTTTTGATGTATATTAAAAGTGTTTTCAGGTATGATTGTCTAGTGGTTAGTACAGGAAATTCTTGAAATAATAAATTTGAATTTTTTCGGATTGTTTTCTTTAAAGTAGTTTTGATAATTGCTTTCTGAGTTACATTGAGCAGTTCCAGTGTGTAGAAGAGGAGGCAGCCCCCCACCCCAAGACTCCATATTGCACGACTGATTGCACATAGGCAAAGTAAGACTTACTGCAGTGATCCGCGGACAGGACCTGGCTTAACTGTCTGAAAGCGTAAATGGGTTTTCTGAGTTTTTGCTTTTAATACTGAACGTGTGGAGCCCAACATAATTTATGATCAATAATTACACCAAGGTACTTATTTTGCTCCACACGTTGCACTACATTACACTCACAGTCAGCTGTCCGCGGATCAACACAAGAGTGCAGCCGCAGCTCCCTCTGGCCTGGATCCTGATCAGTTCTAAAAAATATCGGCAAACGCTTTGTTTTATCTATGTTGACTGTGAGGGTATTATGATCAAACCAGTTTCTTAATTTCACCAGATCCGAGGAAGCCGCAGCGTAAGCCTTCTCCCACGCGCAACCAAAGGACACAACGTTGTGTCGTTCGCAAAAAGGAATAATTTGCCCTGGATGTTCATTTTAGTTATGTTGTTGATATAAATTAAAAATAATAAAGGACCAAGCATATTCCCCTGAATAACTCCAAAGTTAACGTCAACAGTGTCACTTTTGAAACCCTTAATTTTAATAATCTACTTTTGCTGAGTACAATAGCTAATTAACCAATTTACTACTAAAACAACAATTATCAAATATTTAAACCAAAAGTATCTTAAAATACATACTTGTTGCGCTGAGAAAATCTAGACGTTGACTTTTGTGTTTTGTGGTGCAGGTGGTGGGAGGAATGCTGACGCAGAAGTTTGGCACCAAAGCAGTGTTCGGCTACTCTCAGCTGGCCACGGCTGTCTGCTCCCTGCTGATACCCTCAGCTGCTGATATACACTACGGGGCCATCATCTTTCTGAGGTCCATTCAAGGAGTTGCGTCGGTGAGTCACCAAACACCAACGTTCGCCTTCTCTGGTCGTTTTGATTTCAGCTGGAGCAAAAATTGCTATTGCTTGTAGTTTATTTAAATTACATGAGAACTGATGCGAGGGTTAGGTCCCATGGGATAAATAGAGTTATTTTTGGCAGCCTACAGAAGGACTTTTCAGGAGGAATGGGGAAGAGATAGTATTCCAAGACAGCCAGCCTCTGTTGCCAACTATTGAACATCAAGTATGCATGTCAGTGTTAAGGTAGAGGTGCAAGTTGGTAACAATAGAACTAGGACAGCTGATTTCCTATACAAAATGAGCGCCTTTATCAAATTTTTCTTTGTGAAAATGGTATTTGGACACTGTTGCTTCTGATGAATTAGTGTGGAACGCTGCTTAGCCCAAAAGCAGATTTACCCCAAATCTAAAAAATTCATAACTTGGGAAGGCAATTTACTGTACAAGCAATAATGTATGTGAAATTAGAAAAGAAAGATTGAGTCCAGTTATGCTAAGAAATATTTTCTTAAATTTGATGACAAATTTATGCAGGATAAATTGTTGAAATGTTTGTACATATGTATGAAAAGAAAAGGTAATAAAAAATATGCAGATGAATGTGAAAGGAATGAGAATGAATCCAATTGTTTGGCCACCTGCATTTAAAATTTCAATAAGATGAACTTCTGATTACCATAAGAATTGATATGAGACATAAAAACACATTTTGCATGAACACTTGATTAATTAGTGAAGTGTGTAACAAAATAGATACCTACTTGTGATTGCAAATGTAAAATGAATAAAAAACTTCCACCTACAATATACAAAATATATGTTCATCCTGATTATTTTGTTTTTAACTATACTGGAACAAATCAGAACCCCTTACATATCCTATGGTTCATGTGAATGAAGGTGCTCCTCTCTGCCAGAGTTTTAAGTTTTACTTTGAGTGGAATAACCTCCAAAGGTCATGCCCTAATACAGTACATGTAAAAATGTGAAGCAAGTTGAACCTTAACATTTTTTTTAAAATTACGAATTAGGATACCGTACCCTTTTCTTAATTTGGGTCTTAGAGTATTTTGCATTAATGTTGTAAAATTAAAATCTTTCCATTGATTACAGTTAGCTTACCCAGTATATAACCTCAATAAAGAAGAAAAACAATCAGAGGTAACATTCTTATGGAAGAAGCACATAATGCCTTGCTAAAACAACCTCGGATGTTGAACAGAGTAAGGATATAACTTAATGAATAACCATGGAAGCCTTTCCTTCGTTATTGTGAACTCTCATCCTATTTCCTTGATTGACAGTTTATTAATGAACTATTAAGTGGAACCTCTGGTCGTTTCTTCTCTCAAGCAAAATAAAAACAAAATATGTAAATTATTCTGGTTTTTATATGAGTTAAGGAATATTTTATTTCATTTTTGGGGTCTTTTATTTTGAAAATAATTTTCAATATTGATTTACTAATTAATTTTTGAATAGATTTGGAACTGTCAGCGTGTACTGGTTGGTTTTTTTTCAGAGTTCTGCTGGTCTTGGTGTGCTATATATCTAATACACATACCCCGTATGTGTATGCATCTACCTTGTATTTTATTTTTAGGGCCTGACGTGGCCGGCTATGTACGCAATCGTCGGCCAGTGGATTCCCGCCATTGAGCGAAGTCGGTTTATGTCTTCATTTCAAGGTTCTTATTTTGTACTCTTAAACTATTTGTAATGCAAAACAAATACTGGTGCTACTAAAGTTACATATTCTTTTACCAATCAATATTTAAGTTTTTAACATTTTAGTGACATTTTAGTTCTTTGAAGAGATAAAAGACAATATTTTCATATTAACAATATTCTAGTACTGGTATGATCTCTTTCTTTTTAAAAGAATAGATTAAACAAGGCTATGGTTTGATTTTTACAATGACATTTTGCTGTATCACAATTATATATATTCCAAAACTTGTAGGATAATTCTGGTTGAATTATGGTTTTCAAATATTAGCTAATATTATTTTAAAAATCTAACACATTCATTGATTTTAATTTTAAAATGGGCATTGTAAATGGAAAATTTAAATGACATGACTTTTATTAGCATGTTGTAAAGTTATTATTTTATAATAATTTACAATTATATTCATTAAAAAAGAACATTTTTTAGCGAATTTCCCCATAGGGAATACGCTATTACGGTAGTAGCCATGGTAAGACCTAAGCCCGGGACCACTTTACTTTTTCATTTTGAGGTCCCCAAAAGCCAAAAACACCGTTCGTTCATTTTCATATATATGTATATATATATATATATATATATATATATATATATATATATGTGTGTCCGTGGTACCGATAACTTTTGAAGGGGACCTCCGATTTTGATCAAATTTGGTATGAAGGTGTAAGACCAGGTCTATTTTCATGAGTTCGCAAACCAGCATTGTCGGGCTATGGGAACGGGGTTTTATGGGGTTTCAAAGGGGTCAAAAATGGGTTTTGGCATTTTTGGACCTAAATTTACAAAATTCATCAATTTTAACTAAAACCATTTAAAAGAGCTTAAAAAAACAAACAATTTAGAATTTTGAATCTTTAAAATAGCTTAACTAGTTATAGAGAAAATTCAAATCAAGTTTCCCATGTTATTCTTATGGGTAAATCATTAAAAAGTTATATATCGCTTATTTATCAACATATCTTAATAAAAATTGTTATGAACCTTCACTAGGTGGTGAGTAATTAAGATTTGATAAAAATCCCACATGGCAGCAAACCTACATGCTAAATCCCATCATATTCTCATGGAAAATAAGTGTATAATGGGAGCAAGAGAGATGGAGATAATAAGGTATCTGTTCCTAATCAGCTGATCAGCTGTCTTCTGCATATTTGTCAAATTTGAAATGTTTATTTTTTGTTATTTGTAAATAAATCATTCCATTTGCATGGATGCTTTGGATATGCACTTTTTTACTGTTAAAAAAGTCATTTATTGCAATATAAATATTAGTATATAAATTATTAAATAGAAATAATTTACTCAGAAATATAATGTCATTAAATATATTATATTTCCTTGTAAAGATTATTAATTATATAATATAGCCACAAAGTTCTTTGATGTTAAAACAAAAATTCTTTGGAAATTCGCTGAGTACGCAGGTCTGCTGCGACGGGGGTATTTTATATAGCACTGGGACAAATAGATCACAATAACTACATTTTTATTACTTGAAAGTTCCTGAGGTATATTCTTTTAAGAACATTAATTCAAACATTTAAAAGAAACACATATAGCAACACTGCCATTGTCCTTTGATAGTATTCACCAAAATTTAAATTTATATTTCATTAAATTGTTAATTAATTTGTGATTACAATCTGTTTTCTTAAACACTGTGATCAGTCAAAGTGTCTAAGGCCCTGGTTCTCAATGCTGTTGCAGTAATTTCACATATATTTTTAATTGTTTAATTTCTTTTACTTTTGTGGGTTAGTCCCTTTCTACAAAACACAATTATTTCCAAATCTTTACCGCAAGTGCAATTTATTTTGTTATGGAATATTTTTTTTGTTGACTGTAAAGTATCAAAGAGAATCAAAATTTCATGTAAAAATAGTAGTACATTTATTTAGTAAAGCAGTTAGTTTTTGTGTTGGTACTGATTTAAAAAAAAAAAAAAAAAAAAAAAAAAAAAAAAAAAAAAAAAAAAAAAACATAAGTTTGCAATATTCTTGATCTAAAGCAATATTTGCCTTTGAAGAATCTTTGTATATAATTTATCATTGGCCATTGAGGAGGAAAAATTAACTATTACAGTGTAAAGGAAATTTTATCAGATATTCCCTCCAAATATTTTGCAAGTTTTAAAATTTTCTTTATAGATTCGACTCATTGTGATGTCTCAGTCAAAGGTTTGTATTCTGATGGATAAACTCATAAAATTTGACTGTGAGGAGTCAATTTTCGATCGGCTTCAACAGAGCTGTGTTTTGCAGGCTTCAGTTTTGGCATCGGGCTGACGTATCCGCTGGCGGGGTTCCTCATCGCTCACTCGGGCTGGCGACTGGTATTCTACACGACGGGCACGATCGGCGCTCTCTGGTGCATCTTCTGGTACCTATTTGCGTTCGACGCCCCTCACAAGCATCCACGAATCACCAAACAAGAACTGGACTACATACAGTCCAACATCGGAAACTCTGTGCAGGGAGGACAAGTAGGTGTTTCTTATCACATGAGGTTTAACTTGCATTTTACAGATTGGATTACACAGTAGAACCTCGATAGTTCAACACTCGATAGTTCAACACTCGATAGCTCAACTCTCGGCACAGTCCTTGACAACCTAACATGTCATGACTGATATTTGTCCATATTGGAGATTGACAAAGTTGAAATCGTAAGCAAAGTGGCGAATTACTTGAGTGTTGGTTATGTTTAAGTTAAAGTTTAATTAAAATTTAATGTCTCATCCTAATAAAACTCATGTTTTTATTACCTATGATAAAATGGCCCATATATGCCTTATTGTTCAACATTTTGATAGTTCGACATTTCCAAGTCCACACAAAGTGTTGAAATATCAAGGTTCTACTGTATCAAATTTAGAGTATGTGATTAAAACCAAAACTGCATTCCATAGGTTTCCAGATTTGTAACATCAGTCCTGAGAAAACTATTTGAGAAGTTTTAAAACCAAACCCGACTGTTATTGGTCATTGGGCTGTTACTGAATGATCAACTGAGCTGTCCATTACTATGCGTAGTACGCTATGCTACAAAGCATACCGTAGCTACACAAGGCATATCACTCATTTTACACTTGTCAATTATCCATGTTTGTCCAGAAATAGCTTTTTACAAAATGAGGCGTGGTTGAAATTAATTTTGATGAGGACCCAGCCCAAAAAAATTGTTGTTGTATCAAACACACAGCGTTTGCCAAAGAAAATCACCAACTCTCTGATGTATAGACACATTAATTTCATTGGTCGTTTGAACAATCGGCTATCCCTGTATTAATCTAACCTCTGTAAATATTGCAGTCAATGAAGGTACCATGGACTTCTATCATGACGTCTCTGCCGGCATGGGCCATCGGAATAACAACGTTTGGTCGCATCTGGGTCCACTACACGTTCATCATTCCAGGCCCCATGTACATGAAGACAGTGCTCGGGTTCAGCATTCAAAAGGTAGCATTTACAATCATTAAAACTATAATATTAGTGGGGTCCCAAAAAATATTTTTCAAGTTTATCTCCCACATAGCACACGTTGTCAATTTGACGTCAAAAAGTGATCAAAGTCGTCAAAGTGATGTCAAAGTAAAATATTAAATCAAGTATTGACGTCAAAATGATGTAAAAATTTTGCATTTTTAAATTTTAAAGTTAGTGTAATAAATGAAGAAAAAAACATTTCTTTAAGTCTTTTACAACAAGATAACATCATTATTTCTTTAAAACAATTGAACTCGTTAAAAACTTGACATCATTTTGATGTAAAAATTATGTAAAGTATTTGATCACACAGTCAAAAGATTTACATCAATTGAGATAACTGCAATTTGTTAAACATTTTCACATGAAACAAACATGTAAGGGAACTCTATTTTAAGACCTGTTTGGGAAGACATAAAAATATATAGGCCACGGGAAATGCGTTTGATTTGATCAACGCAAAGAAACTTGAGTATCAACTGGCCAAGTAGTGTAACAACTAAAGTGTGAAGCAGAGAGCACCGTGGCATAGTAGGTAGGGTCGCGGCTTGGGAACCTAGAGGTCCTGGGATCAAATCCTGCCAGCGGCAAAAACTTTTTTCCGCTTCTATAGTTGTTTATCGGTTAAAAATTACCATTTTATTACTTTTGTTTTGCTATTCGGGATATTTTGAATCAATTTTGACAAGATTAGTTTGTCAGTTTGACATCAAAGTGATGTAAAATTGACGTCATAGTTCATCAATTTACTGACATCAATTTGACATAAAAAATCGGGACATTTTTACTTCACATTGACATCAAAATGACGTTTTTTTTTGTCACATTTGAAGTCAATATGACATCAACAATATCAATGACATTGACATATTTTACATCAATTTTACATCAAATTGCCGTACTTGTGCTATATGGGCTGTAACACATATAAGCTAAATATAAGGCAATAACACTTTGTGATTCCTTCTCTTTCTTCCTTTATTCTTTAAACTCTGTGCAATAGCTCAATGCAATAAAACTCTTCATTTTTATGCATAGCAAGGGATTAACAAAAGATATTTTCAGCATACTGTATACACACACACAGCGGTTTTCTGTCTAGTTATTAGCCTGCAAAGTCCATAATTATGATCCAATTTAAAAAGTGCACCGTAAAAATATCTGTTTATTTTGTTGTTGCACTAATCTCAAAAATTGCGTTTGTCTTCACCAAAAATTGGTACCAATCCTAATGCACAATTACAATGTAAACAAAAATTACTTGGAGATGACTTTTAAGGCTACTTTTATACTAGTGACTACTTTTACTGTCGCTGTCGCGCAGGTGTCGTTGTGTTTAAATTATGTTTTTAAATATAACTGATTACGTTCAAAATTACAATTTATTTGCAGTATGATGGAGAACGCTGTACAATTACATCACTCGATATGAAAGTGTTTTCCTGTGCTTAGTCGCATCTCCAATTATTGTCTTCGTCTAGTTAAAACGGAACTGTGCACAAAAATCCACTTTTAGTCCTTGTGATGTAAACTGTTTTTCCAGCTAAAGGAATATTTCAGTGAGACCAGACATCCGTATCACAAGGGGTAAAAGGGAAAAACCACCTCATCTAATTAATCATTTGGTGAGGGTAAGACCCCCTGAAACCTATTTTCTCTTATATATATATATATATATATATATATATATATATATATATATATATATATATATATATATATATATATATATATATATATATATATATATATATATATATATATACAGTCTTGGGGAGTAGCGCGCTACTGTAGCTCCGCTACTATTTTAGTAGCGTCAGTGTAGCTCCGCTACTTTTGAAAATAAGTAGCTTGTAGCTGTAGCGAGAAACATTTTTAGAGTAGTTGTAGCGGATTATTCCGCTACTTTACTCGCTACTATTGTTTCAATAAAATATAATAATTGTGTTTACATTTCATCATTCATTGCTTCTAAATAAACACGAGAGAAGGTTAGTCAGCTGTTATGTTTTTTCTCGTTGGAATTGAAGGTTACTTTCAATCCATTGCCACCACCAGACGCTCCAATTGAGTACCATAACCTCATAACCACAACATGACAATCACCAGTCTTGTTCTCTTTTTAGTTTGCTGACCACTAGATGCGCTAGTAGTATTCTACTAATATGCGCCTATAGAATAGAAACTAAACTGTTGCACTATGCTTGCACACCGCCAGGATCGCTCAGGTCGGCAATTATGGAAAGGAATGTTTACAACAATGAGAAATGACGCTACGTCAATGAATTCAAATAAATAGCCAATTGTTACTGTACTGCCACAACGACTCAACTAACATAACCTCAATTACCTTGATTGATGATTGATGTTAGAAGTTGATGTGAACGTTTACTGTAGGCCTACTTCCCGAACTTTGTAAATTTGTACTTAGTACTTTACAGAGTGCTTCATACTTATATTCTGTTTCTGTAGTATCTAATGTAACAATCAACATCATGGCAATTGGTAGGCCTAAAAGCGAGATTAGCCACTAAACTGAAAAGCTAGTCCAGTCCTTCTTGTGTGCATACGCCAACATTATTAACCCTATTGTGGCCGGTCTAAGAAAAATGTTATGAACTTAATAATATTAAGTTCCTGGTGAAGTAATAAGTTATAATTTAATAAATATTGTTGTTTACGTCTTTGATGTAAGTCTTTTTATTCGACAATTTATATTTTCATGCCACTATTCTGTTTACATTACCTAGGCTCCATAAGAGTCACAAATTATTATATTAAAATGAAAATATGTCTAAACACAATACCAAAAAAAGGAGTAGGCCTATATTTAAAAAAAATTAATTTTACTTTTTAAGTGGGAAAATTGGGTGGTTATATATTACAAGAGAAAAACAGGACCAGATTGCGAAAGTAGCAAAGTAGCTTAAATTGTAGCGAGCTACTTTTTTATTGTAGCTGTAGCTGTAGCTAGCTACTTTTTTGAAAATGTAGCTGTAGCTGTAGCTAAGCTACTTTTTTGAAAAAGTAGCTGTAGCTGTAGCTAGCTACTTTTAAAAAGTAGCTTCCCCAACACTGTATATATATATATATATATATATATATATATATATATATATATATATATATATATATATATATATAGACAAATTACTGGATATTTATCTACTCTCAATCATGGACAACCTTTGAACAACCACAAACCACTTTACAAACACCTGTTTTGCAGTACCCTGCAAGTGTAAAATGTCTTATTAACAAAATATCCAAGCAGCAGTTTAGTTGAATTTAATTTTATCTTTAAATTTCGTAATCTGTTTCAGAATGGAGTGCTCAGTGGTCTGCCATTCCTGCTAAGCTACTTGTCCTCTGTTGTGTTCTGCTACGTTGCCGACTTCCTTGTCACTCGGAATCTTATCAGCCTCACTAACGTGCGGAAGATATTTACTGCCATGTGTAAGTAAATTAATGGTTAGTTATTGTAATGAATAATGGTAAATTTATGATTAGCTTACAAAAAGAATTCAACAGAACTAATAATGTATCCATTATTTTTGCCATACGTATGGTTTAACAGGGACGGTCACAGTATTTTGTTCTTGTCCCAGTGTCCTGTAATTTTGTTCTGGTCATAGTAAAAATTTAATAAAACAGAAAATTTTCAATTAAAAAATATTAGTTATTATTAATATTTTGATTAATATTAATTAATTAATAGTTATTAATTAATATTAAAATTATATATATATTGATAAACTGTTGTAATAACAAATGCTAAGAAATCAGGAAGAACAAATATTTCAGTTATAAAATTGACAAAAAAAATTATTCTGTCCAGATTAACTGAAATGTAGGTTATATTTTGGCCAGTGGTGATCCCTAGTACATATGGTATAATTCTGTAATCAAAAGTTTTGTAATAAAATTGTGAGTATTTCATAAATTGTAAAGATGATGGGAGGGGTCTTAAATTAATGGTCTCGGTCCCCGGTACACGAGAAAATTATTGGTGTATCCATAAAATTTCCAGGAAATGGGATATGACGTAAAAAGTCCTCCATGAGAATATCATGGGGATTCGAAAAACATCTGCTTTGTGTACAATAAAACATTTGTTTTAGTTTGATTTTAATACATGAGAAAGATGATGGAAATGAGTGAAGAAGATATCTATTACTAACTACCTAGAGTGGCAATACTAAGTTTTTTGTGGCATTGAATTAATAAACTATCCAATAAAAGCGTTAGGAATATTAGGAATAATAGAACTTGACAGTTAACTTTTTCTTTGTCATTCAAATAGAAAAAATAAATTAAAATGGTTTGACAATCGTGCTTGTATGCAAATTACAAAAGCCTTTTATCATGATATGGGTGCAATGGGCCCATCAGATGGGGGGGGGGGTGAGTTTTGATTGTTTTACCTTTTTAATATGCCTACTTTGTTTACATTAAAGCACGTGTTTTGGTTTGATTTTAAAACGAGAATCAAATGAACACATTGGAGATGATATATTAATTAATTTAAACTTGATCCAGTCAACAAAGTGGTGGCATTCAGTGAGCAGAATTTCTCCAGAAAAAAATGATTCAAGGTTAATACATAGCTATTTTATCTAGTAACATTTACTCGTTCTGATATTTATTGTTTGTTTTTAAACATCTCACTGTCGTGTCACAGCTCAGGTGATCCCCGGTCTGATGCTGCTCGCTATCGGCTACCTCGGCTGTCACATTACGCTTGTGCTTGTCATCTGGTTCATCGCAGTCTCACTCATCACGGCTTCCTACGCTGGAGCAATGGCTAGCGTTGTTGACATCGGGCCCAATCTCGCTGGTAATTAAACCAACTTTATAAGACCTAGTCTCCAGTATTTAACAATAAAACTGGCTTTAAAATCAAATTAGAAAACAGACTCAATAAGAGTAAAATTAGTACAATTTGAAATAAAAAATTAACTACTGAGCAATAACCCAATTTTTTCAGAAAATAAATGGTTATAATAATAATAATAACATTTATTCCGCCGACAATATTTTACATTGTATGGGAATGTACATAGTTTGGGGAATTTAGTTAAGTCTTTTACTATGTTTCACGATTTAAACATTCACATTGCCAAATTTTATTTCACTAAGTCTTTTCAATTATTATCAGGGATATATTTCCGAATAGGCGGACTAGGCGCGCGCCTAGGGCGGCAAATTTTAGGGGGCGGCAAAATTTGGGTGCATAAATAATTAAAAAAATTGGAGCTTAAATCATAGAAAAATGGTTCGCAAATAATTTTGAGAACGACATTTCGGCCGCTATTTAAAATACTTTCATTAAACATAAAATTATTCAAGATCACCTTAAAGTTAAAACTAAAAGTCAATAATTTATTCTACACGGCTGTGCTGAGTTTTCCGTGCCACCCTTATCCTATTAATTGGTCTGGCGAACGTATGTCGCATCGTTGCTCGCGGTCGCGGGCGAGGGCTTTCTCTCCGCCCTCCCGTGTTAGGCTACTTCGTACGCCTCTAGGTAGCGGCAGCGTCAGGCGCTAATTGTCAATGTAAACATTGTGGTCTTTAGATAGTAGGTAGCCGATAATTCAATTGTGTTTTCTACCAACTTATAATGCATAATCGTGAGTTAAAATGGTTAATTTAAGTGGTTGTTTCCAAGTATCAATTTCCAGTAGTAATACCTTTGACTATATCAACTAACATAATAACATGAATAGACTTCTCATAGCATAGGTGTGTTTGAAACATATTGACGGTGGTTCGATCTTCTGCGTTGTACATGAAGTACAAGTGACATATGATAGATTAATCAGTATTACCACATTACCACTCTCCTCAACCAAGGATATAGTATATTTCATAACAAGAGTGGAAAGTGTCTTTTCCGGGCCGAGATCGAGTTTACGCGCGAGGCTTTAGCCGAGCGCGGAATTTCGATCAAGGCACGGAATAACACTTTCTACTCGAGTTATGAACGATATTTTTCATCACACTGTAGATAATTAATAATAGTAATTAATTAAATAATGCAAGTTTAAGAAACCACCTATGGATGCTCAATTGATTTCCGCAGTACAATGAAAACAGTGATTCTGTTTTACACAGCTGATTACAATATTGAGAACAGCTGATTTAGGGAATAATATACTCTTAGCACTGCTAGCGTTACTTGTGTCAGTAATCATAACTAATTACTAGTGTGGGAAAATCAACAGCTGATTTTCCCTCTCTAGAGAGGGAAAACGGTTTTTCTACACTCTCAGCTGGTGATGAATATAGCTGTTTCCCGTACAGTGTGATGAAAAAACATTTTATAACTGAGGATTATGTTTATGATTTGGTAAAGTGTGTTTGCAGCACTGTAAATCCAGATGAATGATAACAAAATCGATTGTAGCGAACCTGGCGCTGCGTACACGAACTTTCAAGTTTTGGTACCAAACAAAAAGCATTGGATGAGAAGTCTATTCACGTTAGTGTACATAGTCAATGGTAATATTCAATTGACTTAAGTACAACAGTTATTGATTCATTTGCTAGATTAAAATCAAGGACTAAGTGTGAAGTAACTCCAATTAAACCACATTTCATATTATTATTTTAAGTGAAAGTATTTCCTTTTTTTTATTAATTTAGTTTCTTTGTAAATAAACCCGTTAAGTCATCTTCACCTTTGGGCCAATAGCCCCATTGTTGAGCAGCCGGCAATGTTAACCATACGGCTTTTAATGCAAAACATTGTATTTTATTCCCTTGTTTCGGACGCTGTTTTTCAACAGATTTTCTTTAAACTTGGTAAGTGTTTAGTTGTAGTTATATTATAGTTATATTAGGTCCCTAATAGCTAAAAAGTTTGAAAATTTTACAAATATTACTCTCTGTGACGTCACAAAATAAATAGATTTTCCTTAGTAGGCCTAATATTTTTAAGTTTTCAAAATTTTGAGGTATGAGGGACGTAATATAACTATTCAACTAAACACTTACAATGTTTAAAAGAAATCGGTTGAAAAACAGCTTCCGAAACAGGGGGATAAAATACCACGTTTAGCATAAAACCCGTTTGGTTAACATTGCCGACTGCGCAACAATGGGCTACTGGCCCAAAGGTGAAAATGACTCTTAAGAGCCCATATCTTTTCATGCAAGGTCTGTAGAGGAAAAAGCATAACTTCTTCATAAGGTCAGCTTGATAGATTTTTTTGTATTCCGGATATGAAGCGTCAAAACTAAAACGGAAGTCAAGTTACGTTATAATATTTACCATTACACACAGCTAGTTGAAAAAGAGAATTAAGCAGTCTTGCCACGGGTACGATATTTATCGTAACGACACCATATATTAGGCCTATACACCATTTTACATTTGGATTACTAGTAATACAACAATAATAACAAATAGTAATAACAAACCATTAGGTATTACCAAATTGACCAAATTAACAATCATCAATAAAGGTAAATCTAAAATTATAAATTCTACTCTAGTTTGCTTTGAAATTACTTATTTTAGTAATAGTTGAGAGAAAAAATCCCCAACGCAAACGAGAACGATTGTTGTTTTCTGCAGGGTTGGCAATACTTGAAGGTAACAAAGAGTAAAATGTTGGTTTCTTAACACTTTTTTAACCAACAAAAACTCTGTAGCGACATTCACGGATGCCGCAGAAATTGACACCATTACTCTTATGGGATGTAGCTCACCTGGCACTACAGTCATCTTGGTTTTCATGTACCGTTTTCGCCCCGTAATACGCGATTATGACTTCTGATTGGATACAACAATGTTGCATTCCAGCATGTATCCAATGAGACTCGCTTTTTGAATGAAAACGGCGCAACAAATGCGTTCATAAAAAGTGCTCAAAATGTATTATGTTTGTTGATGCATTTTCAAAACGCAATTACTTATTACTTTTCTACAAAATCAGCTGACACGGCGTGTATTAGGGTTAGTGAGGTCGGGGAGCGCGCTGACATGTTGGTGGTGGTGATGATGGTGGTGGTGGGGGGGGGGGGGGGGGGGGGCGGCGGAAAACTTCGCTGCCTAGAGGCGGCAAATACTTAAATACGTCCCTGATTATTATGGTCACAAAATATTATTAAGTATTATCGATTATGGTCACAAAGTTTGGTGGCTGTTAAAATTGAACACACACCCACTTTTGTGGCCAAACTATTGTCAATGTCATCTGTTTATTATGTTATAGCAGTGGAATTAATTTGTCTACTAACTGTAGTCAAGTCGAACATCATTGCCCAAACATTTGATCTTAGTTGTAATAGCATTTTTTTCATCTTGGGATATTCTTTCAGCCAAAAATAGATTGATTGAACTGATTTCAGTTCCTTACATGAATTTTGTAGAATTTTAAAAAAATTATACTGGTAGCTAATATAATATGAAAAGATAGATTGTTTATTTGTTGCTTTGAACATTTTCATTTATCTTCAGGAAATCTCTTTACTATGAGGAAGAAATGTGGTGGCCACATTATTTTATTAAATTTTTATTGAATCTTTCCGTATGTTTCAGGTCCGATTCTCGCATTTGCACAGACAATACACATGACAGCTAGTTTCCTCTCGCCAATAGTGGCGGGCTTCATTCTCAAACATAATGTAAGTAATTAATTAGGAATGAAAAAATATTATTTCACATTGTAATTATGTTTATTGAGATTATAATTATGTATTTTACTAGGAGAAAACATTTAGGTTAACACATCAAGTTTAAAATTGACTTTTAGGATTTATGATATAAAGATGTCATCGCGCAAAATTTATAAAATATTTTTGTGGGCAGCACAATTGGTCAAATAATGTATTGTTAGATTATATTATTCTCAAGTTATATTTATTTTGAATTGGGATGGTTAGTAATCTCCTTGTAGGTTTGCCCCACCCCTTTTTGATTACTTGTTTGTTTGTCAGTTTTAAGTGTTTAAGGCAAGGCATACACATTGAATTTATTCACTTGACTTAGTGTCAAAGTTTCTTTGCTACAAAACAAATTTGTAGACTATTTATCATTTTCAGTTTTCCTGATCTATGTACATCCCAAAATTTTATAATTGATTAGTACGGGCAATATAGTACCCCAATATTAGCAAATGGTTGAGTTTCTGAGGAAAAGTCCATAACAAAAACTAACAAAACCGTACAGCGTTTAATAGGATATGGCAAAGCCATAAATGTAATATGTTGTGTTAAAATTTACACCATTGCAGTGTAATATACTATGACAAAATTAATTTTTAAATACGAATATCTTTGGTTACTAATGTCTTTGGGTGTTGCTTCAAAACTTTTCTGCTTTATTATTTACAGAGCCAGGCTTCAAACCATGTAAACGCAGTTTCCGCTGTGGTAGGTTAAATGTGAAAGAAACCGTTTGTCAAGAATTAATTGTTTAAACTAAAATAACTATTTACCTTTAACAACATCAACTTATTATTATCTAAATAAACTTTACGTGTTAGACTAAACCCCTGTACCTACTTTTTCTAAACTTTCTTCTTCTAGGAATGGTTATTTTACAAATATCTCCTCCTAAAAAGTCAACATCATTCCATGATACTTTGGAGTTGTTCCCACTGGCATCGCACTGGGCGACGTGGTCGTCATTTATTTCTTCTGCCATTTTAGCTCCAGATATTTTTTTCCTGTTTGTAGAAGGCAGCTTTGCATAAAAATTCCCTTTATTTGGCTTTGAATTTCTTCAAGTTCTGTTCATTAACTTCGATGAAACTCGTTGTAAATTTTAGTGCTACAATAGTATGGAATTTTTCTGGCCAAAGATAGTCCGATTTTAGGAATATGTACGTTATTTGCCCTACAAGTGTTGCAGCGGTGTAGGCTACTTCACTGTTAGTGATAATAATCTCAGGATGTCTCTTTACAAGCAAAGCCGACTCCAAAATAAATATAGATGTAAGTGTTAGGATTTTGAGGGGTTTGCAGTGAGCAAGACTGGGGGGTTCCACATGTCCTTCTAACAACACGTTTTTGGAGAATAAAATCCTTCTGGCCTCAGCACTATTGCCCCAAAACACCACACTATAGGATATAATACTACAACTGTGGAAACAGTCATAGTAAACGTTCATGAGCATCACTTAAAGTCTGACAAGTCTTTGAAATCGAAATACCAAGTAAATGATGGATGTTAAAACCTTTTGGAGATGGCATTAATACGGCTATCCCACTTGAGATCTTCCTGAATATAAACACCCAAGTATCTGGCCTTGTCCCTACTCTAGATTGTAATATCAATAAATTGGTGAAAATTCAGGCTTCTTTCCATTGAGGAAGTTAAGTATCTTTGAAATTTTTTAGAGTTCAGGAACAAAAAAACTTTGCTGCACCTGGCAGACATTTCATTCAGCTGCTCTGAGTATTATCAACCATCCTTAAGAGTCATCTTCACCCCTGGGCCAGTAGCCCATTGTTGCGCAGTCGGCAATGTTAACTATACGGCTTTTAATGCAAAACATGGTATTAGATTCCCCTGTTTCGGACGCCGTTTTTCAACCGATTTTCTTTAAACTTGGTAAGTGTTTAGTTGAATAGTTGTACTATGTCCCTCATACATCGAAATTTTGAAAATTTCACTAAATTTTGAAATATTACTAAGAAAAATCGAGCTATTTTGCGACGTCACAGAAAGTAATAATTGTTAAATTTTAAAAATTTCGAGGTATGACGGACATAGTATAACTATTCAACTAAACACTTACCAAGTTTAAAGCAAATTGGTTGAAAAACGGCGTCCGAAACAGGGGAATCAAATACCATGTTTTGCATTAAAAGCCGTATGGTTAACATTGCCGAGTGCGCAACAATGGGCTACTGGCACAGGGGTGAAGATGACTCTTAAGAAGGAAAACATCCCCACAGCAGAGCTTCAGCAGGCTGCATGGCACCTCATCCACACCAGAACTCTTCTTATAGAGGAGATTGAGATTACCTACTTAATCTCATTGACTGATACAGGGGTCAGCACAAACCGGTTCTTGTCAGGGTCAGGCGGAACAAAGGCCACCTCAGCAATAGCGCAAGTCTTGAAATCTCATCAGTGGAATATTTGCAAAAGTCATTCACCATAGTAACAGGGTTACTAATCAGGACTTTATCATTTTTCAAAGAGATTTTTGCAAGAGTATTATAGTTCTCATCACTTAGAGTATGAAACCACCGACCATGATCCCTTGATAGCATTACTAGATTATATTATTCGGTCACAAAAAAGGTGTTCTTAGTGTCACCCACCAGGGTTCTTAGTGACAGCTCTTGGCCGATCACCACCAGTAGAGGAAGGTGCCCTATATTTCCAGTACATTTCCAAGAGGGCCTCATTCAAGAGCACAGCTTCCTCACCCATCCAAGTTTAATACTATACTCACCAAGAGTCTCAAAAGTGAACATAGAGAAACTCACATGAAAAACATACTAGAGGATTATAAAAATCAGTGTTGGGTAGTAGCGCGCTACATGTAGCGCGCTACTGTAGCGTAGCTACTTTTTTAGTAGCGTCAGTGTAGCTCCGCTACTTTTGAAAATAAGTAGCTTGTAGCTGTAGCGAGCTACATTTTTAGAGTAGTTGTAGCGGATTATTTAGCTACTTTACTCGTTACTTTGGTTTCAATAAAACATAATGGTAGTATTCCGGGCGCCTCACCAGAGTAACCAAAACGGTAACTGTCGTCTGCTAACAATACAAAAATGCCTTGTTAGCAGACGACAGTTACCGTTTTGGTTACTATGGTGAGGCGCCCGGAATACTACCAATAATTGTGTTTACGTGTTTACATTTCATCATTCATGGCTTCCAAATAAACACGAGAGAAGGTTAGTCAGCTGTTAGCTGTTATGTTTTTCGCTCGCTGGAATTGAAGATTACTTTCAATCAGCGTTGCCAATTCGAGGGTAATTACCCTTTTTGAGGGTATTTTGGACCTTCGAGGGTATTTTCGAGGGTAATCGTTTTTGCTAATTAAAGGATAATTTTACTGAAATTGTCAAGTTTGACTCAGATATGTGAATTTTTGGGAATAGGTTAAAATCAGAAGTAGATTTAATACAGGAGTGATTGATATTACTTGAAAGCTAACACCAACTAAACAGCTTATACACTTATATTAATCACCCCTGTGTGCTAACAACTTAGATGGTGGGTAAATTTAGTGATTTTCTGGTATTTTGGCACTTTTGAGGGTATTTGAGGGTAATTTTGGCAAGGACCGAGGGTAATTTGATGAAAAGTGATTGGCAACGCTGCTTTCAATCCATTGCCACCACCAGACGCTCCAATTGAGTACCATAACCACAAAATGACAATCACAAGTCTTGTTCTCTTTTGTGTTTGCTGACCACTAGATGCGCTAGTAGTATTCTTCTACTACGCGCCTATATTATAGAATAAAAACTAAACTGCTGTAATATGCTTGCGCACCTCCAGGAATTAAGGAAAGGAATGTTTACAATAATGAGAAACGACGCGACTTCAACGAATTCAAATAGCCAATTGTTACTACTGGCCTAACGACTCAACAACATAACCTCAACCACCATGATTGATGTTAGATGTTGATGTGAACGTATATACCGTACTTCCCGAACTCTGTAAATTTGTACTTAATACTTTACAGAGTGCTTCATACTTATATTCTGTTTCTGTAGTATTTAATCTAACAATCGACATAATGGCAATTAGTAGGCCTAAAAAAGCGAGATTAGCGACAAAACTGAAGATGCTAGTCCTTCTTGTGTGCATACGCCATAACCCTACCGTGGCCGGTCTAAGAAAAATGTTATAAACTTGTGCAGATAACTTAATAAATATTGTTGTTTACGTCTTTGATGTAAGTCAACAAAGCACTGGTTGATTCGGCAATTTATATTTTCATACAACTATTCTGTTTACATTATCTAGGCTCCATAACAGTTACAAATTATTATATTAAAATGGAAATATGTCTAAACACAATACCAATAAAAGGTATAGGCCTATATTTAACACGTTGAGTGCGGGCTACGTTAATTAACGTAGTGCCACAGTGGCGCGGGAGGCGGCCTACGTTAATTTACGTAGGTCTCCTACCCGAAACATATTGGTTCACTGTGGGCTTAGCCATTGCTGGAAGAGGCTGATTCGCTCACCGCCTGTTGTGCCAGTCCCTGTGCTCACAACGGCGTAGTTCGTTTTCCGGTTCGCCAATTTGGGGGGGGGGGGGGTGGGGAGAGCAGTGGCACTTAAAGCGGCCTGCGTAATATTACGTAGCACTCTCGAATCGTGTAACATTGGTTCATTTGTTTAGTTTGGGTTTTAGCCATTGCCGGGAGAGGTTATAAGTGCTCGCCGTTTTTGGTGCTGTCCATTTTCCCGGTTAGCAGACGATCGTTTGCCGGTTCCCCCGGGGCGCGTCGTGAACGAAGTGATTGGGCTTCACAGTGTTTTATATTGTTACTTTTTGTGTTATTTGCGCAGTTTAGCAGGTAATTAAGACTAATCGGTGGAGAACGTGTATTCTGATGATAAAAATCGCTTCGATGAGAGTTTTAAGTGACGATCCCCGGCACCACTGGCGGATTACGTTAATTTACGTACCGGAAATGACGTCATGATATTTGACAGAAAATAGATGAATAGACAACTTCTGACGACTTTTTAGCAACATACAAGCAATTACCTAGTGATTAAACAAAAAAAAAATTTTCGCATTTTTGATGACCCCATATATGGATTTTCCGCACTCAACGTGTTAAAAAAAAAACTTGATTTTACTTTTGAGTGGGAAAGTTGGGTGGTCATACATCACAAGAGAATAACTGGGCCAGATTGCGAAAGTAGCTTAAATTGTAGCGAGCTACTTTTTAATTGTAGCTGTAGCTGTAGCTAGCTACTTTTTTGAAAATGTAGCTGTAGCTGTAGCTAAGCTACTTTTTTGAAAAAGTAGCTGTAGCTGTAGCTAGCTACTTTTAAAAAGTAGCTTCCTCAACACTGATAAAAATCATAAAATGCATCATTCAGAGATACAAAATCATCAATGTCCATGCAAGCCCAAATCTGCCTTCTAGAGAGGATTTTGAACATATTATAAGTTAACACGTTGGCTACCGAACGTCACACATATGTGACGTAATGTTAAAAAAAACCTTAAATATAGACCAGCGTCACATATTTTTTTATGTGTCGCTCAAGGTGTTTCCAGTGTACCGACGACACACATATGGGACGCAGTCACGGTTCAGTTAAATGACTTGCCAAGCCCATTTGGTCCACTGAATCGATCTAAAACCTGTTTATCGGTCTATAGGAATGTGTGACACAAATGTGTGTCGCTTGGTCTCTGGGTACGACCTCAATTTTTTTTTGTTTACAGATTTTCAAAGTTGACCATCTTGTCTGCTCACATGTTGTCATTAGTGTTTGTTTACTACACATTCCAGATGGCGTTTTTTATTGCGTGACACATTGTCCTGTATATTTTAGTATTTTTTAGTGTAGTAAAACCATTTTTCATTTATTTCCCAGCCATCCAACTCATGACACATATGTGAGACAGTCGGTCTATAGCAAACAAACATAATACAAAATATTACTATAGACCAACGTCACACATATGTGACGCAATAAAAATGCTAAGAGAGTACAGAAATAAATTTTTTCGCCAACTTTTATGAGCAAATATATATGTTACACATCAAATAATATAAAAATAGCGAAACAAAATTTTTGGTCTCTGGGTTAGTGTTTGTCACAATGACTCGGTCTGTGGTGAGAGTATCGAGTACTAGGATCGGTCTGCTGGGAACTCCCGGCGACCCGAATTTCTGACCGTCGGTAGCCAACGTGTTAAAGGAGTATAAATTTTCTTCATTCAACTTTACAAGGATTATTATTAAGAACATTCCCAACATTTAGATAAACAGATAACAGGTGATGGACTGACATATATGTGGGATTTGTGCAGGAACAATGAAACAGTCCAGTTATGACAGAGTCAACAATGAAATAATCAAGCTAGGTCATACTTTTACTCAAGACTCTAGTAGGGCCATGGAACATATAAGGCTAAGGTTATAGCAAATTCACAATTATTTATTTTCTTCATGAGTTGCTCAAGTTATCGATAATTCAAGTCGCCATCATATGAGTGACAGACTTGATCAAGTAAACAGACTTGATTTTAATTATTGATATTAAACACTCAAAATGTTCATCAAATTCCACAAAGTTCTCATCAAAAGGCAGCCTATAAATCACCTGGATAATCAGCTGCGTCTTTTCAATACTCAACAATCCAACACAGAACTCAAATACTCCATTAATACAATGGCTGTCAAATTGTTGATTCGTTGAAAGTACCAATGGCTTAATTCATAGCCTAGAGTCATGCTTAAAAAATTACCACACTGCCACCGGTTGGACCTACAATATTTATCCACAATTCTATAGCCTCGTATTTTAAAAGATTTCAGTTTATGCTTTGTCAGGTTTCAGCAACACTAACGACTTTAGGTTTCTCACTTGATGAAAATACAGGGAACGTAGGGAAACTCACATTATAAACATACAAGAAGGTTGTATCATCAAATGCATCATTCAGAGGTTCCAAATCAATGTCCAAGCAAGCTCAGATCTACCTTCTAGAGGCCTTCTTTCAGCTGATCCTTCATTCAAACGAACTGCATGGGTTTTCAATCTGTGACATGTTTATGTTTGTTTTTAGTCCCATTAACTCCTTGACCGCATTATAACAGATTCTCTAAAAACTTGTAATATAGTCCTACTGTTTGTTGTTTAATGTTAGTGACGTGAAGTGTCTTAGATTAGATTGACACGTAAGTCCCTGATTTGTTTTATTTGACACAAATGGTGTAAATTATACTAGACTGATTTGGAAATTCTGCAAAAGGAAATAAAGCACTGTTTAAACTATTTAGCTGTTTACCAATCAAATTATTTTGGTGATAATTAGGTATTGAGGTTGAACAATGGGTTTCCTAATTTGCAACAATTGTATGGAAAATATTTCTAACTGAAAGTATTGTCTTACTTAGAGTCTGAAATTAACCAGAAACTCCTTAGAAATTCACTGATCCAAAAATTGACTAATTTTGGATTAATCATCCAAAATTTTGTCTGGTTTCACAAAATAATCATTATTTCCTCAACCAAGAGCTATAGCTGATTCTGACATATGTAGATAAATAAGCTACATAAAACTAAATATACCTTCTGAGCACAAAAAGCTCATAATAGGTAATAAGAATCAAAACTCAAAACATAAGGAAAATCATTTCATAAAACTTTGTGAAAGTAAGAGTTCTTATTATTTACCTCATTTTATGTTTTAATCACATGTAAATTCAATTTAATCATTTAATTTCCCAGATGAGCCTCGAGCAATGGAGGAAAGTGTTCTGGGTGGCGAGTTGCGTCGCGTGCGGAACTTACGTCTTCTTCCAGATCTTCGGCACCTCCAAAGTCCAGTCTTGGAACTACCCGGATGGCAAGATCCCCGACGAGGACCTAGAACCTCTGAGCAAGCGGAAGGCCACCCGTCGGGACAGTGCAGACTTTGCGACGGACGGATGATCCACGGGAAGCGTCACCGAGTCGTCGGAGAGTGTGTCCGTGTCGGTGTCGGTGGTGATGTAACTTAACTGCGGCTCCCCCCGTGGAGGGAACAGTGATGGGAACCGCGTATAGCAGAGCCTCCATACACACTTATGTTTTATTACCTTTTAAACCTATATTTTACAATTTGAAGTTTAATTTTATCTCTTAATGTTATTGAAAAGTTTTGACTCAATGATAAAATATGATTTTAGCCATACTGAGAATTACAGATAAAAAATCTTAGTGTAAAATGTCCATGTTGTTTCATGGTAAAAATGGAAGATATTAGACTACTACTTACTGAGTTTTTATACTATGTAGTATTATACTTTATAGTATTATACTTTAGTTCCCATTTCCAGTGAGAAGCAGTAGACAAATGAGGTCTACTTATACAGATTGGTTTTAAAAAAAGGGTCTATCTTGCATTTTTTCGTCTTTTAAATTGAATGAATTATGTATTGTTACTTAAGAGTAAAGTACAATTATTGTAAAAAATTAAAGAAATTATTTAAATTCATCCAAAGTCATATTAAAATACTTATTTATTAAGGTAATGAAATTGTTGATTGCTTCCGTGAAGCAAAATCGTCAATCTTGACTTGAGTTACACACAATAAGAACGTCGAGAACAATCGAGGCCCTGCTGATTTCCATCACGCTTAACTTTGTAGTTAGTATCAGTTTTGTAAGTTTTAGTACGTATAAAAGTAAGAGAAATGATTTAATTTATATTTTTAGTTTAGTGCCATATTAAAAAATTGTGGTTATTTATTACGTTTTGCTTTTGTTTGAAAAATATTAAGCTAATAATGTGCCTGTAGTATTAATAGTATTTTATAGAACCTTATTATTTATTACTTGACTCTTCAGAAAGTTTTAAAAAGCTGTGAGTATTTTAAGAAGTTCATTCTATGGCAGATTTAACCTTAGCTCATCTTAACAATATTGGTAAATACAAGAGGTGAAGTAGAGAATTCCTTCAAATTATTATTTTTATTTTATTAAATCTTTAGATAAGGTTTGCTACTAAAAATATAGTTTAAATTTATAAACATCCAACTAAAAGGCAAAATATGACAATAATTTAAGTAAGCTATAAATTTTGTAATTAAATTTTAATCATGAGTAAAAGGTAAAACACAAATCCGTGTTGCAATGAATATTTCAGTTATTAAAGTATTTAAAGTAAAAATAGTCACAGCTAACTAATTTGTTAACCAATAAAATATTGCTTTTCGCCTTTCCTTATTTAGAGGTAGCTGCACACACCAACCTACTTTTCTCTTTCACTAAAATAATTTCAAAGCCCCATTCATGTGAATCTCTATTACATGTATTCACCCTACAAATATATAGCTTTCTTACAAATTTTTAAACTGCATATAATTTATCACTTTAGCCCAGATATTTAGCCTGGGCACACAATTCAAAATTTAAAATTATTTTCATGTTTCTATATGTGATTGAGAATACATTTTTTTTTGTACAGTAATTTATTTCTTACCTTATACTAGCTTTCTTTATCACTTTACAACTGTATTACACAATATTATTTTGCTTTATGCCCATGTATGTGGGATACCTTATATAAATATAGTTTCATAGCTGTGCCTGCCATATCTATTGTGTATATTACTTTGGATAAGAAATAAACTGATAAGTAAACATGTAAAACTTATAATGTAATTTATAGCCCACAGTGTAATGGACTTGTAGCCTTTTGTGAGTCAAACTAGTAGCCAACTTGAATCAAAGTAGGAATAATAGAACTTTCCATTTGTGATATTTAATATAGGATCCTAAGAGGTTTATTACCGGTACAATTATGATTGTTGTAACATTAGAATAATGCATACAATAATCTGCAGCTATTTATTAGGCACTATTTTTGTAAGTTAGTAAGTTCTTTATTCCAAATCTCTTTGATCCAAATTCTTAATAAGCTTTCAAAATAAGCTTGGAAAATACTTATATCACGTACAAGTTTTAACCAAGTTGAAATATTGCTTAAAAAGTAAGTCTGTATTAAAATATTATTAAATATAGTGACAGAAAATGGACATTTTAGACAGTAAAATGCTTCCTTTGGACATGTAAATTTTAAAAAAAGTTTAAGCAGCCTTAACCTGGTGAATAAAAAGTCAAAACTACATTATAAACATGACATTATGTGATGCATAATTTTAAAAACAACATGTCACTTAATTTTAATTCAAACAATATTATATTTCATGAGATAGTAATCAACAACAATTCAACCACGCGTCTCAAACTTCAACATTCTTGTTTTGCCCTCTCCCGCATATCACTGCTCATATAACAATTTACAGTATTTAATTGGTTATAACTTATCGTGCAGCGTAGTACGTCCCCCTCTTAATAAAAAAAGCATGACTCTTTATAGAAAAGTTTGAGGCAATAAGGAAAATGAATTATCAATATCTTAATAAACTAAGAACTTAAAGCTTATCTAATTTCGTTCTTTGCAATTTTTTAATCCTATCCTGAATGTTAAATAAAGTCTTGCAGGTGGACACAAATCGGTTGGTGGCATCTGGATACATTAGTTTTTTCATGTCGACCAGATGAGAATCAAGTTGACTTGTGACGTATGTTTTTACTGCATTTATTGACAACTGTAGCAGTTTTTACTTTGCTCTTTCTTGAACAAATTCTCACCCATATGAAACTTTGTACTTCTTGTTGCATTTCATTATAAAATAAATAATTAATAAATTAGATCAGGATAGGCATTCCTATAGGTGGTATCGAGATACTAGTTAGTCAGTTTTATAAAGCTGTATGGTAATGTGTAAGGAAAATAAGTGGGAGTTGGACTCATTATAACGACAAATATGGCTGTCAGAGTCCAACATTTGCAAATTCGAGCGCTGTGTAATGGAACAGTAAAATTTTATTTTACTTAGGTAAGTTCCTTGTAGGCACAAATGTTATAACAATTAAATTATATTTTTATAAAAAAATTGTGTTTTTTTCTTTATTACCACGTTGAATGCAGGGGTTTACAGTAGAAACTCCCCAACTATCTTTGCTTTTACTGCTCCTCGGGAATCAACTGCCAGGGACGTAGCCAGGATTTTGAGAAGGGGGATCATACAGAACTGATACCCGGGAGGCCTGAAGAGGAAGGGGGGTGGAAAACTCTAAATACACCCGTTGCAGCAGACCTGCGTACACAGCGGATTTCCAATGGAATTTGAAATTTTTTATTTCCCCCATATACACCGTGGGATTTTGGATAAAGTTTTGTTGCCATGGGGATGTTGTAAGCAAATCTATATATATAATTCTGTAAGCCGAATTTCTTGAGCAAAATTGTGAGCGTTATAAAGATCGCAGAAAGATGGGAGGGGTCTCAAATTAAAGGTCTCGGTCCCGTGCACGAGGGAAAACTATCGGCGTGTCCATAAAGTTAACAGGAAATGAGAAATCACGTAAAACGTCCTCCATAAGAATAGCATGGGGATTCGAAAAACGTCTGCTTTGTATACATTAGAACATGTGTTATGGTTTAATTTCAAAATAAGACACAGATGATAACATTGAGTGAAGATAACAAAATAATTCACACCAAGAGAAGCAATCTATTAATATAATCATTATATAATCATTATCATTATATAATCATATATAATTATCATTATCATTATATAATCATATAATCATTATAATCATTATTTTCAGGCAAAGCATTATATATAATATAATGCTTTGCCTGAAAGCAAAATTTCTTGGGCAAAATTGTGAACGTTTTACAAATCGCAGGAAGATGGTAGGGGTATCAAATTAAAGGTTTCAGTCCCATAAAGCGTATCCATAAAGTTACAAGGAAATGAGAAATATGGTAAAACGTCCTCCTTAAGAATAACATAGGGATTCGAAAAATGTCTTCTTTGTGTACAATGAAACATATGTTTTGGTTTATTTTAAAACGAGAGACAGATGATAATATTGAGTAAAGAACTATTCATTGCCAAATGACAAAAATTAACCCTAGAGTAGTAATACCATTGACTTTGTACACTACGTGAGTAGACTTCTCATAGCATAGGCGTGTGTGAAGCATATTGACGGTGGTGCAATCTCGTGCGGCGTCCATCGAAGTACACGTAACATATGATAGATAAATCAGTATTACCACTCTTCTAAACCAAGGATGAAAATTTTATAACTGAAAGTTATGTTTATGTTTTGGTAAAATGTTTTGGCAGCACTGTAAATTCAGCTGAATAATAACAACAACGATGGCAGGGACTCTGGTGCGGCGTCCACCGAACTTCCAAATTTTTGCCTCAAACTAAATACATTGGATGAGAGGTCTATTCACGTTAGTGTACATAGTCAATGGTAATACTATAATAAGACGTTTTGTGGCTTTGAGCTACTAAAAATTCTACTAGGAGAGTCAACCTTACATACTATTACAAATTGACTGTTGATTTTACTGTTGTTACTATAATTTAAATTGTAAAAAAAAACTGAGCGTGTAAGCAAGTCATAAAATGCGTTCTAATCGTGTTACGAGATGCAATGGGCGATGAATTGTAAATTGAGACACACCTACATTATTTCCATTAAAACATGTGTTTGTTTTATTTAAAGAAGAAAAGTGTCAAATGATCATATTGAATGCCGATGACACATTAATTGGTACTTAAAGTGTATCAGTCAGTGAAGTTTTGGTATTCTCTTAGCTGAATTTTCCCAGAAACCTTTTAGTCATTTCATAGAT
Source organism: Neoaliturus tenellus (assembly GCA_030545055.2). Classification (NCBI taxonomy): domain Eukaryota; kingdom Metazoa; phylum Arthropoda; class Insecta; order Hemiptera; family Cicadellidae; genus Neoaliturus; species Neoaliturus tenellus. The sequence continues at coordinate 168,324,431 of CM061533.1, read as the reverse complement.
CGTAGGATTATAGAATACGAGTTAGAATCAAAGACGTTTGTCCTACGTACTAGAGAAAACTGCAGCAAATAAAAAACTTCACAACAAAATGGGAAATATATAAGTATGATTATTTTATGAAAGGTTCTCCTTAAATATTCTCCATATAGTCATTTATAAAAAATCTGCTTTGTTTACACTAAATCAAGAGTTTTGATTAGGAGGGACGAATATTGACATTAAGTGAAGATGCACTTTGAGGTGCTGTGTTTAAATTTGGTAATAAAAACATATAAAAAATCTGACAGGAGCTAAAATCAATTTAATTTTAGGACAAACTAGACAATGAAATGGGTATGATACAAAGTATTGAAAGTTTATTGACTCTGAAATGGGTGCTGAACATCTGTCGTGGTTTTTTTTTATTCCTGTTTTTCTATGTTATATTAAAAAGCCGTCATAGCTCAATGAAGGGACTATGATTTCTTTCAAAACTTTTTTTTCATAGATCGATATAAGTTTAACAACAGACAAAATAGAGCATTTACAAACGGGTGACCTAATAGTACATGATTGATAAGAGTACTTGGGGGCGAATGGTCTGTTCAAACGGTATTGTTAAAATATTAAATACAGCAAATTAAAATTAAATTTTCTGGAACCTTCGTAGTGGAAAAAATTGTAATACGCTATGGTTCATGCTACAGTATTTTAATTTTATGATTAGGGGCTTTTGCCCCTATGAGCCACTAGTACACAATAATTCCTTCCCAGTGCATGATAAATTGTATAAAATTCTTGTTTTTTTATTTTCCCTACATTTTAACCCCATTGGGATGAGTATGTAGGTTTGCCGCCATATGGGTGGTGTAAGCAAATGAATCGCTAACTGCAGAAAGGCAACTAGTGCACTTTTCTAAATTTTACAGGAGACACAAAAAACCGTGTAGTACATAAATAACCTTTATTTATTGTTTCTAAATATTTTATTTTCATTATACCACATAAGCTTATAAACATTCTGAGTATAAAAGTCTTTTACCTCCCATGAGAAAAGGGTGGGGGGTTGTTTTTTTTACTTGGACATGTTCCCTTTCTGCATTAAACAAAAATAATTTAATGTGTTTTTGAGAAAAAATAATTTCAAGTCGTTTTAAATAAAAAATATTTGTAATACAACATATTTAACATAGTAAAGGTTACATATAAAACTGGAAAAAATCATTAGACTTGAAAAAAATAACATGTTTCAGTCATCAAAGTTTTCATCATGATTGGCTCTGGTTATTGGCCATGAGGTGATTTGGTTTCAAAATACCATTTGTTTTTTAGGTGGTACGGTTCTTCCAACCCAGTTAATGTGTTCTTTCCCAGATGTTTTGGCTTTTTTAATTACATTTCTTCTGTAAAAGCCTGTATTGTTATCACCATTCCTTCTTTTTCCACCATTTCCTCCTCAATAGAACTACTCATTTTGTAAAAATATTAAAAAGTCACAGTAAAACTTATAAAAAATGTCAGTTTAAAGACAGCTTGATGATTAATGGATCCTCTTCCAAGCAAAGTGCCAAACAAAACCACAAAGATAGAATAGTCCACTAACTAGGGCCAACTCAGAAATTGCTTTTTTTTTATGTAAACTGTTGTCATACACTGGACGCATCGTTAACCACAAAAAGGACACTTGTCCGCATGACAGCAATAACATTCACAGCGCCTTCCATTTTCTGTATACTGCAGATAGGGAACTAGTTCAGGACATGTTCCCTATTTGCAGTAAACAGTATTTACTAATATGGACTAGTTCCCTATCTGCAGTACACAGAAAATTTAAGGCGCTGCCAAAGCCATTGTTTTCATGCGGACAAGTGTCCTTTTTGTGTTAAACGATGCGTCCAGTGTATGACAACAGTTTTCATTAAAAATACGAAAATTGCAAGAAGTTGGACTTGTTGCCTTTTTGCAGTTAGCGATTCAAATATAAGTTACACTCTGCCTAGTGAAAGTACATACCAAATTTTATCAAGTTATGTCAATAAATAAGTGAGATAGAGGGATTTGTGGATTTCCTATGAGAATAACAAGAAAACACATTTTTAGATTTTCTCAATAATCTGTTGAGCCAGGTTAAAAATTAAAATTACTAAATTGTTTGCTTTTCCTATAGCTTTTTTGAATGGTTTCAGATGAAATCATTTAATTTAAAAATTAAGATCCAAAAATGTCAAAAACCTATTTTTTACCCTTTTGGAAGGAGCCCCATAAAACCCCTGTTCCCATGGTCCGATCAGGCTGGTTTTCCAACTTAACCTGATGAGGCACTTTACACCTCTGTACCAAATTTGCTCCAAATCAGACGTCTGTTCGAGAGTATCTCTTATATATAGATGTGTGTGTGTGTGTGTGTGTGTGTGTGTGTGTGTCCGTTAATGCGATAACTTTTAAAGAAATCCTCTGATTTTGATGAAATTTAGTACTGACGTGGTAGGGCAGCACATTCATCAGATTAAGTTGGAAAACCAGCATGATCAGACCATGAGAACAGGGTTTTTGGGGTTCTGTCCCCATAGTAAAGAGGAACGTCCTTGTCAAATTTCAACCCCGTATGTTCAATAGTACCTAATCTTGAAGTCCTGTCAGGCGGAGCCCTAAAGGATATAAAAATACCCCCTTCACAGCAGGCCTGCGTACTCAGCGAATTTTTAACAGGATTCAATTTTTTTAAATCCCCAATAAAGACCATGGGAACAAGGATGTAGGTTTGCTGCCTTGGGGGTATTGCAAGTAGATATAGGAAAATCCATTCCCAGTGCACGTAAATACTAAATTGCATTAAATTTTGATATTATTCATTTTCCCCATGAACCCCATAGGGGTCTTGGGGGAGAGTAGGTTTGCCACCATATGGGTGTGGTAAGTAAATATAAGTTAAACCCTGCCTAGTGAATGTACATATACCAAATTTGATCAAGTTATTTCAATAAATATGTAAGATACAGGTTTTGTTGATTCTCCATATGAATAACGTGGAAAACCTATTATTGGATTTCCTCCATAACCTGTAAAGCCATGTTAAAAATTCAAAATACCAATATTTTTTAAGTTATTTTAAAAGGTTTTAGTTAAATTGTTGAATTTTGCAAACTTATGCCCACAAATTCTAAAAACATATTTTTGACCCTTTTAAAACCCCATAAAACCCTGTTCCCATTACCTGATAATGCTGGTTTGCAAACTCATGAAAATAGACCTGGTCCTACACCTTCACACCAAATTTCATCAAAATCGGAGGTCCCTGATAAAAGTTATATATATATATATATATATATATATATATATATATATAAGTAGATAGTAATATGGGGTTCCTGGCTCACTTTTGGAGACAATCAAAAATCAAACAAATTTCACAGTTTTTCAGTACAATTATGCAATATTTTTGCCATTTTTTGGCCAATTTTTAGTTTTTGTCAAATTGTCATAAAAAAGATGCAATTTTAATGAAATTTTTAATAAATATGCATAAATTTATATGAAATTGTTTACAGAATAAAAAGTTTTTTAAAACCAGTAAAATTATAATTTTTTACAAAACCTAATTATAAAAAAAACCTTTTTTAAAACTAAATTTTCTTAAATAATTGTTTAACTATTTATGATATCATAACACTAATGTTATTTTTGAATTTCTCATAAAAATCTAATGTTATTTCATGTATCACATGTCCTAAATTGATAAGAAATAATTTAAAATCTTAAATATACGATTATAAAAATGTTATCAAATTAATAATCTTGAAATAAAAAGATAAGTATTGATTAATATGGAAAATAAATATCAGCAATGAAAAGCTCATCAAAAGTTAATGCATTTTCATATATTATAAGTTTCTGTATGATTAAAAATAATGTAGAAACCTTAATAAACATATTTTAGTGGAAAAACAGTCCCCACTGGTCAAAATTCTGACTTTTCAAATTCATTTTTATAAAAATGGAAGAGATAGATAATAAACTAATTCCTTATGAAAAGTTATTATTGTTTGAAGTAAGTTAAATAATATGATTTTTATATAGTTTTATAAAAACACTCATTATAGTACATATTTTAGATAGTTTATCAACAATTGTTCTGATGCTTATTCCTCTATGTAGAGAGACTTGACGTTACCTTGAAAAAATTTTCAGTAGATTTGGGTGTGGTCGTGTCATAGTCATAGTCTTATTAAGGTTATAGTTTTGTGATTTTGATGATGGATAATTATAAAATTGCTTGTGATCAAGAAATAAATGTATATACCAATGTAGAAGAAAATAAGATATATTATGTGAAGATGTTGGATATAATTAAAATGATTGAAGATAGTTGTATTGAAGATGTTCAGAAGAAGGTTGCTGATGGTGAAATAGTAATTCCAAGTAAACCTAATAGTGCATTATGTGATATTTTAAAAACTAAAAGTGTGTTGCAACATAGTAAAAAGGTACAAACTAGTGCAGATCTACATAATAAACTTTGTAAATTGCTAGTGCCTAATATTAAAATACAAAATATTCTTTTACCACATAAAAATAATATGTCAGAAGTATATAAATTTTTAACTCAATATAATTCAGTAGTAAAGAAACATAATGCTTATACATTTTATTTAAATGCATCTTTTGGTTATTTTTTGGATGTTTACTTTAATAATTATAAAACTCAGAATATCCCATGGAAGTTACATATTAAACAAAGCTTTAATATAAGTGAAAGTTATGGAAGGAAATTAAGGATTGTTGGAAGAATTGTAAATAATTATCCAAAATTAAAATTATTAACAATTAAATTTGAACAATTTTACAAATTACATCTCAGTATACAAAAAATGTTGGAAGATCCAGAGTATAGTGATTTTTGGAAGGCATAGGACATTATGCAATATATGAAGAAGAAGACTTATACCATATGATACTCAAGGACATAGCGTTCCGTGCCGAACGCCTGACTCATTTGTGATGTTTGTTGAATCTTCTATTGCATGAAAAATAAAAGTTATTTGTGGAAGACTTATACCATATGGTACTCAAGGACAAAGCGTTCGGTGCCGAACGCCTGACTCATTAATCAAATTGGACTTTTCTATGAAACCTACCAGCTATTGTGCATGCTCTTCAATTGGGACTTTTAAATCAAACATGCTAATTTGTGTATATTTTTGATTTGTGTGTAAAATAAATGAAAGTTGTTTAAAGATTAGAGTTTTATTTTCCTATACCAAATGAAATTATGGTAAAATTATGGTATAATTATGGTACAAATATGGTATTAAAACCTTAAAGTGATATATCTTTAATTCTTTTTAACCAATTTTTATTCATTTTGGTACACATTCTTATTGAATATTAAATAATGTTTTGACTTATGTTAGGGGTAGTTTAACCCCTTATTTTAAATATTACTTTTAAAAATTCTAAAAATCATCATATGATTCTGAAATTTTGGTAAAGAGTTAGTTTAATGTTTAATCACTTGATTTTAGTAAATTTTCATGTTTTTGGGTAATTGACCATAAATATCAAACCTTAATATTTTGATTATTTTTTAAGATATATTCATGAAATTTTATATGGTATACCTCTTAGGTAAGTATTATTTAATTATTTTATTAAACTTATAAACTATTTTATTTCAATTATATCATTTTTGATTATGTTATATTCAAGTAATTTTTCAGATACAATAATAATATAACAATTTGTTTTACTAGTAGCTATTATATCATAATCAAAATCTGCATTAATAATAATATCATTTTTTGAACTTGAAATATTTGTTGGATTTTTTGTAGTATCAATTACATAAATTGGTCTATTATCTAGAAATTCTGTTGGACTATAATACATTTTACTACTAATATAATAAACTTTTTTGTAATCTTGATACATTTCATACATAATTCTAAATTTTTCATTGTTTATATCAAAATTTTCCAATTCATCAGGGTAATAATGACCATTTAGTTTTACTCTTATATTTTTTACATACATACTATCAAATTTAGAAGTATCAAATAACTGATCATTTGTTCTTGATTTTTGAAATCCAATTATAATAAATTTTGGATTATAAATATTTCTATAGATATTTGTTATATCAAAACTTAAATTCTTTCCTGTAATATTTTTTTGTTCAATGCATTGCCAATGATTAAAATGAAAATTTACTTTTTCGAATTTGCTTAGTTCATTAATTAATTGAATTTTACTTGTTGTTTTGTATTCAATTATAGGAACTCTAATAAAAAATTCATCAATTGTTATTTTACCTTCAGTTGGTAATGTAGCATTATCATAAGATCCATCAGCCTTTTTAGTTTTCCATCTAAAAATTGCATCATTATCTTCTGATCTAATAAATGTTATATTAAAACCTCCTTTGTATATTGGAATATTTACATTTTCAAAAAATCCTAATCCAAAATGAGATAAATTACCAATTGCTTCAAATTTATTTTTAAAATTTGATTCAAAACCATTATTTATCTAATTTATTTCTGATTTTGAATAAGTTATAGTACCTTTAATTGTACTTAATAGACCAGGATATTCAATTTCATCAATCAATTTATTATGTTTTCTAACTTCAATTTTTGAAAATAAAAATGGAACAAAATTATCAATTAATTTTATATTAGCACCATTATCATATGCATTTCCATCAGATTTAGTCAATTTACCAGATATATAAAATTGAAATTTAGAAGTACAAAATCCATCTCCAAAATCTATATTAAATTCAGTTTTTTTATTAGGTTCATTTAAATGTAATTTAGATAATGGATAGAAATTTTTGTATTCAGCTCTTTTAATATCATTTATATATTTTTTGTAATCAGCCATTTATTAAGGATAAATTTTTTAAATCAGAAGCTTTTTTAAAACAAGTAAAATTTTTATGATTTAATGATGTCAAATTTTATTATTTTTATGTATCAATTTCATTTTTACTTTTAAAATATTCAATTTCAGTAGCATGATCAAGTATAAATTTTGCTGATATTTTTTGATGTTCTAAAATTAATTCCCAATTTAATGTAAATGCATAATCATGAATGAAATATTCAGTTAAATCTTGATATTTACAAATCAAATCAATATAATCTTTTAATTGATAATTTATGAATTCAGTAATAAAATCTATAGTTAAATTTTGATATTGAGCAATTTTTTGCCAATTTAATTTATTTTGAAACAATCTCATCATATTAATACTCAATTCATATTTTTCAGAAATATCATCCCAATCATCTTTGTTTAATTGATTTTGGTTTCTGATAATGAATAAATCAAATGAACTGTATAGAGCCATTTATTAGGGAGAAAATTTTGTAAAACAACTTTTCTTTGAATTACAAATACAACATTTTGATTTAATTATATTTATATTTTTCAATTTTATTATCTGAATATCTTTAGAATTAGTTTTTTGTTTACATTTAAGACAATAAATCAACTCCATTTATATAAAATAAATTATTGTAATTTATCTATATCTCCTTTAATTAGTATTATTTCTGCATTTAATTCTTTTATTGATTTATTGACTCCATCAAATAGAAATTTTAGTTCTTTTTCTATTTTTTCTTCTAAATTTTCAACATGTTTTCCAATATTAATTAAAAATTCTAAAATTTTATTTAAATCTTTTTTAGTTTCTGAATAATCACTACCAATTTCAATAATTGAATCTAAAACTTCATCTAATTCTGATTTAACTATAACATCATATTTATTTATACTTGGTTTTACATTAACAATTCTTTTACCATTAATATTTATATAATTTTTTGATAAACCAATAGCATTTACTAAATTTTCAGTCTTTTTTACATGACTTTTAAAACTTTTACTAAAATTATTAAAAAATATATTTAATTTAGAATTTATATAATCTTCTTTAATATTAATTGGATGTTTTTTCTGTCTACCAAACAGATCAAATATATTTTGTGAATCCATATTTATTAAGGATTAATTTATTTATTATGTTATCTAATTTTTTATTTTTATTTATTTCATTTAATATAAAAATACATAAATGACCACAAATTGGTGGATCATTATAATTTTGAATTTGATTATCATTATAAAATATATTATCTTTTCCTAAATATTTAACTAATTCTATTGGTGGTTTATTAATTATATTTCCATATGAATCAAAATAATATTTAATTTTATCTTTTTTATAATAACAAACCCAATGAGTTCCATTTCCATCAAATGAATCTAAATTTATAATTCCACATTCAAATTTATTAACTTTATTAGGTAATATATCTCTCATAAATACACCTCTAAAATATTTTATATTTTTACACAATTTTTCTAATTCACCTAATGTTAGTGGTTCAAAATTTTTTTATAATTTTGTTTCATATATTTTAATGTTTTTTTATCTAAACCAGATCCTTCTACATTTTTTAATTCATGATCTAACCAATCAACAAAATTTCTAAATTTAGGAATTATAGATTCTTTTACTACTTTTGCTCCCTTTCTAACATTTGGTGTATAATTTTTAACTATAGGTATATTATCAGCAAAATCTAAAATTTCTTTTAGTAATCCACCATTTTTTATTTCTTTTAATTGATTATATGAAAATTCAAATCTTAATCCTTTATTTAATTTTTTATGTTTATTTAGTTTATTAATTTGTCTTTTAGATAATAATATAATATCTTTTCCATTTTCATTAAATTGATCAATATTAAATTGAATTATAACTGATCTTTTATTTTTAAATGCTAATTTTATTTTTGATTTTTGATTTTTATTTTGATTATCTGTCAAGTTTATATTTGTTTTTTCCATTTATTAAGAAAAAAATTTATAGTTTTTTATAATATAGATTAATATAATTAATAAAAAAATTTTATTAAAATTTTAATCCTACTTCTAAACCCATACCAAATTTTCTTTTCATCCACATAGCACCTGATGTTGGTAATGCAATTAATCTTTCACCAATTCCATGATCATTTGATGTTACTATATCCCATGCTTTATCTTGTAAAATTTTATCAGCTATTTCATTTCTAGATTTTGTATCTTTATGATCTCTATAAAATAAATCATGTTCTTTAGCAGCTTTATCTAAATCATTTATTCCAGGATCACTTCTTTTTATTCTTTTATTTAATTTAGTTCCAGGCCCTAGATATTGATAACCAGGTACATGTAATTCAAAAGGTAAATTATTTATAACATCATTTAAAATACCTGATCCATCTTTTAATAATGGTGATGAAATATTTGCCAAAATTCTTTTTAAATACTTAATTCCTTCAGGTTTTTCAATTAATTCATCTAATTTATTTGATATAAAGTCTTTAATTGCTCTCTTTTCATTTAAAAAATTATTATTACCAGCTTTTTCTTGTGCATATATATAATTAATAATATTATCTAATTTATTTAAATCATCTATAAATCTATATTCAATTTTATTTTCTGTATATTGTCTGATTCCTGAACCTTCAATTTCACCTTTTAATTCCCAAATATGTTTAATTAAATTAATATATTTATCACCTTTACTAGATTTTGGTTTCTTACTATTTGGATCATTATTTTTATAAATTGAATTAGTTTCCCATAAAATCTTTGAATAATTATTTAAATCATCTTGTGTATATAAATTATTATCTGGTTTCTTTTCATAAGTTAACAATCTCCATAATCCATGTGTTCCATTATATTTTTTATCATCAATTATTAAATCATCATTATCAATTACAGTTATTTTATCACCAATCATAAATGATTTTTTATGTTTATTCCAATATAAACCAAATTTATCATCTTTTGTTCTTGGTAAATATTTTTGTGCTAATGGACCAATAATTTTATCTAATGTTTGAGGTGAAATTAAATTTGGGTCAATAAATGTCGATTCTTCTTGAATTATTGGCTGTCTGATTGGTCTAAATGGAGTACTTGAAGGTAAATTAATTTCTTCAGTTTCTGGTATTGATATATTAGCAAAATTATTAACAACAGGTACCAATTCCATTAGGTTTTTATTTTCATTTAAGACTTCACCAATTTTATTTTCAACTTTACCAATTGCTGATGTTATAGGTTCATACGCTTTTTGTTTAATTTTTTCATAATTATCTTCAATTTTAATTTGATTTTTAAATTCTTTTATTAATTTTTTCTCAATATCATCTAATTTTTTAGCTTCATTAACAGATATTTTATCCATTTATTACAAAGAAAAATTTATGTTCAACACAAATCATGTTAACATAAACACAAATCATATTAACACAAAACACAAATCATGTTAACACAAACACAAATTATGTTAACATAAAAACAAATCATGTTAACACAAAACACAAATCATGTTAACACAAACACAAATCATGTTAAACACAATTCATTTTACTTTATTTCTGTAATTTTCATTAAATATATAAATACTAATGAAATAAATAATACTAATAAAATAAATATTCTATCAATTATTGAATCAAACATACAACAAGCCATTATCATTATTTAATATCAGAAAAATTTTTCATATATTTTCCATCATTTGATTTTTTCAATAAATTAATAGTTAAAAATCCATAGTCTTCTTTCCAACAATCATTACAAATAGTTTTAAATTTATCAAATTTCATATCAGATCCAACAAAATTATTATATATTTTTTTCATATAATGTTCATTTTGTTTAAAGATGCATAACATATTTAAATTATTTCTAATTAATTGCATATCAACTTTTGAATAACATTGTGATAAATAAATACATGATATATTTTTATGTCTACCCATTATAAAATATTCTTTAATTTTATCTTGTTTTTCTAAAATACAATCATAAAAAAACTACTAATGAATTTGGTTTACATTCATTTAGTGGAATCATATCATCACATGAAAAATGAGAAATTTGTTTATTAATATTTGATTCTATATTTTTAAATCTTTTTTGTAATAATTTATAAGATGGTTGTTCTAATGATTTACTAAAAATATATAAATTTGAATATGGAATTAATCTTTTATAAATAAAATTTAATAATAATGTAGTTTTACCAGATCCACTTGTTCCTATAATTAATAATCTAATAGGTTGATCATTTTTATTATTTTTATCATATGATTCTAATTTTATATTATCTTTTTTTTCTAAAAATTTCTCCATTTAAATAAGATGAAATTATTTAAAATAATTGGTCATTCATCCAAACTAGAATTAAGATTAGAACATCCAATACATTTAGATGGAAAATATAGTATTGGTTTAAGTGGATTTTATTCAGATAATTTTATATCAAATATACCAAATGATTATAAAAACTGTTATGGATATTCTATTAAAGATGAAGATGATAAAATTATAGATCAATATTTTGATATAAATAAAGGAAATTATACAATTGAAGAAATAAAAAATATTTTTATAAATAGTTTAAAAGAATTTAAAAAGAAATTTAATAAATTTGATGAAAATGATTTTATGTTAAAAAATGATGGACCATATATTATAATAAAATCTCCTGTTAAAATTATAGTAACAAAAATTATAATTGATTTATTAGGATTAGATGATAAAATGATTGAACCAAATGTATTAACAAAAGGAATAAAACTACCAAAAATTAGACCTTTTGATGTTTTTGAAATTCATTGTAATTTAGTTGATCCTAGTTTTGAAAATCATAAAGATCTTTCACATTTACATAAAGAATCAGAAATTCTATATTCATTTTATCCAAATGTTGAATATGGATCAAAAATTAGTGAAAAACCAAATGAAATTGATTATATTCCTTTAAAAAATATAAATAAAATTCAAAATATTGTAATATCTATTCAAGATAGTGATGGAAATCTAATAAATAATGAAAATATTAAAAGTATTGTATATTTAAGATTAAAACAAAATTTGTAATATAAAATTTATCTACATAAATAATAAAAACAATAATTAATTTAATTAACAATAATTTTATATTTAATAATAAATTAATTGTATTTAATAAACAAAATAAACCTTGGTTTAAAAAAAAGATATTTGTTATATTTTAAAATATAAAAATTCTAGAAAAGTTTTAATTGATAATGTAAAAGAAAAATATATAAAACTTAAAAAATATCAAGTGTAACCAACAGTTACATTTACATAATGATGATAAATTAATTTACATAAAAATTATAGGTGTCACAAATTATGACACCCTAGAAATTGATGTACAAACATGTTTTTCAGATGCCCTAAAACAGGGCGTCAATAAAATAGATAATAAAACAATGTTTATTAATGAATCTGGTTTATATTTATTAATTTTAAAATAAAAAAAGTAGAAAACAATAAGGATAGATTAAAATTTATAGATATTTTTAGAGGGGACAAATTGTCCCCCCTATCATTTAATGAAAAACATACAAAACTTATTAAAATTAGGTAGGACCCAAAATGGGTCCCATATAAATTAGAATATTTATTTTAAAATTTTAAAAGGAGGTAACCTTATTATACAATAAAAACTTAAGGGTAACAAAATGTTACCCTTCTTAAACATTCAAAAATATTCATAAATATAATAAATTATATACAAATTTGAGACCCGTCTTAAAGACGGGTCTTACTTATAATGATAATAAAGTAAAATTTATAGATATTTTTATGTTAGATATTCAATAAATTATTGAATATATTTCAATTTATTAAAGAAAATATTTAAAAATATACATAAAATTATAGTATAAATTCAATATCATATGGTTATAAATTATTAATATAATTTTGATCATTTTCTTTAAAACTTTCTTTAACATAATTTTTTATTATATTTATAAATGGTTCTATTATAAAATTAAACTTATAATGATATACAAAATAATTTTTATATTTAAAAAGATATATTAAAAATTTATTTGATACTTTAGTTTTAAATAAATATAATTTTATATCAAAATCATTATTTATTAATTCTTTTGGAACAATTAAAATTTCCATTTATTTATAATTATTTTTATACCCCCAAGGTAATGTATTAATTTTATTTTCACAAATAAATCTTTTGTCATCTCTATTACTTAAAGCTAATTTATTTATTGTAATTGTATATAGTTCATGTTTAAAACTTCTAATACAAGTCATCTCTCTATATTGTTCTTGATCATCAAATAAACATTTCTTAAAATCATCCATATGTAATGTTTTATCAACAACACTTTTCTTGATTCCTTTACATTTTACAGGATTTTTATTATTAAATTCATAACTATATAATTTTGATCTTAAACCACAATATTCTTCTAATATTTCACCATTTAACTCATCTTTAAATTTACCAATTATTTTTTTATTCTTTTCACTATAGCATTCATGTTCTTTCATATAATCACTTGTATCAAATTCATTAATATTTTCTTTAATAATTTTATATGGATCCTTTTTAAATTCTATAAAATAACTGTCTGTGTCCATATATAATAACCTTATATTTGGATCAAACTTCTTTAATTTTTCATAATAAAATTGATACATATGTAATTTTGATAAATCAAGTACTGAAAATCCTATATAGATTGGTTTGTCAAACTTAACCTTTTCTTTTATCATATGTGAAGCAATACAGTCTTTATCAAATATACTAAATGTTTTAAAATTAGGTTTTTTTGCTTGTTTTAATGAAAACTTTTCATCACCTAATTTAATATCACATCTATTTCTAACATTTTCCATAGTCTTTCCAAAAACACTATTATTCATCAATTTAAAAAAGTCTTTTTCAAAGTCTGATGTTGATTTGGATCTTAATTTAGTATTTAATTCAATATATTTTTTCATATAGTCATCTTGATCAAATGCTATAACTCTATTGACTTTCTTTAATTTTAATCCTTTTTGTAGATAATATTTTAAGTTTCTTGAATGAATAACATAATCTTTTTTATCAAATAATGTTGTGCAAAGCTTATTATTATAATGTTCAGGTGCTAATGGTAAATCTTTATGATCATCATGTAATTCAATAGGATATTCTAAATCAACATCTAATATATATCCATATTCATCATTTTCATCTAATTCTAATATTGTTTCTTCCCATTCATTTAATGTATATGTATTAGGATTCATCCATGTTATATCTTTATAAGGTAATTTTTGACTTAAAGCCCATCCATATAGATTATTTGCATCTATATATAACATATAACTTTCAGGTTTTGTTTTATCATAATTTTTTGTATATTTATTGTTTGCTTTACAATATCTAGTTATACATTGTGAAATACCACCTCTAATACCTTTTTCAATCATTAAATACATATTATAATCACTTATTAATTCTAGTTTAATTTTTGTTAATTTTAACATAGAATCCCAAGCTAATGATGGTGATGTTAGATAATGTGCTGGATCTAATTGATATTTTTTCAAACAAACAGATCTAAAATTTTCAAATATATCAGCTAATAAAAGAACATCTTGAATATTATATAAATCTGAATAATTACCTAATGTTTTTACTTTTAATTTATTCCAGACTTTTATATAATGTTTATAATCATCATCACTTATATTTTCATTAGTTAAACAACTATAAAATTGATCTTTTTCTAATATTTTATCATAGTTTAATTTTTCAACATTATCAATAAATTCATATGGAAATATACCTTTAGAAGTTAATATTTTTAAAGTTTCATTATCATATTCAATTATATCATTTTCTTTTATAAATTTATTTATATGCTTAAATTCTTTAAGATTTTTAGCTAATTTTTCAATTGATGTAGCCATAAATCTAAATGTATCTACAAATGAGAATTTTATAAATTTTCTAGGTTTATCACCTCCAAACTCATAACCATAACCAGAATTTACTGAATAGTTTATATATTTTTCATCTGTATTAGCTAACAAATCAATTTTACCATATTTTTTAGCCAATTCTTTTATAAACAAATGTGTATCATAATTTGAACTATTATGACAGAATATAGGAATATTTTGAGGGAATTTTAGATTTAAATTACAATTAAAATGTGCAGCACCTCTAAATTTTCCTGTTAAATGACAATGATCTCTTACTTTTATTCTTTTATCATCATCAAAACCACTATTTTCACAAATATGACAAATATTTGTTTTCTGATAATTAATTTCTTCTTCAACAGTTAAATTCATAGGCTTTTTATTTTTTGAATTATATTTTTTAGCTATATATTTTGAAATTTCATCTAAATATTCAAATAATTTATTTGGTACATTTATTATTTCCTCTTCATTTTTTGCTCTATAACAAATAGGTTTATACATTTTATTAGTTACTCTAGATACTAAATAGATTGTAAATCCATATGGTTTATGTTTTTGAATTTTATTTGTATATGAGCAATTTGGATTATTTTTACAATTATCAATCTTTTCTAATATACTTTCAAAATCCATATAAATTACATATGGATGTTCAAACTTTTTATAATAATTTTTAAAACTTACAGTTTGACCTGGAAATGGCATTATAGGTCTACAAGGTTCTAATGATTTACATATTTCTAAATGATTATTCAAGTCTTTATTTTTGTAGAAATGAGTCAAACATCTTCTACAAATATATTTTTTTGTTTTATGTTTTGATAATTGAGAATATACCAATTTATTTAAATCTGTACAAATTAATTCTTTGACAGATATATATAATGACAATTATTACCAATTTTATAATATAATAAATCAATTTCTAATTTTACATTATAATATTCAGATATTTGTAATGGCACTATTTTTTCATCTTCATCAATTCTATAAATATTTATTGACATTGATGGATAGTTATATTTAGAGTCAAACGATCTTTTTTCAAATAATTTAATATCTTTCAATGATATTGGATAATCAAAACCTTTAAAAATATCATCATTTATATATTTTTGATATTGTTTAACTCTTTCAGCATTTTTGTTTGGTTTATCAATAGCACATCTAATTGCATAAATAAAACAATATTCATCTTTATTTTTAAAATTTACACAACATTTTTTATTCTTAATTTCATTTGGTAATTCTATATATGATCCAGCATTTAATGAATTATTTTTAGATAATTTTAGATTTAATTCAACACATCTTTTTAATGACCAACCAGAGCCTTTTGATGGTTGATTTAGTTGTTCTCTAACTATTAATTTCTTAAATTGATCATCAATAAAATCATCTATATTTAAAATATCTGAACTTTTTATACAAAAATACATATTACTATTTTGAATTTCACCATTTACTAATTTTCTTTCATATTCACATTCTAAAGCCATCTGTCCTTTAATATTTTTGAATTTTTGTTTTTCTATCAATTTTTTTATTTCATTTCTTTGAGTTTCTAAATAATCATTAATATCTAAATCATCATTTGAATTTGTTAAAATATAATCTTGAAAATATCCTTTTAATGACGAAGCTTCTTGAATATTTATTATATTTTCTTTTGGAATTGGTTTATTTTTAAAATAATCATTTAATAATCCAATCAATTCTTTTCTAGTTTTATTAACAATTTTAATACTATTTTTAATTGCTAAATTTTGAATATATTTTAATGATCTATATTCTAAATTATTTGGATTTTCTTTAATTTTATTTAATCTTTTAATTAGTTCATCTCTAGATAAATTTTCATAATTTTTGACAGATAATTTTTTTGCAATTTCATTTAATTTTTCTATATTAAATAATGAATAATTTGTAAGATCAAATGTTTCTTTAATATTTGTTAATTCATCTAAAGTTTTATTTTTATAATTATATATATTATTATTTTTACACCAATGTTTTAATTCAAATATTTTATTATCATATTTTTGTTTATTTAATAAATGCTTAGATGAGCTATAATGTCTATCATAATTTTTATATAATATATTTTTATTACAATAAGGACAATTAATATTTTTATTTCTTCGTTCCATTTATTAGGGAGAAATTCTTTATTTATTAAAAATAATTTTTACTTAAAAATAAAACTCTTAAAAATATAAGAAGTTTTTCCACTTTTACTAGGTAATTTATAATTTAAATCATATATTTTTAAATAAAATTTGAATTTTTTTAAAATAAGTAAAATTTTTTGGTTATTTTTTATTATATTTTTAAATTTTCTAGTTTTGGTATATTTTTCTCATGAATTTTAGTTTCTAAATGTCTTGAATAATTTTTAGTCCATTTAATATTTCTTCCACATTCACAA
Source organism: Neoaliturus tenellus (assembly GCA_030545055.2). Lineage (NCBI taxonomy): Eukaryota > Metazoa > Arthropoda > Insecta > Hemiptera > Cicadellidae > Neoaliturus > Neoaliturus tenellus. The sequence continues at coordinate 168,307,186 of CM061533.1, read as the reverse complement.
AATTGTGGTTTTAAAAACATTTCTCTAATACATTGTATACAAATTGCATTTTTTCTATCTTTACTATAATGATAATTATTAAAATTTGAAATATCTTTAATTTCTTTACATTTATGACATTGTTTTTCATTTAATTCAATAACTTTAATATTATCATATAATTTTTTATAATACACATCCTTACATTCTTTACAATAATAATATAACCCATCTTTATTATTTTTGTATTTATAAAATTTAGATATATCTTTATATAATTTACACCTTAAACATTTCTTTTCCATTTATATAAAATAAAATTTACAAATTGTTTTTTTTCAATTCATATTCATAAAAATTTCCAATAATATCTTCATTATTTTCATCTTTTATTTTATATGTAACTGGATTTGTATTATTAATTTTAGAAATTATAAATATTTCTCTAGACCAATTATTTTTATATTTATTAGAAAATGTTGATTTTTTATTTCCAATTCTAACTCTATCATTTATTTTAAATTTTGATTTAGTTATTATTTTTGGTGGATTATATTTAAAAACAGTATCTAATAAATCCTTTTCATTATTTTTATTTACTTCAATTGGTTTCATTTTAATTGTTGAATGATATGAATTATTATATTCTTTAACAATTTTTGGTAAAATATTTATCCATCTATAATTTTTATTAATTTCAAATTGTATTTTCATTTTTTCATTTCGTGTTCTATTATACCTTTCTATTATACTTGATTTTTCTTCATTTTCTGTATGATACAATTTAATATCATATTTATTTAATATTTCTTTGAATTCTTTATTGATAAATTCTAATCCTTTATCTGTATGTAAAAGATTAGGTGATTTATGATTAATTTTAATTGCATCCTTAATTATTTCTTCAAATGCTTTAGAAACTGTTTTTCCATCTTTTTTCTTTAATGGTTTTGACCAAACATATTTTGAGAAAGTATCTATCACATTTAACATATATTTATAACCATCATTTTCTTTTTCATAATTTTTCATTATAATCAAATCTGCTGCCCATAAATCATCAATACCTAATGTAATTATTTTTATTTTTAGAAATTTCTTTCTGATTGGAGCATGAATTTCATTTGCTTCAATTATTTGTTCATTTTTAGTTAATTCTTTTTTAATTATAGGTTTAACTTCTTTTTTTAAAATTTTGCTTTTATTTGTTTTACAAATTGAACATTTAGTAGCAATTCTATATAATCCATTTTTCATTTCAACAATTTGTGGATTAATATTTTTAGTTTTTTTCTTACACTTGTGACAATGAATTGGTTCATTCATTTATATATAAAAAATATTTTATACATAAATGAATTGATTCAATTCATTTATGTATAAAATATTTTTTTAATAAATGGATATGTGTTATAGATGTCATAATCAAACTAATTTTACTATTATTGGAAATTGTGTAGGATGTAATATATGTAAAAGAATTATTTATGAAAAAAAGATTAAGAGAAAAAGTAATAAGAATAAACATCTTAAACATATTTTAAGAGAATTTAACCATTTTCAACCATATAAAACACACCAATTAATTAATGAATTATATATTTTATGTATTTCCAATCATTTTGAAATAACACCTAAGAATATAAAATTATTTTTAAAACAAAGGAATTATACAAATTGGATATTTTACTATCAATTTTTAAACAAAATATACAATATTGATTTTGAATTGAATAATGAAGATAAAGAAAAAATTACACTAGTTTTTAATAAATATTTATGTTTTAAGAAAAGTAATATATCATATAAAAAATTATTACCAATGATTTTTAAATATTTAAATATGGATTTTTGTATAAAACCTAATTATGATAATAACTTTTTAACATATCTATCACAAATGAGTTTGTGATATTTTTTCCCTATATAAATGGATCTGTTAGAAGAAATTAATAATATTGGAGAATTAAGATTTAAAGAATATAAACCATTAAAAAGTTTAAATTTAAATGAAAAATATAAAATTGAAAAATTTGAAAGAATTAAAGATAAATATGGATATACAATTATTGTTGAATTAGAAAAATGTAAAATACATTTACCAAAAAGATTTACTAATATAATTGATGATAAAACTGTTAAAGAATTAAATAAAAAAGATTTAAATTTAATTGTCACTGCTTTTAAGACTTTTGATGATAAAGAAACTGCTTTAGTTAAATTTGAATAATTATTTTAGTATAATTGTATTGATAATAAATTTTAAATCATCTTGTAAAAAATTATAATTTTACTGGTTTTAAAAACTTTTTATTCTGTAAACAATTTCATATAAATTTATGCATATTTATTAAAAATTTCATTAAAATTGCATCTTTTTTATGACAATTTGACAAAAACTAAAAATTGGCCAAAAAATGGCAAAAATATTGCATAATTGTACTGAAAAACTGTGAAATTTGTTTGATTTTTGATTGTCTCCAAAAGTGAGCCAGGAACCCCATATTACTATCTACTTATATATATATATATATAATATATATATATATATATATATATATATATATATATATATATATGAAAATGAATGATGGTATATTTGGCCTCTGGGGACCTATAAATGAAAAAATTACATGGTCCAGGTCTTAGGTCTTACCATGGCTACTACCGTAATTGCGTATTCCCTTCAGTGAAATTCGTTAAAACAATATTTGTAAAACTGGTGGTAGTGAGAACATATGAGTAAAGAAGAACTTCCACGTCAAATTTCGACCCAGAGTATGCTCTAGAGTAATTTTGAAGTCCATTGGGGCAGAGCCCTAAAGGACTTCAAAAACTATATTTGTAAAACCGTGTCTCAATTGAATACCTATACTCAAAGAGGAACGTCCATGCCATATTTCAACTCCGTTGGTCCAAATGTTTCAAATAATTCCCTAAGGTCATTGGTTTTTCAGATTTGTTTTTCCTAGATTCATATTAAAAATTGGCCATAAGAATATAACATCAGATAGAAAGTTTAAAGTCTTGTGTGGAGGAGCCCTGATGGAATTTTGCAAAACGGTTTCTTAGTGAGCATTTATGAGCATAGAAGAACGCCCATACCAAATTTAACATTGTAGTTCCCATAGTTTTTCAGATTTGTTGTTGCCTTGGTTTATATAAAAAATTGGCCATAAGGATAGCATTAGATAGAAATTTTGAAGTCCTGTGGGGCGAAGACCTGAAGGAATTTTGCAAAACCGTTTCTTAGGAGCAAAGTGGAACGTCCATGCAAAATTTCAACCTTCTACACCCTATGGTTTTGGAGATTCTCTGATACATGAGTGAGTGAGTAGTATTTGACAAATATATAGTAGATATAAATCACAAACTTCTTTAATGACTTAATCACTTTTTTGAGACAGGGACCTCACATAGTGGGTATTTTAACCTGAATATGAATGAGAGATGAGTGTAGGATTATTGTGGCGCAATCTTGTAGTCTTGTTACTGACTAAGGCCGACATTCTTCTAAGACAGAACTGTTAATTAATAGCCCAAGAGCCAATGGTATCTAGGGACCTACATTTTAACGTGGGATCCGAACCACAATTTCGACCTCATATATACGTTGATGAAACAATAAGAATACTTATTGGGAATTCGCTAATAATGCATGACTTAACTTTTTTTTGCTAAGTATGCATGACTTAACTTTTTTTTTATTCTTTTTATTTGAGGCTTTGGAAAACAAATACATGAAGCCTCAATAATAATTACACTAAAGTCTGTTCACACAGTCATACAAATACAGAAAATGTTATACATATATCAAAAAAATCAGACACGTTTGCCAATTTCTTGAAAAAATTTAACTAGTAGAGGACAGGACACCATATTTTCCTCTTTTAAAATGAACTTGATATCAGGAGGTACAACAATTCCTGCAGTCAGTAGGTCTTTGTACAAAGAACTTCTTGCGTCGCTGTAGGCGGGACATTCTTTCATGATATGATCCACAGATTCAATGCTCTCCCCACTGCAATGGGCACACATAGGAGAGTCAACCCTTCTCAGCATATACAACCTCTCTCCCACTAAACAATGCCCAAATCGAAGTATATACAAATAAAAGATATATGATATCTACAAAATGTTGAAAATTCAAACCATGGACATACTGAGAATTTAGAATTTATTTCTTTGTACCAATTTCCTTTAGTAGCGCTAGAAAAGTACGTATTCACTCTTCTTCTAGCGTTTTTCCTAAAATCGAGCCAAATATCAGAATTTCTTAAAAGATAAGACTCTTCATCACACTGGTTATCATTTTGTCCTGCCAATTTTGCCAAGTAATCAGCTTTTTCGTTGCCAGGGATCCCCACATGTCCAGGAACACATTGCAACACAATTCCTTTTTTGCTGTTCAAAACACAATGTACAATAGATAAACCCAACTTATCACTTATTTTGCCCAAAAAAGAATCCTCGATAATGTGAATAGAAACGAGGGAATCTGTGTCTATGGCAATTTTGTCATCTGATAATTGTGTAATGTACTCTAACGACTTTAATATTTCAAACAACTCCGGAGTAACTGTTGTTGATATTGGGTGAATTTTAATTTTCACATTTTTATCAGGATCATATATACCAACCCCTACGTCTGACCCAACTTTGGAACTATCCGTTTATATCAACCTAAAGTCTTTCAGTTTATTATGCAGCACATCTAAGGCGAATAATTGTAATAATACGGCGTTGTTTAACAATTTTTTACTAGTATTAAGACTTGGATTGCATCACTACCAGAATATTAAGCCATAAGCAATGTGTGACTGTATATAAGCTTGAAATATTAATTTTGTAATGTTCGTTCTGCAACATTTTGACAGGATTTTTATCATGAAGATGCCGCTGCTTATTTTTTTACAAACATCGTTTATATGTGGAGTCCAAGACAAGTTACTTGTTATTTTCAGGCCAAGAAATTTAGTTTCATCACTTGTAGTTACATATGCGTCTTCTAACATTAAATATAGATTTGAAATTTTAGTTTTATCTTTATTAAATGACATAAATTTTGTTTTATTGCTGTTCACTTTCAAATTATTGTCATTGAACCACTCTATAATATTTGGAACTTGAATAAAATTTGATATGTCTAGATCTATAGTTTTCATATTTGCATTATAATATATGTAGTATCATCTGCGAATAATATAATTTTGCCTTCATTAGGAATATCTGCCAATTGATTTATATATAATATAAAAAACAAAGGTCCAAGAACTGTTCCTTGTGGCACCCCTACATTCACTGTTGATAATTCAGAAGTTGATGTTGACTTTACTAATTTTTTAATTAAGTTTTCCGTGTGAGGTTGCCAATTTAGGTAGTTATGAACTGTAATTCCGAGTAACTTGCAAGTCATAGCCGATTTAATTTCATGGTCAGGCAGATTGTCATCTACTAATTCTGACTGTGCTGATGGTGTAAATTTCATAAAGACTGTTTTTATTTTATTTATCTTCAGGTTAATGTCTTGACATATTTTTGATTCATTGTTTAATGATTCTTCAACCAAGCCACAAGTGTCTTGATTTCTACTTATAGGCTTAATCAACGTTGTGTCATTAGATAACATAATACACATGTTTCTTGTGGTAGAATTTTATCAGGAAATGCATTGATATACATTAAGAAAAATATCGGTCCTAGTGTCGATCCTTGGGGAATTCCTTGTGTAACCTTCCTGAATGATGATCTGGTCTTCGATTCAATTCCATTTGCAATGAATTTTATTTCAACTGCCTGTGTCCTGTTTGTTAAATAATTTTCTATCAATTTTAGTGTAGCATCTTTGATATGTAGAAGTGTTTTAGTTTATCTATTAAAATCTTCCAATCTAAGCAATCGAATGCTTTTGAAGATCGAGAAACATTCCTGCAGCGTAGTAATGTCTTGCTAGCCAAAGCTATTTCCAACTCTTTCATACTAAAAGAATCAAGTCATCCTAGCATCAGCTCCTTCGGAAATCAGCTCCATCGGCGTGATGTATTGTGAATATATATATATATATATATATATATATATATATATATATATATATATATATATATATATGATATAGGATGACTTGATTCTTTTAGTATGAAAGAGTTGGAAATAGCTTTGGCTAGCAAGACATTACTACGCTGCAGGAATGTTTCTCGATCTTCAAAAGGCATTCGATTGCTTAGATTGGAAGATTTTAATAGATAAACTAAAACACTTCTACATATCAAAGATGCTACACTAAAATTGAAATAAGGTTTATATATATTATATATATATATATATATATATAATACAAAGAAAAAAAATGTACCATTAGAAATATTGTTAAATTTATACAACTTATTTCAAAATCATATGTATATTTTTCAAATAATGTTAGTAAACAAACTATTTTTGTTTATATTTGTGACTGACCTGACGACGACAGCATTGCTGTTGAAAGGCCTATAAATAATTTATTATATGGGTGTATTGAATTTTAAATTTAGAAGATTAACTAAACCAATATATTTATTTATTTATTTATTCAATTTTCAACGGCATCGCCATTTTTACAAGAGAATACAAAGTTGAAACATGCAAAAATCTTCACTTTTAGCAAAATTCTACAATAGCACTAGCAAAGTGGAACAATTCAAGATGATGAAGAAATTAAATTAACACATTTGTGATCGGTGTGCTGACATGTGCAATGCTAGAGGTAGGATAAATATTTTTAAATACATACGATATAACAACAAGTGTGAATAAATCAAGTATGACAATGCAAACAATATAACAACGTAATATAAACAAAACAAATTAATGCATACAAGTTATGACAACAAATAGTGCAGACCCTTATATAATGCAAAAATGATAACTTTATGGTGAAAATGTCCCTTCGTGATTCGTGGAGCAGTTCAGGATCAGTGCTGTACAAACGTGCTTGTGCTTGCTGGTCGAGCTCAACCAAGGGGGATAGAGAGGATTGCTGCAGATCTTGTCTTGAAGGTGCCAAAAGGCTTTGCTCATGAAAGAAGTCAAGATGACCTGACAGCATGTTCCGCAGCCGCAGCAATCTGGGATAGGTGCCTGCGAAAGGTAGTTGGTGCGGTGTACTCTTTCAGCGAACAGGTGCTTGGAGCGGGTCCGAGAATGGACCCGAAAATTAATCTGCGCCAGAAGATCGGGACAGTTGATAGATCTATAGATGATAGTTGATAGATAATATAGAAGCTCTTAAGGTATTACTTAATGTATTACAAATAACTTACATATTGTGTGAATAACAAATTATTTATTTTTTCTTATAATATATTTGCAATAAAGAAATTAATGTTTGTATAATTTATTTATTTTTAATGGATTTTATTCCAACAGACGATCTCCATTTTACATAGCTATGATACAAAAAATATCCAACAAAATCTTCCGTTGATTCAACAGCATTTAGGGGACCAGTCACAACATAAGCTCCTCAAGTCAATAGTCAATTACAGTCTCAAAGTTTCCCAAATAATAAATCATACCGAAGGGTCGTTCACGATGTAGGTACCAGATGATAGACTAGGGTGTTCTTGACCGCTTCTAGTTTAGTTAACAAATTCAACTATACTGTACCAAAATGAAAACTCAAGCAGGCACCTCTCTTCCCCCCCCCCCCCCCCCCCCGTTCAGCAACAAAACCCTAATAGCCCAGTAACTTTAGATCAATAAGGTAGCAAACCTAGACATGAAAGATGTAAAGCTGATTTTTGGCATGGTGATAGTGTATGATAGGAAGAGTGTTTCCTGAAAGTTCCCCGAATTTCCCCCCCCTTGCTTCCCCTTTAAACCCCCCCTTCCCCCCGCACGTGGTTGAAAGTGTAGTGTTTGACTAAATCGCTGATATCTTTTGACACAAATTAGCTAGCGGCATATTTTTTCGTATTTAGACTCCCCGTTAAATGTACTTTAATAAAATAAACTTAAAAGTAGAATTATCACTATTGGTTGGGTTTATATTAATGATAAATAACAAATATTATTGCATTTTTAATGAGAAATGATAGATTTTGTCGAATATTGTTCTTTTAATCTGTTCTACGGCAATATGTTTGGAACAAAACTTTATACCTGTTTAATAAGCTTTATAAAAATATATAACAATATATATTTTAATTTAAATTGTTGCCGAATGAAGCAATTTAAATTCAGGCTTCAAAGTAGCCGCAGCGCTCACTCAGCGCGTCATTAAACTTTGACAAGTAAATATTGCTAAATGGCTAGTTTTTATTTACCTATTGTTTACACACCATGTGAGAATATTTAACGAGGAAAATATGTACAATGAATGATTTAAAATAAAGAGTTGGTATTTATAAGAAAGACAACAATATTGGCGATAAGTTAGAGTTTATTTATCTTACAGTTAACAAAAACTACTTAAATAAGGTTGGCAGGACTGTTAAATCGCTAATGATTTACAAGTCAGCTGTAAATAACAATCAGCTGTTTGTTGACTATTTCATTGTTGCTATCAAACGTTTGCAAATATTGCCTTAAGGGTGTTTTTGTTTAGTACGTAGAAACAGTTAAAATTTTTGTCAAGGTTTTTACTGATTTTGTTTTGGTGCGTGTCAAAGTAATAGCTTTGTTTTTATTGATGTTACATTGTGTTTGGCTGTGGTTTTTACTTTTGTGCAGTTCTTTTAATGTTTTGGAAATGGACAAATGTTTGCTTTGCGGTGAGTCACTTGATGTAGCAAGCAAACCCACAAATGAGGTTCAACGTGGTATTGATGCGTTGCGCAATGCAAGTAAACTTCGTGGTGACACTGCCGTTTTTGAAAAGCTAGTAGGCATAAGATGTGTAAAAGTTCATTCAGAATGTAGGAAAAACTATACACGGCCCTCTTCATTAAAAGCGTATTCTGTCTCAGAGCAGGAAATCGTTCCGCAGTGTTCAAGTCGGCTTGTTAGATCAGACACCGATCATGGCTTTGACATAAAAACTCACTGTCTCTTCTGTGGCAATGACCCGTCATTTAGAGCAAGCACGAAGATCCCCACGAAATACAGAAAGGTTATGCATGAAGTCCTTACTCTTTCTAAAAAAGAATCGATAGAAAAACAGGCATTGGCAAGAAACGACAAGTGGGGCCAGCTCGTACTTTCCCGAATAGCTACAGTTGGAGATTTGGTTGCTGCTGGGGTAAAGTATTGCCATGATTGCCATCTACGTTTCTTTACATCGAAGAAAACGGACCATACAAAAGGTCAAGGTGAGATTTCATTGAAACACGAAGCATTTCTTAAACTTTGCTCCTACATGGAAAGTTCCGAAGAATGTCAATTCAGCATCAATGAACTAATGTGCAAAATGAAAGAATTAATAGACGACGAGGAGTGCTACAGTGAAAAACATTTGCTAAGGAAGCTTGATGCACATTACGGTAGGCAGATTAGTATTAGTACATTAAATGGTCAAAATTCCATAATAAGCTTCTCAGGAACTGCAAAGAAAATCTTGGTTGATTCTTGGTACGAAAGTAGGAATAAAAGTGAGGTAGATGAGCGACGACGAATAGTTGAGACTGCGGCACGTATTGTAAGGGAAGATGTCAGAAAAATGGTGTATGACACAACCACTTACCCATCTTCAGCAGATCTATCAGTAAAATCTATGATGCATCTTATTCCAGAAACACTTCAGTGTTTTCTAGATATTATAATCCAATCTAAGAGCGAAGATAAAAGTAATGTGGAGGTAAAACGGATGTCAATTGCACAGGCACTTATTTCAGCATGTCGACCTCGGTCGTTTCTTTCCCCCATCCTCAATTGCCTTGGTATGTATATACACAGGAAGCATGCCTCAAAACAACTCATTGAATTGCTAAACAGTGTAGGATTTAGCTCTAGTTACAACGAAGTTCAGCGCTACGAGTACTCCCTCATGGAACAAAGTGAACCATGCCATCGATCTGGAGAGTTCATCCAGTTTATTTTCGATAACGCTGATTTTAATGTGAGGACACTAAATGGCCACGGCACTTTCCATGCCATGGGAGGAGTTAAATGCACAACACCTGCTCCAGTTCCTGTTTCAATCCCCGTCCCGAGAATAAAAAAAGTACCGTCTGCTGCCGAGATAGCTGCGAAAGGAGAATTTCCCCTTCAATGGTATAAAAAGCCAATTATTCCAGGGTTGAAAAGTATCATTATTGAGGACGTCACGAGTTCTCTTTTCCAGTCTAATCCAGACGTGACTACACAAAAGTCCTTGGATTTATTGTGGTTAAGTTCAATCTTTATTCCAGCACCTTTGTCACCAAAGCCTCACTGGAATGGTTTTATGGAGACGCTCTACGAAAGCAGTGAATCAGGAAGCATATCAAAAATAGATGCAGTTCCTTTCATTAATTTGGACCCCAGTAATCTAACTACTATCTATACAGCTCTAAAATTTGCAGCCAATCAATGTAGGGAACAAGGTCAAACTGCGTGCTTTGTAACTTTCGACCAACCTTTGTATGCTAAAGCCGTCGAAATTGTCACTGCATGTGGATCGAGTAGTGATTTGTCCAACGTAATTGTTCGTTTAGGTGGCTTCCACCTTATCATGTCGTATTTGGGATCGATTGGACACGTCATGTTGGGAAGCGGTTTGGAAGACGCTTGGGGTGAAGTGTATGCTAAGGCATCCGTCACGCATATGATATCTGGACATGCATATGCACGGTCTGTAAGAGCCCACTTCCTAACTCAAACAGCTATAGGTATACTTCTCCTTAAGGATATTCCTGAAATTGATGGCTCCCTTTCCAATGAAATTGCAGTTTTAGTGAATTGTATGCAATCCAAAAACCTTACACCGGGCCAAGCAGCGACAGCTGATGCTGCTGTAAAATTGGGCAAGCTTCTGGATGACAAATGTAATGATCTCTCTTCAAGCAGAACTTGCAAACTTTGGATTCAATATTTCCACCTCATTTCTGTGTTGCGTCTCTTCATTAAGGCTGAAAGAACTGGTAATTGGAACCTTCACTTACATTGTGTCAAGAAAATGCTACCTCTCTTCCATGCTGCGGGGCACATGTCTTATGCTAGATATGCACACCTGTATATTCAACAGATGGAAAACCTTCACACCAAACTACCTGCAGAAGAATTCAAGAAATTCACTGAGCAAGGTTTTTTTACGATTCGAAGAACAGAGAAGTTTTGGAGTGGAGTGTGGACTGATCTTGTAATAGAACAAGACTTGATGCGGGTTTTGAAATCTTCAGGAGGCCTCACACGTGGCAGAGGACTTAATGATTGTTCTCTTGCAAAGTTTGTACTTGCTCAGCCTCAGTGCTGGAATGTGTGCACTGCGCTCGAAAAAATAGTAGGTACTTTTTCTGGAACAAGTGAACAACATGTTGAATTGAGAGCATCTCGTAAAGGTAAGGATCATGCTGATCTCCTCAAAATCCTAAAGTGGTTTGAAGTGCACCCTCCCTTTGATAGAAGCGATAACTTACTTGTATCCTTGTCCACGGGGGTTGTAGCCGACGATACAGTAAATTGTGATTCGGCAATGGAAGTTGGTCTAGAAGGAGTTCGTGAAATTGTTGGAAATAACTTCCATGATGTTACAATTAAACGGAAAAACAAAGTGGTACCTCTGTCAGCTATGAGTGGCACAATCAAGATTAGAGGAGAAGAAGTTTTAGTTAACCCTCAGCAACTCTTTATGAGGATATCATGCATTCTGAAATGCCCTTCTGATTACAAGGAATATATTTCATTTGAACTTGCCCCAAGCCACCCTCACTTTTTGATGGTCATTCTATGAGGAAAACTCCTAAATCGGCCCTAGCAGAAACTTTATCGCTATTGTCCCATGTACTAATGTGACACCAGTTAATTCCTATTTTGTTGTCGATGGTGGATATCTTTTGCATCAGGTTGTTTGGTCCCGACCATCAACCTACGAACAAATATGTAACTCGTACGTAAGTTATGTTACTTCGCACTTTGGAGTAAAATCGCTCAGAATTGGTTTTTGATGGTTACGATGGCCCACCTACAACAAAAAACGCTGAACAGAGTAGGAGAGGGAAACCGATTTAAAGCCGCCGATGCTGTATTCGACCTACATAGTATCGCTACAGCTAAACAAGCAGACTTCCTGGCCAACAGCAATAACAAGTCACGGTTGATTGCTGCACTCATGCATAAAATGGATCAAGCTGGAATAAAGACTCGACAAGCTGCTGCTGATGCTGACACACTTATTGTATCTGTAGCCATGGAAAAAGCTTCACAGGGTGAAACTGTAGTTGTAGTTGGAACAGATACTGATCTGTTAGCTCTTCTCGTTTCCAGATGTGATCCATCTCATTCTATTGTATTTTCTAAAGACAGGAACTGGGATTTCAAAGATTTGGAATATCATCGATCTACAGCAGAAATTGGGAGACATGAAAGACGTAATTTTGTTTTTGCATGCTTCAACTGGTTGCGACACCACGTCTGCCTTGTATAAAAAAGGAAAAAGGACCGCAATGGAAGCTCTTGAGCACTTCTGAAGATCTTAGAAACAAAGTGAAAATTTTCAACATGCCTGGTGCTATCCGGTCAGATTTGGAGGCCGCTGGTGAGAACTTCCTATTGCATTTATATGGTGACAGACGCTGCAAAACATTGAATGAACTTCGGTACTTCACCCTCCACAAAAAAGTAGCTAGACAGAAAGTATCTGCTTCTTTTGATCTAGCATCGCTACCTCCTACATCTGAGGCATCCTCTCTGCATTTCTTGAGGGTGTATTTACAAGTACAGCAGTGGCTGGGGAATCAGTTACCCCCGACAGAGTGGGGCTGGTGTTTACTTCAGGGAATCTCCTTCCAATTCCATCCAACCGTCCCACCAGCACCTGAACACCTCCTTCAGTTAATTACGTGCAACTGCAAGAATAATTGCAGCAAGAAGTGTGACTGTCGACTTGCTGGCCTAGCTTGTTCTACAATGTGCTCACACTGCCGTGGCATTGACTGTATGAATTCACCCCGGCCCTTCATTACCGAAGAATCTGAAGATGATGAGGGATAAGATCATTGAGATGTACATAATAGTTTATGCCTCATTTTAAGTTGTTTTCTTTTAACTGTAAGATAAATAAATATGTAACTTATCGCCCATATTGTTGTCTTTCTTAAATACCAACTCTTTATTTTAAATCATTCATTGTACATATTTTCCTCGTTAAATATTCTCACATGGTGTGTAAACATTAGGTAAATAAAAACTAGCCATTTAGCAATATTTACTTGTCAAAGTTTAATGACGCGCTGAGTGAGCGCTGCGGCTACTTTGAAGCCTGAATTTAAATTGCTTCATTCGGCAACAAATTTAAATTAAAATATATATTGTTATATATTTTTATAAAGCTTATTAAACAGGTATAAAGTTTTGTTCCAAACATATTGCCGTAGAACAGATTAAAAGAACAATATTCGACAAAATCTATCATTTCTCATTAAAAATGCAATAATATTTGTTATTTATCATTAATATAAACCCAACCAATAGTGATGATTCTACTTTTAAGGTTATTTTATTAAAGTACATTTAACGGGGAGTCTAAATACGAAAAAAATATGCCGACAGCTAATTTGTGTCAAAAGATATCAGCGATTTAGTCAAACACTACACTTTCAACCACGTGCGGGGGGAAGGGGGGGGGTTTAAAAGGGGAAGCAAGGGGAGGAAATTCGGGGAACTTTCAGGAAACACTCTTCCTATCATACACTATCACCATGCCAAAAATCAGCTTTACATCTTTCATGTCTAGGTTCTCACCTAAAGTGGCTGGGCTATAAAGCGAATACTTCTATAGGCGACAAAATAACCGTTCAGTTCAAGACCTAGTTTTTTATTTTTGGTAGTTATTAATTTTTCAAATGATTAGGGTGCTGCATATGCCCACACCCCCCTAACTCCTACATTTACACCTAGACTGTTCCCCGGGCAACAAGAAGTAAAGAATAAAAGTCAAGTCTCTGTCTCATCCAGCCAATACTCTCTTCCACAATAATATTTTTCTGTTGCACAATTGGCCATCTGGCCATATCATAGATTAAACCAATGTATCTAGGATTAAATATTCTAACCATGGTGCACGCATAATTAATGGTCATATCCATATGCACAATTCATACTTGGGCAGTTACAAAATGCATGAGTTGCGACCGCTCGCACCCTTATTCCCTATTGATACTATGAATTACAGCTCTAACTTTAAAGGGAAAATCACATTAATGTATCTAATATCATTGACTATTGATACTATAGTATCTAAAATCAATGCTATTATATTAGGTATTTCATACAGTATCTCTTACAGTTCAGTCCTTTCACAACAAAATTGCCATTGGTCTATGTCTAAAAATTCAAAGATCCGTCGTCCATTCTGTCAATTTATTGATTGTTTTGTTTGGTCCATTTTGGTTGGAGTTTCGCAGGCCGGTTTTCTTGAATGAATTAAAACAAATTAAGTTTCAGGTACGTCAGAAATATATCCCAATGTTTCTCATGATAATATCGTCAATTTGTCGGTTCCTCGGTCTTTTTGTGCAGTTTCATCACACTTTTGTGTTATAAAAGTGTGTTTATTAACTAACTTTAGTCTACTCTTGTCATACAGTATTGCAAGGAAATGAATAGTCTGTTTTCCTTGATCATAGAAAATTGAAGTGTAATAAGTTATACCTATCTCTTTATTTATCACGACAAAATATTATCTGCATAAATAATTATACTGGTTATTTTAATAGAAATTTGGGATATAACTAATTTTCATATATTGTCAATTTATTGTAAAAACTTGGATAGGCCTACTAAAGTACCAGTTCTGATCATCCAACAAACTGTGCATTTGGTGGAAACCATGCAGAAAATATCCAATTTAATTAAAAATTGCTCTGAATTAAATCACATTTAATATGTTAAATTGTTTATAGGCCTACTATTCTCTTTAGGTTAATTGTTTATATTGTTGTTAAAATTGCAGATCATGACTGATAACAACAAGAATGGATATTTAGCTGTGGCATCAAATTCATTGATTCATCAGCATTTAGCTGCCCAGTCACAACAGAAGCTGAAAATGAATGAACCTCAAGTCAACTACAGTCTCAAAGTTCCCCAAATAAATCATACTCAAGAGTCGTTCACGATGGTACCAGATGATGGGCTAGGATACGATGATGGTGTCAGAGTGCTGCGCTCCATTGGAACATGGTAAGCTGGGTTTAAAAATATATGACCTGTGACGGTATATCTAGGTAGTGAAACTGTTAAGGTTAGATTAACCTACACTCTGGAAATATAAACTATTGTCCGGAGATGACTTGTTGGCCAGTGAGGGGGTTGCGGGGTGAGGGGGAGCTGAAGCATGCCATTGGCCAAAACAATTTGCTTTTTGTTTTTGGTTTTGGCGAAACTTCGTTATCCGTCTCCACCGTTATTATCGATGTGGAAATTTCGATATTGCGATTGAAATTGTGCGATGAAAACAATCGAATCAACAACGATAACTGAGATAAGAAATGTATCATAATAATAATCTAACCTAACAGTGTAACCGTAAATCTCCGTCACTTTTATTGACAGCTATGTTTATAACAACAAAATCAATGGTGTTTGGAAACATTTAAAACACATATTCACTCAATACAGTAGCAAAAAAATACCTTTCTGATTTGTATTTGGCAGCATTTGTGTGGTGTGACGCCATTTTGGATCTATAACAAAGTCTGCTTCTTCTCACAATTTAGATGCAGCTACACAATAAACTTGGTTAGTTTATTTTGTGTTGTTCTTTGTTACAGGTTACATAATTACAATTTTTACTTTTTTGTTGTTGTTATATTCAGTTACTTGTTTGAATATATTTGTTTTATTGTCAAAAGGTTTGTTTAGTTATATTAGAACGAAACTAAATCAGGTGATAAAATCGTAATCGTATCGTGTATTGTATCATCGATATGATAGCAATTTCAATCGCAATATCGAAATTTCCACATCGATAATAACGGTGGAGACGGATAACGAAGTTTCGCCTTGGTTTTTATTATTCCACCATATTTTAAGCTTTCAACAAAACCAAAACATACAGCATCTCTACAATGTTAGGCCTATCTTTTATTTTGCAGTCAGATGTCTTTCTCTACATTGAGTTAGTCTAGCTGGTTTGTCAACAAAGATAATTGTTTACTTTTTTATACAATTTTATTCATGTAAGTTTAGAATAGTACAATCTAAGTTTGTTTTTATTCCTTGGTTAACCAAATGACCGGTATGTTTCGGATGTAAATTTTCCCCTCGCCCCCCAACCCCCTCAGTGGCCATCAAGTCATCTCCCAACAATATCTTGAGCCTTCTATAAATAAATTTCATGTTTATTCATGAAACGTTCGTTAACTTAGTTACAGTACTGTTTGTAGGCCTAGATGGGCGAAACTTCGTTATCCGTCTCCACCATTATTATCGATGTGGAAATTTCGATATTGCGATAATATTGCTACCTATTATATCGATGATACAATTACACGATACGATTACGATTTTATCTCCTGATTTAGTTTCTCGTGCTCTAATATAATGAAATAAACCCTTTGACAATAAAACAAAAATACTGTATATATTCAAACAAGTAACTGTAAATAACAACAACAGAAAAAGTAAAAATTGTAGCTACCGTAATGTAACCTGTAACAAAGCAAAACACAAAATAAACTACAGTAACCAAGATTGTTGTGTAGCTGTATATAAATTCAAATTGTGAGAAGAATCAGACTTCGTTAGATCTAAAATGGCGTCACACAAATGCTGCCAAATACAAATCAAAATGTTTTTTTTTTTTTTGCTATTGTATTGAGGGAATATGCATTTTAAATGTTTCCAAACACCATTGATTTTGTTGTTATAAACATCGCTGTCAATTAAAGTGCCGGAGGTTTACGGTTACACTGTTAGGTTAGATTATTATTATGATACATTTTCTCAGTATCGTTGTTGATTCGATTGTTTTCATCGCTCAATTTCAATCACAATATCGAAATTTCCACATCGATAATAACGGTGGAGACGGATAACGAAGTTTCACCCCTAGATGTAAACAAATTTATTTCACTGGCCTAGATTTGGAATTGTCAATCTAGATTTTAATCAATGAAGTTCAAACTTTGTGGAAATAACATTAGGTCATTTGAGTTAGGTATATCTTTTCTTTTTCCTAAGTAAAAATATAATTTTGATTCAAAAAGTGTTAAAAAATTACATTAGGCCAAATCAAATTTACATTTAGCCTGACGTACGATTTTTCAAGGGTTTGCAGACATAAAGCCTATAAATAACAATCAATAGGCCCTTAAAAAAACTGTCCTGAACGCAAAAGTTTTATTTAGTGTTCAAATACATCCATATGCGGTAGGTCTATTGGCGAAATAAAATTATTTGATATGTTTTTACAGTGAAACTTCGTTATCCGACTCCACCGTTATTATCGATGTGGAAACTTCGATATTGCAATTATTTGATAGTTGTAATCGTTTGAATTAAGATAAAATACTTCAATCATATGGTAATTTATTTATATTATAAGTTACTAATAATAATAATCTAACCGTAAACCTCCGTCACTTTTATTGACAGCGATGTTTATAACAACAAAATCAATGGTGTTTGGAAATATTTATAACGCATATTCTCTCAATACAATAACAAAAATATACCTTTCTGATTCGTATTTGGCAGCAGTTGTGTGAAGCCATTTAACACATACGCTGCGGATGGGTCACCGGTGACGCGGTGCTATTGTATCATTGATAGAATAGCAATATTATCGCAATATCGAAATTTCCACATTGATAATAACGGTGAAGTCGGATAACGAAGTTTCGCTGTTTTTTCACAGACATTTTTTCATGTATTTTTATTTTGCAATTTAAGATGAATTCTGTAACACTTTTCACCACTTATTAGTAAGTTATTACGTTAGTGTTTATTATCGTAGTTCATTGTTTAGTTCGTGATCGACATGTCCAGTTAACAAATTATTGTAAAATATCTGAGATTTTTGTGTATAGTTGAAGCATCTGGGTCGTTATCAAATTAATGGCCAATTTGAGAGAGGTAAAAAATTAAAAAATAAAATTAAAAAACAAGCTATTTATTAGTAGTTTAAAGTCAATTTAGGCTACTACAGAATAAAACCTTACAAATATCAGAGCGTAAAAATTACATTTAAAGACTGATTTTCCTGATTTCATTTCAGGAATTCACAAAGAATTTTCCCCTTGCTCACGTTTCTTTTCTTGATAAAAAAAGTGATAAAAAAAATGGTAAAGTCAAAAGTTATAAGCTGAATGTTGAAGGTAAATGTAATTACTAACACCTACATAAGTTAAAACGAGTTTATATTGATTATTGTGTTCTTTAGACTGGAAAATGTGCCTTATTTTCATTTCAATGTCAAAAAACTCACTTACACTTTCCATATTTTGATAGATTATTTATTATTTTTATTTTAAAATGTAATAAAATTATAGTAAAGAGTATAAACTGTGAATTAATATAAATTTTTCAAATATTTTTTATAATATGATATTTTTTTATATAGAAAATGTGCTCGTGAGGGAAGTGAGCGAGGGGGAACCGCCGTGAGTGAAGGGGAACTAATAAGTAACAAAATAAAAACTAATAAGTAAATAAGTTGTATCAATTAACAATGCAAGGTGAAGTAATAATAAAATGTATTATTACGATGATAATAACAAAGGGATTCCCTTTATTCACGACTCATACGTGAGCGGGGGGGGAACGTGAGCGAAGAGAAACTGTCGATGGTCTTTAGTTTTTGATCCGACTATACCGGCAGAATTGCGCAACCCGTTACCGGCTTCATAATCAGTTCTAAAACTACCATTGCTAGTTTTGCTGTTATAATTATAAATGAGTTATGAGGAGTGAGCGAGGGGATCAGCAATTAATGTACGCACGATTTCTTAACTGAAATGTGTTAATAATGACCTAAATATGACGATTACGATGCTGCAGTCCACAACACGTCTTCCACGTAACTTCGGCCGAGCGCTACTGACAAGACAGGAGAAACGAAACGGTCCGCGGCTTTTTGGCGGCAAATTCAAAACATCGCTACACTTTTATTGGTCTTGTAGGGACACGGAAATAATGGAGAATTATTTTGAAATCGATCTGATTTCAATAATATTATTACTTTATTTCAAAATATAACTGTTATATGAAAATCATGGGCATTCTACATAGTTATTTTTTGTAAATTTGCATGGCTTTTGTCAACTGAGAACTTAGACTCTGAGGCATGGAGACAGTGAGCGAGGGGAAAAATTAGACACATATATTTTTTTTTATACATTTATTTTCATTCAATAATTTTATTTAAAGCAAGATCATGTTTAATAATATACTTACCATTTTTACAAAGCTTTATTTGCATGAGAAAAATTATTTTAGTACGGTAATTTTTTTCCTGCAGAGACTCAAATTGGCCATTAATTTGATAATGACCCATCCCTTTGTGAATTGGTGTTTGCCAATAAATATAGGCCTACTGCTTAAATAGAAATAAATAAATTAAGAGATATCTAGGCTTATTTAAGGATTTATCATTGGTCCACGGCCCTGATGGAGTTAGTTTGAAGGGAGTATAAGTTAGCTTAACAAGTTGTTTTGCAGGGCCCCAGACTATTCGAGTGGCTCCAGTTCGCAGAGCTACCAACCCGAGAGTTCATACGATGATGGCAAAAAGACATCACCATCCAACAATGCCACACAGACACAATCATTTCAGATGGGACTCCAGAAACCTAAACCCAAAATTGAAAACAACAATAAGAGCTTTACCTGCACTGAATGTGGAAAAGGCTTGGCAAGAAAAGATAAACTAGTGAGTGAGAAATAACCTATATATTTATTGAAATAGAAACATAAATTGTTCAGTCTAAATTTATATAAATACATTTGCTTACAGGTAGCTCAATTGTTAGTGTCTGGGACTTCAGATCAAGAAGTCATAAGTTTTATACAAAAAAAGAATTTTAAATATTCTCTTTAAAAGCATTTATGGCACACTGTCCATTATCTTAGTAGGTCTAATAAATTCCTCTTGCATCTATGCTAGACAAAGTAAGATAACTGTCCATTGATGATTCTACAAAAACTCAGAAACATTTAAACATTACTCCTGATGAACTAAACAATTTCTTTGTTAATGTTTCTGCTAATGTTACTAAGGGAAATAATTTTCATCTTAGTAGGCCTAATATACATGTAGGCGTATGTTAATAGTACAACCTACTCTAAGCTCTTGGAAAATTGTGCACATAAACAATCAATTAACTGTACTTTTAAATGGAAACCTGTTGATGAAAAATCTGTAGAATCCATTCTTTGTAAAATGTCTAACTCTCGTAGTGAAGATATGTATGGCTTATCTAATTATGTCTTAAAAAATTTAGTAAGCGTTGTTTTACAGCCCTTAACCTATCTTGTAAATCTGATTTTGACTCAAGGCTGTTTTCCTGACTGTCTTAAAGTATCTAGAGTTATCACTATCTTTAAAAAAGGAGATAAAAATGTACCTGATAATTATCGACCAATCACAATTGTACCTGTTGTAAGTAAAATTATAGAATCTTGTCTTGTTACCCAGCTTTATGAATATTTTATGTGTAATAATTTGTTGTATGAATATCAGTTTGATGGATTTAGACCAAACCACTCGACTGAGGGTGCGATTGAGGCCATTGTCAATTATATACTGAACTGTTTTGAAGATAAGCAAATAGTATGTTCTAGCTTATTGGATTTAAGTAAAGCATTCAACACAGTGTCACATGCTATTCTCTCTGATAAACTTGAGTTTTATGGAGTTACAAAATGTGAGCTCAAACTTATTTCCAGTTACCTTAGGGACAGAAAGCAGGTAGTATGTGTAAATAATAATTTCTCAGATTATGCCTGTACTTATGCTGGAGTGCCTCAGGGCTCTGTACTTGGCCCTTTTCTTTTTCTGGTCTTTGTTAATGATTTCAATTGTAATGTTTCTGCCATGTCTGTACTTTATGCGGACGACACAACACTTGTACATTCTGATGTAAATTTGGTTAATGTTCTGACAAAACGTAATTTAGCTTTAGATCAAGCTCAAGAGTGGTACTCTGCCAATAACTTAGTTTTAAATAATGAAAAAACTGTTCATTTATTATTTTCCTTGAAGAAAAACTTAGACTTAGATATAGATGAAGATCTGTTTTAACCTGTTAAGTTATTAGGCATATATTTAGATACTAAGCTCTCATGGGAAGAGCATGTCAATAATTTGTGTAAAAAATTGTCTCGTGTTGTTTGTCTTTTAAGAAAACTCAAAACTTGTGTCAACTTAGAAGTACTGATGTTAATGTACTATGGTCTCTTTCACTCCCATTTGACTTATGGAGTTAAATTCTGGGGTAACTCAGCTTCAAAAGTTAAAGCTTTTTTATGGCAAAAGAAAGCTGTTAGGATCATAGCTGGGTTAAAATCAACAGACTCTTGTAGACTTGTTTTTCCTTATCACAGTATAATGACACTTGCTTGTATATACATTTACAGTAATCTTATTTTTGTTAAAGATAATTTAAAAGATTTTAGTAATCAAAGCTTGGTTCATAGTCATAATACAAGATAAAGAGAAGACCTGGTTAGACCGAATATTAGACTTGATAAATATCTCAAGAGCTATAAGTATCAACAACTTTTATTTTTTAACAAGTTACCACTTAATGTTAGACTATTACCTAGAAACAAATTTTGTAATGTTATTGCCAAGTGGCTTAAGAGTAGAGCTTTCTATACAGTTGTAACGGTGCAATTCGCGGTGGTATTAAAATTGCACGCCACAGCCACGGAATCGCTCAATCGGGTTAAATGTCCAGGGTTCCAAATTGATTGTGGCTAATAATTAATGTGATTTATTGGAGGGCTCAGACACAAGGTAAAATGAACATCTAGTTCTCAAAGCAAATCCTTAGCTCATCATAGCCCTTGAATTTGGAAAAAAGTAAATTTAGGTTCCCCGGTGAAATTCTGATTAAAATAATAAAAACTAAAATAAACGAATTCTTCAACTAAAACGCAAGTAAGCCTATCAGGATTTCACCGTCAAGTTATCGCCAATTTATAAAATCGGGTTTCTATTGAATTAATTTAAAATACAAATTTATTACCTAATACAATTTATAAAAGTCCAAAGGGTTTCCCAGGAGCTGTTTCGCCCCGGGCCTAACACTGGTACAAGACAAGTTTTCTTTTATTAATTAAAAATACAAATTATTTTATTCCCAGGGTTAGTTCTCCCTGGGCCTACAATGGCCTGGTGTAAAACGGTTCGAAATAAAATACAATATCGTACTCCGGTCAACCACGCGGTCTACCGGCTATCAAAGAACTCTTCAAGAGTACGAAATTCTCGTAAAACATTCAGTCCCTGTATGAATTATTTAATTAAATTAAATAAAAGAAACATTAAATTAACAAGGCTGAATTATAATGTAAACTACGCTGACTTATACTATTACTAGGACCGTACCTGAGCAATAACGCTTTGTCGGACGCCCGACGTTTGTTTAATTATTCTCGCTTCGCTCTCGCTCCACGCTGAGGAGAGTAAGACGGTGCGGCGGGCTGTTCGCCAGGCCATCGACTAGTGGTGTACCTTGCCGGCTACTCGCCTGGCGACGACTGACGGCCGTTCGCTCTCCTTGGAGTCGGGACCTCGGGTTTCCTCCCCACCACCGCCGCGCATGCGCGGCGCAGTCACCAAGTAAAAGTTCGAAACAGCTGATATTCTAACCGGGCGGCCAACAGCTGATCCTCGGTGGCGCGCGAATTCAAACCGCCCGAACGCTCGCTTCACTTTAGACCCTTACACCCCCTACTTAGTTCGGGGTGAAAAAAAAGAACCGAAAAGAAAAAAATGTTTTTGTTTCCTCCCTTACTTTAGGCAAGCTTAGCTTGCGGTTGGTTTTTCCGAACTTTGACGCGGAAGAAGGTCCCATCTTCGTTCCTCCTACGGATGGTATAAAACTTGTTTGTCGGTCGGCCACGTCTGCCCATGCCGTTGTCTGGCATGGCATACCGTGTGGTAGAGGCGTCACACGCTACCAGTCGAGTCTCGGGCGTAGGTGGAGACAGAGGTGGCGTTTGCGCAACTTGCTCACCTCGGTTTCGTACCCGGCGTCGAATGGGCGGTAATGCATCTGTCCTTCGGGTTTGGTCTGTTCCGACCTTAAACCTTTGGCCAGCAGGACAGTTTTGCACGTAGGCTTTGACATCGCGTCGCCACCCCGGCCAAAAGTAATTATTGCCAACTCGGTTGGCCGTCTTTCTGAAATCAAAATGCCCCGCGGTGGGCGAGTCATGGTTCTCACGCAAAACAACTGGAAGTTTCCAGTTTTCCTTTTGATCGCCATATTTTGATCTTTTCCGATCAAATTTGAATGATTTCTCATTCCGGATTACAAAACTTTGATTGGACCTAGGATTTTTCCTAGCTTGGTCCACTACACGATGGTACCACCTGTCCGGCGGAGGTTAGTCTATTTCGACCGAACCGTCAGTACGGGCCGATTCCTTTTCTACAATCGGACATACCACAGTGTCGGGGTCGTCATTCTCCTTGGGTGAAACCGCGTCTACCAATTGAGGTTTACCTCCACTACTCCCTGGATCATTTTGTTCCAAATGATCTGTACTACTGTCTTGATCATTTTGTTCCAAATGACCAATTTCAACATTAAAAGTAATTAGTTTCAATCGCTCAAGGGTATCCATTCCCAGAATCACGTCACAAGTCAACGTGGGCAAACACACTGCTCTAAATTGATTTATCTGTCCGCCTATAATTCCTTCAAATTCGTACACATAATTTTGTCTAGTGCACGTACCATCCGCGAGCTGTACAACCGTTGAAACTTTATTAGCACCAATTCCCTGGTTTTCCAGGTGCTGTGCAACCTTTGAGCTAATTAAAGTAATGGCCGCGCCACTATCTAACAGTGCTAAGAACTTCTTCTCATGAATTTTAATATTTACATACGGCCTATTATCCTGCACGTCAGTTAAAGCTCCAAAACCTTCAGGAACTAATTTTGTTGGCTCAAAACCTTGTTGCCAGTCGGAGGATTCAGACTTCATTTTGGACTCGACTGTCCTCCGGTTACGCGACGCGTTTCTCGAACGGCATTTACAATCATCGGTTCTCACGCCTGTAGTTTTACAGTTAAAACATTTAATTGTCTTCGGCAACCTACAATCTCTATAAACGTGTCCAGGTTTATTGCAATTATAACACGTCACCGGAGAGCGAACAGAGTGTTTCATCTGTCCATCTTTGTTGTCGGCCGGCGCATACCTAGATTGCTTATCTCTCGCTTGATAAGTCGCAACGCGGTTATTCCACCGCTGGCTATAGTCGCCTTTGTCGTCACCGTTTTTATTTTGAGCATTATATTTATTACTCATCCGTTTGTCTTTTACAACATTTTGGTCAGTGAAGTTCTCATTGTTTCCTAAAGTATTGACACTACGGTGCCCGTACGGCTTATTGTCTGACTTCCGCTTTCCTTGGTAGGCTGTTTCCGCTACCAATGCCTCGGAGGGGTGAGGGGGAGGTCGGTACAACGCCTTTTCACGCCAATAACTCTCAACGTGCTCTGCTTTTTTCAGCATCTCATCAAGCGAAACTATTTCGTCTCGACTCATTGTTAATTTATAATCAGGCCTCATATTGTTATAAATAACGTCGAGTTTCTCTTTCATTGAATAACCTCCACGCCTCCGCATTAAAGTCGTGATAGCGACAAAAAAATTACGAAATGGCTCATTTTCGCCTTGGGTCCTACACCTAATTTCCTCACCAAGGTTTCTGTTGTAACCCGGAGGTAAATAATACAAGTCAAAACTGCGACGAAAATCTTCATAAGTAAACCAAGAGTCCTTATTGTTGCGATACCATAGTAATGCCGCACCGAGCAACAATTCAGGCAAAACTTTTAGAATACATTCGTTATCAAGGGAATACGCTTCTTTTAATTCCTCCACACGTTCTAAGAACGAAATCGGGTCTTTATTGCCGTCGAACTTAACATTCCATTTCCGTACTATCGTACACAATGATGCTGAGTCATTGTGTTTTAGGCCCGTTGATTCGTGATTACGTTCGGATTGAAACGCGGTTGTGATAGGCTTATGCAGCTTACTATACACAACTCCATCGCCGGGAAGAGGCAAACTCGGGAAAATATTTTCACGGCTATCTGCGAGCAAAATATTTTCGCTTGCACGGGCCTTGATCGCAAAATACGCTACTTTTCGACAAACGTCGTCAACTGACACGTTGGGCGGCATGCCTAACAATTGAATAAGTTTTCCTAAACCCTGAGTTTCGGCATGTTCATGACAGGGAATCGTAACTGCACTACTGTCCGTAGTCTCTGGTTTTGACAAAGAAACCGTCGTTTTCGGAATGGTACCTACGCTCGTCGTCATACTTGAATTAGTTGTTTCACCAGTTGTAACGCTAGTTTTATCTGCTTTTGTTTCCTTTTCTCCTTTGCTTCGCACCGGAGAAGCAACGTAAAATGTGCTACACAAGAGCCGGAACCAAAGTCTAAGAAATAATCTAAAAAGTCCCATTTCGAACAACAATTAATTGCAATTAAATCCAAGTTTTCGGGCGCCAGCCACAATGGCAGAAAATAGAGATGATATAAAACTATCTTATTTCAGATAGCACACTACCTTATTCCAGATAGTAATCAGCAGTAAACGCTTTTAACAATGATTTCTTCGTGAAATTTTACAAGTCCCTGAGCCCTACACAATTTATTCAGTCCCTGTTCGGCAGCGCCATTTGTAACGGTGCAATTCGCGGTGGTATTAAAATTGCACGCCACAGCCACGGAATCGCTCAATCGGGTTAAATGTCCAAGGTTCCAAATTGATTGTGGCTAATAATTAATGTAATTTATTGGAGGGCTCAGACACAAGGTAAAATGAACATCTAGTTCTCAAAGCAAATCCTTAGCTCATCATAGCCCTTGAATTTGGAAAAAAGTAAATTTAGGTTCCCCGGTGAAATTCTGATTAAAATAATAAAAACTAAAATAAACGAATTCTTCAACTAAAACGCAAGTAAGCCTATCAGGATTTCACCGTCAAGTTATCGCCAATTTATAAAATCGGGTTTCTATTGAATTAATTTAAAATACAAATTTATTACCTAATACAATTTATAAAAGTCCAAAGGGTTTCCCAGGAGCTGTTTCGCCCCGGGCCTAACACTGGTACAAGACAAGTTTTCTTTAATTAATTTAAAATACAAATTATTTTATTCCCAGGGTTAGTTCACCCTGGGCCTACAATGGCCTGGTGTAAAACGCTTCGAAATAAAATACAATATCGTACTCCGGTCAACCACGCGGTCTACCGGCTAACAAAGAACTCTTCAAGAGTACGAAATTCTCGTAAAACATTCAGTCCCTGTATGAATTATTTAATTAAATTAATATAAGTTAAATTTATAAGCCAAATTTAATATAAGTTAAATTGGCTACTTTAATCAACCCTCTAAATGAATACCGGTACCCCAAAAGAAAAAAATGAATAATTGTGGAATAGCTTAACTTTCTCTAAAACATTTTTGTAATAGGCCTAGGCCTACCATATTTTAGGCTTAAATTATTTTGTGAATATCAGATTAAAATATCTGACGGTAACTATTGTTTTTAAACAAAATTTTTGTAGAAGATTGAAACAAATTATGTGTTTGGCAGGTAATTCACATGCGGATCCACACGGGAGAGAAGCCGTACGTGTGTGAGGTGTGCAAGAAGGCGTTCTCACGGCGGGACAAGCTGGTGATCCATATGAACAAGCTGAAGCACTTGACGCCGAGCAATCTTGCGCCGCTGAGCAAACGGCTACCTGACCAACGGCCATCCCAGCAGCCGCAGCACACTCTGGTGACGCCGCAGCGCAAGGAGATGAAGGACGAGAGCACATCCATGTCGCCCCCGCCGCCGCCCCTGCCTCACCCCTCCATCATGGTCAGTATACATGGGTACACAGACTCATTTAAATCTTTATACAGTAGCCTACTTGATGAATGCCCATGCATTGCCACAAAAAGTTAGTTCCCTGAATTTTCTTTTATAAAAATAACTTGTCTGGTAGAATAAATAGACACTTACGTGTTTAGCCAGTGGTGTCAAATTTAAGGTTCAATGCAGAACCGGTTTCGTACTAATTACAGTACATCTTCAGCTGCCTCTTCTTGTTAAAACATAAGCCCATCTTGTGGTTGTCAAATATTGTTAAAAAAGTATTCTTCTTAGTTTAAAATAAAGCCCATCAAATGGTTGTCATAATTTAAAGAAACTTTACACAAAACACAAAAATAAATAATTACAAACACAAACACTACACAGATGGAGGACTATACATGCTCACACTTCAATAGTTGTAGGCCTACTCAAAATTGTCTGGTAGACTTTAGAAGAACATGTAATTTTTATGATAGGCTTGGTCTTTTTAGTCAATTTCTCTGAAGGGAATATGTTATTACGGTAGTAGTCATGGTAAGACGTAAGCCTGGGACCATGATACTTTTTGTTTTGAAGTCCCTAGAAGCCAAAAACACCATCATCGGTTCAAATTCATATATGTATTTATTTATATATAGGCCTATGTGCCCGTCTACACAAAAACTTTTGATTTGGTATGGAGGTGTAGGGCAGCTTTCTTCAGGTTTAGTTCGAAAACCAGAGTGATCGGACCATGGGAACCGGCTTTTATGGGGTTTGAAAATGGTAGGCTAAGAAATAGGTTTTTAATATTTTTTGAAAAAAAAAAAATTTTATAAGTTTAACTAAATTTTATTAAAAGAGCTCTAAAAAACAATTTAGTATTTTAAATTTGAATCTACCTTTACTAACTTACTAGTTACAGAGAAAATTCTCCAAAGTTATTTTTATGAAAAAAAAAAATACAAACCTCACTATCTCACTTATTTATTATTGTAACTTAATCTAATTTGGTATGTACCTTCAAGAGGCAGGGATTAATTAATATATATTTACAGTATTTGCTTACAAAGCCCCTATGTCGACAAATCCATATACTCTTTCCTCATCACCCAATGGGGTTTTACAGGAAAGATTAAGTTGACATGTTGAAAGGTTGAAGGTCTTTAGTTTTTGACCCGACTATACCGGCAGTATTGCGTAACCCTTTGTTTGAGGTTACACCGGTTTCATAAACCGTTCTAAAACTACCATTGCTAGTTTTGCTATTACAATTAAATGAGTTATGAGGAGTGAGCGAGGGTAACAGAAATTAATGTACACATGATTTCTTAACTGAAATGTGTTGATAACAACCTAAATATGACGATTACGATGCTGCCGTCCACAACACGTCTTCCACATAACTTCGGCCGAGCGCCACTGACAGGAATGGGAGAAACGAAAAGGTCCACGCCGATTTGGCGGCAAATTCAAAACATCGCTACACTTTCATTGGTCTTGTAGAGACACGGAAATAATAGCGAATTATTCTGAAATTGATCTGATTTCAATAATATTATTACTTTATTTCGAAATATAACTGTGATATGAAAATTATGGGCATTTTACATAGTTATTTTTTGTAAATTTGTATGGCTTTTGTCAACTGAGAACTTAGACTCTGAGGCATGGAGACAGTGAGCGAGGGGAAAAATTAGACACATACTTTTTTTTATACATTTATTTTCATTCAATAATTTTATTTAAAGCAAGATTATGTTTAATAATATATTTACCATTACTTCAAAGCTTTATTTGCATTAGAAATATTATTGTAGTAATTTTTTCCCTGCAGAGACTCAAATTGGCCATTAATTTGATAGTGACCCGTACATTCTTGGGCCCAGAAAACTGCAAGTTTTTGTATAGAAAGTACAGTTAGGATTTGGTATTGAATAGTTGTTGATATTTGTCAATTTGGTTTTAAAATCATTTTCATCATTGCAACCCCTACTCCTAAAAAAAATAGTTTTAAAACCTTATAAACAAACATATATCTTATGGGTCTAATCTTTAAAGCCATAAACAGTGGTTTGGATGGTTCTGTGCGATTTTTTTTCTCAATCATCCTTACAAATTGTTTTTGAAGAGTAATTAAAGGTTTAAGGTTGGTTATATAAGTTCCCGCCCACAATGGCCCCCCATAATCAAGTCTACTATGTACTAGGGACAAATAGAGGGTTCTTAGATTATTGTCACACAGTGAGCGCAAGTAATAAAAATGTCTTAAAATACTGATTAAATTCTGTTTAACCCGGCAGAACTGACATTGATTTGGAAACGTGTGAACTGACTCACGGTCTTTTAGACCAAGTTTTAATAAAAACCACATATATCGAATAAATCGGTATTTTATTTTTCAAAACCCATTCACATGTCTTTCTTATTAGTTGTTTTAACATTTTACACTGCAAACAAGTGTTTACATAATTTATGTAATGTATGTTAAAATATATATGGTTTTTTACTTTTATCAAAGATTTCAGTTTGACCTACTTAGTTGAAGAGAAAAAAAATAATAATACCCCCGTCGCAGCAGACCTGCGTACTCAGCGAATTTCCAATGGAATTTTGGTATATTTTCTACTTCCCCATAAAATCCATGGGGATGAGAGTATGTAGGTTTGCCGCCATATGGGTTTTGTTGGTAAATATAAGTTAAACCCTACCTAGTGATTGTACATACCAAATTTGATAACGCTATGGTGTTCTTTTTATTTTTCCCATAAACCCTATAGGGGTGAGTACCTAGGTTTGCCGCCATATGGGTTTTCTTAGCAAATATAAGTTAAACGCTTCCTAATGAAGGTACATACCAAATTTTATCAAAATATGTCAATAAATAAGCAAGATAGAAGGTTTTGTTGATTTCCCATAAGAATAACATGGAAAACATACTTTTTCCATTTTCTCCATAACCATTTAAGCTAGGTAAAAAATTCAAAATACTAGATTGTTTGTTTTTTTAAGCTCTTTTAAATGGTTTAAGTTAAAATTGTTGAATTTTCTAAATAAAAGTAAAAAAAGCCAAAAACCCATTTTTAACCGTTTTGAAACCCCATAAAACCCTGTTCTCATGGTCCGATCATTCTGGTTCGCAAACCAACCTAGTAGACGCTGGCTTACACCCCTGTAATAATAATAATAATAATAATAATAATCGTCTTTATTTGAGCGGTTCTCAGTATACACTGATTTTCAGAACAACTCTACTAATTTATATAACTTAATCTAATTTTATATACAATAATTTATAAATATTTCTTTGAGTAAAGTATCTTCAATTGTTTCTTTAATGAATTTGTTTCTGATTCGGTTATATGTTTTGGTATAGAATTATATATCTTTGGTGCATAAAATTTATAACACTTTCTTCCAATTTCTTTGTTTATTTTTGGGATGTTCAATTGATAATTTTGTCTTGTAGATTTATTTGATGTGTTAATTCTATAAGCCAATTTCTCATAAAGGTACTGTGGTTTTTTCAGTTTTAATGTTTTGTGTATCATGGATATAGTTAAAATTTCACATGTAATTTGTGTAGGTAATATTTGAGCAAGTTTTCTATACTTTGTAATGTGATCATATTTTTTTAAACTGTAGACATATCGTATAGCTGAATTTTGAATTTTTTCTATTCGTCTACTCTCTTCTTTGATTAATCCATTGCCATAAGCTGGATAGCAATATTCAAACATTGACATAATTAGAGAGTTTACTATTTTAATTTTGGCGCTTTCAGGCAGAAGGTCTTTGTATCTGTATAGGGCACGAAGTCTTCCCACAGCACGTTGACAAATATTACTTATATGGTTTGTGAATTTCATCTCTGAGTCTAAAATAATTCCTAAAAGTTTGACCTTTTCACTGACCTTCACTTCACTTCCACTTATTTCTATTTTAAGATTTTCTGTTTTTATATAAGACCTATTTATTTTTGTTGATAAATGAATAACATTACATTTAGAAATATTTAATTTAAGTCCATGGTTAGAAGACCAAACTAATATATTCTGCAAATCATGATTCATAGTTTTAAATGCGGTTTTTGCAAGTTTTAGATCATATGAATAGCAAAGATGACAATCATCTGCATACATATAGAGAGTGGATTTCCCATTAACTTGATCAACTAAATCTGCTGTATAGAGACTGTAAAGCAGAGGTCCTAAGCAGCTCCCCTGAGGTACTCCTCTATTCTTTAAAAGGGGATTTGATGTTTTGTTTTCTAGTTGAACCATTTGTATTCTATTGCTTAAATATGACTGAAACCAAGTTATAACTGGCTGGTCAAAACCAAAATATTTCATTTTCTTTAACAGTAATTTATGACAAATTGAATCGAATGCTTGCGAATAGTCCAATGATATTATTGTACTACATTTGCTTTTATCAGCAGCATCAAACAGGTCGTCAAACATATTAACCAAAGCAGTATTTGTACTATGGAATTTTCTAAAACCTGATTGTAATTTTGGCAATATATTGTTTGTCTCAATATAATCTGTTACCTGGTCAGCTATCAATTTCTCAATAATTTTAGTTAAAATAGGTAAAATAGATACCTTATATAATAAAATAGATACAGTATTATAGGTAAATACTGTACCAAATTTCATCAAAATTGGAGGTTCCGTTCAAAAGTTATCGTGTTCACGGACACATAGATATATATATGTATGAATCACTAACTGCAGAAAGGCAACAAGTCCAACTTCTTGCAAATTTCGTTTTTTTAATGGAAACTGTTGTCATACACTGGACGCATCGTTTACCACAAAAAGGACACTTGTCCGCATGAAAACAATGGCTTTGGCAGCGCCTTAAAATTTCTGTGTACTGCAGATAGGGAACTAGTCCATGTTGGTAAATACTGTTTACTGCAAATAGGGAACATGTCCTGGACTAGTTCCCTATCTGCAGTATAGGCTACAGAAAATGGAAGGCGCTGTGAATGTTATTGCTGTCATGAGGACAAGTGTCCTTTTTGTGGTTAACGATGCGTCCAGCATATGACCACAGTTTACATAAAAAAAAAACAATTTCTGAGTTGGCCCTGGTAAGTAGTTTGTGGACTATTCTATCTTTGTGGTTTTGTTTGGCACTTTGCTTGGCAGCGGATCCATTAATCATCAAGCTGTCTTTAAACTGACATTTTTTATAAGTTTTACTGTGACTTTTTAATATTTTTACAAAATGAGTAGTTCTAATGAGGAGGAAAATGGTGGAAAAAGAAGAAAATGGTGTTCACAATACAGGCTTTTACAGAAGAAATGTAATTAAAAAAGCCAAAACATCGGGGAAAGAACACATTAACTAGGTTGGAAAAACCGCAACAGCTAAAAAACAAATGGTATTTTGGAACCAAATCACCTCATGGCCAATAACCAGAGCCAATCATGATGAAAACTTTGATGAGTGAAACATGTTATTTTTTTCAAGTCTAATGATTTTTCTAGTTTTATATGTAACCTTTACTAAGTTAAATATGTTGTATTACAAATATTTTTTATTTAAAACGACTTGAAATTATTTTTGTCCAAAAACACATTAAATTATTTTTGTTTACTGCAAAAAGGGAACATGTCCAAGTAAAAAAACAACCCCCCACCCTTTTCTGATGGGAGGTAAAAGACTTTTATACTCAGAATGTTTATTAGCTTATGTGGTATAATGAAAATAAAATATTTAGAAACAATAAATACATGTTATTTATGTACTAAACGGTTTTTTGTGTCTCCTGTAAAATTTAGAAAAGTGGACTAGTTGCCTTTCTGCAGTTAGCGATTCATATATATATATATATATAATATATATATATAATATAATATAATATATATATAATATATAATATATATATAATATATATATATATATGTATGCAGACAGATTGAAGAATCCCCTACTTTCAGTAGCAGTTCTACATCAAAGATCTACAAGATACCATCCAACTTGTCATGTGAATCGAAAAATATTGTTTATCAGATTCAATGTAAGAAATGTCCAAAAGATTATGTTGGTTCAACCACAAACTCGTTGAGGGTAAGGATGACTGGACATCGTTATGCATACAAGCATCGGGACGAAACCAAACCCTTAGTGACGCACGGTTTTGAACATGGAGATACCTTTGAAAACACCTACAAGGTCAAACCGATCAGACAACTAAAAAGGAAGTTCACCGTGTCGTCACTCAGAAGTTTGGAACAGGCCTGCCAGCTGGTGACCGACTCCAAATTTCCAAAGGGGCTAAATTTGAGATGAGAAAATCGTCAACTCTTCAAGAATATACAAACTCAATATTCTTATATTATTAAGATACATTGAAGTCTGTATTATTTGAAACCAACTACTTCACTACTTTCCATTCAAAACTCAAATTTTTAAAATCATATGTTTTATTATCTTTTATTTATTTATTTACAATTTGTTATCAATTTGGATTTGTAATGTTCTGAAGAAGGAGTATTCCGAAATATAAACATCTTTTAGAATTTAACCCTAGAACGGCCATATAGAGTGTTTCTGTAGGGCCAGACAGTTTTGGCCCTTTGTGCAGCATTTTATATTAACTATTATGAAATACATAGTTGTTTACCAAAACATATTGTATTATATACCATTTGATTCGGGATATTCTGCAGAATCTAAATATACGAACAAAACTTATATTTCTTATAAAAAATTTATGGTTTGTGCAAAATAAACAAGAAACAAAAAAATTTCAAAAACTAAATTTCAAAAGTAAACTCTTATAAAAAAATATAAACAAAATTATTCCAAAATTCAATATATACAAGATATTCTAAATTTATTTCCCTACATAAAAACCTAAAAATATTTGACTCTACTAAAAAACTTATTGAGTTATTATGTCAAATGTAAAATATTACAATTTTTCTAATTTTGCATACTTATTATTGTTTTAGGCCTATAGAAAAAGGCCATATAGAAAAAGGCCAATAATATAAAATAAACACATGTATTCTGTTAGAGTAGTAAACAAGTAACAAAACCATATGAAAATATACTTGTTTCAATAAACAAAATATACAATATTTCATTTCAAAAAATAAAAACATTTTTTACCAACTGAAAATTACAAAAAAATATACAACTTCAAAAGCTTGTAAAAAACTAAATTGTAGCTGTATAAAAATTCAAAGATATACAAAATGTTTGAAATTTTATACAGAAACAGAAAATATATAGTTTATTAGGTGGAAAATAGCTTATAAGTTTTTGAAGTGGTAAAACGTAAAAAAGAGCAAGTTTTTTTTATATAGCACTTTGTTGTGCTTTGATATTATAAACAAGATTTTTATCAAAGGACTTATACCCTCTTGAATTTATAGATTACTGAGCTTTTTTCTTATCAAATGAGAAAAAAATAAAACATTCAATAATAATAACATATTTATGGCAGGTAACCATAGTAATAAGACAATGTAAGTTTAAAAACAATTTTATTGAGCCTATCCAACAAAAGACGATTTTATAAAAAATTTAAATAATAATTACTAAAAACATATCTACTATTACTCAATAAGAATTCCCTCAGGGGCAGTGGGCTTTCCACTGTACGGGTGTTTCTTGGCAACCCCGGGGTACCTGAGCCAAGCTGTGAGACCCTCCTCACAGTTCTTCCCGAGCTAGGGCCTTTCTTCTCATCTTTCAGGTCTTAGCTCACCGTCTTTATTCTTTCCTGAGCTAACCTTGCTCACCTTCTTGTTTTCGACCCCGAATCAAGGGTGTCTTTCCACCTTCTTTCGACCGGCGCATGCTGGGGGGTCCTGGGAGTGTCCCTGTTGTGTTGCAGGGACTGATGTGTGCCTCGCACTGCCGATGGTCTCCTCCAGTGTGTCGTCAGAAGCCAGCCGCTTCGGACCTTAGTCAGGGAGTGCGGCATGGATGCAGGGATCGGACTCTGCATTGCCACGGTGCGACCCCCAGCACGTCCGGCACATTTTGTGTATCGGTGCTGGGCAAACGGAGGTTCGGGCCCCGGAGTCCCGGGGTAGGGGTGTCTTATCTCCTACGGGGGGTAGACCTCCGAGGGTGTACCCGCTCTCGACCGATGAAGGGCCGCCTCTTGCCGCACGATGCGCTGGTGAAACAAAAGTATGGATTTTAAAATGCAAAACACGAACGATGATGAGATAGAGCAGGCCGCCTTTAAGCGCAGCTCAAGACTGCAGAGGTCTCCGACCTTGAACACTGGAACGCCGACGAAGGGTATTAAAACCACCCCCCCGCCGATGCCATTCAAGGCTCTTGGTGGTGTCGGATCGTCGTCCAAAACCGGACAGAAGAAGGAGGAGATCGGTATGGCGATGGAGGTGGCCGAGCCGGCAACACCATTAGCCAATATCCAAGGGATTCCTCCCAGGAAGAGCCCTCTTCGTGCGGCATTCGAGCTGCAAATGCTTCGTCAGCAGCAGGACTACGCCCACGAGGAGGAAGACTCACTTCTGAAGAAGATGAAAGCTCTTTTGAAGGAGATGGCCAAGGCCCTCTTAATTCAAAAGAACGTGAACAAGGCGATAAAAGAGGGGATCCCGAAACTCGAAGATGCTCTAGAAGAAATCGAGGAATGCCGGAAAATCAGGCTAAAGGCAGTGAAGCAGGAGCGCGATGTCACAAACCGAGTCATCTCTGCTTCGCCTCAAGCTCACCTGGCTGAGTCCCAGACTCAAGCCAGAAAGCGAAAGAAGAGGCAGAGCGGTTCTTCGCCAGGAAGCCCTGAGCTTGTCGAGGTGGACTCGGTGCCGAGACCGGTTTTTGTCACTGCGGCATCGCAGACATCTCCTGCCCAGGCTACTGAATCCGCCCCGGGCGCTGCCGTGATTCCAGCGGCTACTCCTGCAGAGTTTCCTGCTCCGGCGGCTAATCCTGCCTTGGCAGCAAACTCTGCCTCAACACCTTTGGGGGGCTGGAAGACGCGCCTGTCTAAGAAAGAAAGGAGGAGGCAGAAGCAAGCGGAGGCGGCTTCGAAAAGTGCGTCGAGGGTGGAGCGGACGCAAGTCTCGAAACCGGTTGGGGAGGCCTCTGGCAAGTCTGTCAGAAAGCCTAAACAACCCAGGCCTAAGAAGCCCAGGACAGAGGCAATCTTGATCAAGCCTTTAGGGGGGCGATCTTTTGCCGATGTTCTGGGTCAGATTAGATCGCAGGCCAAACCGGAGGAGACCGACACCGTTATCAAGTCTATTCGGCGAACCCAGAACGGGGATGTCCTCCTCGAACTGGGGAAGTCGAGTGACAAGATCGGTTTTGCCGCTTCCCTCAAGACTGCACTTGGGGACAAAGGCTCAATCAAGGCCCTAGAACCGAAGTGTTCGGTCGAGATTCGGGACCTTGATGCCCTCTCCACCGAAGAGGAGGTGACCCGTGCGATCCAGGTGGCACTCCCGGAGATACCAGCTGATGGAGTGAGGGTATGGCTAACAAAGCCCAACCGAAGTCAACTCCGGATGGCTGTTGCTGAAATGGGCGAAAAGCACGCCAATAAGCTGCTTAGCCTTCAGCACCTCAGAGTCGGTTGGGTCAGTTGCAGGCTCAAACGGAGGGTGGTAGTTTCGAGATGCTTTCGCTGTCTCGGTTTCGGCCACTCCTCCCGAAACTGTAAAGGGCCCGACAGGAGTGCCAACTGCTTCCAGTGTGGAAGCCAGGGCCACAAACGCAAGGAATGTTCCTCGAGCCCCTCCTGCTTCCTCTGCAAGGATTCAGGCTCCAGTGCCCTCGGTCACTTACCCGGGTCTGGTCAGTGCGGTGCCTTCAGAGCCGCACTTGAACAGGCAAAAGGCAGCGGCCGGTAATTCGCATCCTCCAGGCCAACCTTCATAGATCCTGGGGAGCTGATAACCTTCTAGATCAGCTCGCCCGAGAACTTGGTGCTGACGCGCTCCTTATCAGCGAACAGTATCGGGACAGAGACCCAAACATTTGGATCTCGGACAGCCTCGGTACTGCTGCATTTTGGGCACGTAATACACGAGATGTCTTGGTGCGGAGTCACGGGCGCGGCCGAGGATTCGTCTGGGTTCGGTGTGGGGACGTGACTATCTTCAGTTGCTACCTCACACCCAACGAGGCCGTCCAGGACTTCCGCGACAAGATAGATAACCTAGAGGAGTGCGTTCTCGGCACCACCGGGCATGTCGTCGTTGGTGGCGATTTCAACGCCAGGGCCGTCGATTGGGGAATGCCCTCTACCAACTCCCGGGGGAAATACATCCTGGATTTCATCGCCAGGGCCGGTCTTGTCGTCCTCAACCAGGGCGACACACCTACTTTTCGGCGCCCCGGGCAGAGAGGCACGATCCCCGATGTCACCTTTGCGTCTGAGTCGCTCCTTCCGAGGATCTCTGGCTGGAGGGTTGTGGAGGACTACACGGGTAGCGACCACCAATACGTCGTGTTTGACCTGCATGATCAGGCAAATCGTCGAGTTTCCGCATCTCGGGAAGGGCCACGCCGGTGGAACACCAACAAACTGGACGTGGTCAAGTTCACCGAAGTCATCTCTCGGGGAGCGCAGGGGAATCCTGGTGAGGCTGGGGCCGAGGCACTAGTAACATCCACGATGGAACTGATCGCCTCGGCCTGCGACCAGTCTATGCCGCGAAGGAAACCCCGACGCGACAAACAACCCGTTTACTGGTGGACTGAAGAGATTGCGGAACTCAGAAGAACATGTTTAAGAACTAGACGAGCCGCCACAAGAGCGAGAATCCCCGCAGACAGAGTTCGTAAGTCGGAGGCCTATAAAGCTGCGAGAAAATCTCTCCGCCAGGCGATCAACAGGAGCAAGGCGAATAGCTGGAGGAGACTTCGTGACGACGTTGATTCCGACCCCTGGGGCCTGGGTTACAAACTTGTAACACAGAAACTCGGCGCCCGCTCTCCACCTTCCATCATGGAGGGCGCCACCATGGGGAGGATCGTCGCTGCGTTGTTTCCTGAACATCCACAGCGACCGCCGGTTGACTTCGGACGGGTAGAGGACGTTCCACTCTTCACTTTCGAGGAGCTAGAAACCTCCGTTCTCTCCCTGAAGAGCAACAAGGCTCCTGGCCCGGACGGGATTCCCAGTGAGGCTTTAAAGAAAGCATTTTTAATCAACGCTGACTTGTTGTTGAGAATGTACAATGCCTGTTTGGTAGAAGGGGTGTTTCCGGCTCCCTGGAAAACAGCCAGGCTTGTACTGATCAGCAAGGGCAAAGGTGATCCCGAGCTGCCGTCGTCCCACAGGCCTCTCTGCATGTTGGACACGGCTGGAAAGCTGTTCGAGAAGCTGATCCGTTCCCGCCTGACTTCTGCCGTGGAAGCTGCCGGGGACTTATGCCCCCGTCAGTACGGCTTCAGAAAGGGACGGTCAACGATCGACGCTGTCACCGAAGTTCAGAGAGCTGTGGAGAGAGCCGAGAGCCACAACCATTTCTCCCGCCGAGTAGTGCTTCTTGTTACGCTTGATGTCAAGAATGCCTTCAACTCTGCGAGGTGGGTCGATATGCTGGACGCGCTTCGCAACACCTTTCGTATTCCTGCATATCTGTTGCGGCTCATCGAGGATTATCTACGCTCTCGAAGCCTGATTTATGACACGAGGGACGGAACGCGGACGATGGAAGTCACTTCTGGTGCCGCACAAGGTTCAATACTCGGCCCGGATCTCTGGAACGTTGCCTATGACAGCCTCCTGAGGTCCGAGATGCCTGAGGAAACCACTTTGGTTGGGTACGCCGATGACGTCGCAGCTCTCATTGCTGCACGCAACGTTGAGCTGGCCCAACTGAAGTTGAACCGAGTTATGCGGGTGGTCAACAACTGGATGTCCGATCACGGTCTCTCACTTGCTCTCAGTAAGACGGAGATCGTGATTCTCACGAAGAAGAGGATCGACACCGTCGTCCCGTTTCGAGTGGGAAGGGAGGTGGTCACATCAACTCGTGCCGCCAAATACCTCGGGGTTATGGTGGACATCAAGTTAAGCTGGAGGGATCAGATCTTCCGTACGGCGGACAAGGCCGCTAAGGTAGTGACTTACCTTAGTAGGCTGATGGCCAATGTCGGGGGTCCCCGATCCAGCAGAAGACGTCTATTGATGTCCGCGGTCCAGTCCGTGCTTCTTTACGGGGCAGAGGTGTGGGCAGGCGCTCTAGATAAGGAGTGCTACAGGTTGCGACTCGCCCGGGTTCAGCGTCAAGCTGCGCTCCGGGTGTGTTCCGCCTACCGGACAGTGTCCGAGCCTGCCGTCCTGGTGGTCGCCGGAGTCATCCCTGTCAAGCTCTTGGCAGGGGAGAGGAAAGCGATTTATCAGAGACAAGGCGAGATCGGCAAGGACACGGCAAGAACAGAAGAGCGCTCCCGAACCTTCCAGCAGTGGCAACACAGCTGGGAGCACGACACCCGAGGACGATGGACTGCGCGACTTATCAAGCAGGTCCAACCATGGGTGGAAAGGCGGCATGGGGAGGTGGACTACTACCTGACCCAATTTTTGACAGGTCACGGCTATTTTCGGTCGTACCTGAACCGGATGGGAAAGACCGGTTCACCGGACTGCATTTATTGCCCGGGTGTTCCCGACGATGCGGAACACACATTCTTCCGCTGTCCCCGTTGGGAAGGGCCCCGCCTGGAGGCCACACAAATCTTTGGTGTATTTTCGGTGGACTCGGTCTGCCAAAAGATTTTGGAGGATGAGGGCAACTGGGATTGTTTGTCACAGTTCGTCCGGGGCATCCTCCTGGAAAAGAAAACCGATCTGGACCGCGAAGTGGCCCAGATCCCTTGATCGAGCGGCTGGATAAGGAGCGAGCCCCACGGGCGTAAGCCAAATTTAGGCCTAGCCTGACGTAATGTGACAAACAATTCCAGGTTAGATTCCTAAAGAGTAGAGGAGGTTTTTTAGTGGGTAAACCCGTTTTTTGGGGAGCCCCACACTACAGGCTGGCCACCTGTGTGCGTAATGCATTTTTCCGCCTCTCCCTCAAAAAAAAAAAAAAAAAAAAAAAAAAAAAAAAATTACTCAATAAGAATAAAACCAATTAAAAAAGTAAGTAAACAAACACAGCTGCAGAGCACAGCACAAAACAAAACATCCAAGACACGGAGACACACAACTTGGCACAACAGGTGTTCCCACGAGACGACGACAGATTTGAGGAAATTCCATCAGTTTGACCAACTGCTAAAACCAAACTATCGGGACGCTAGGATCTCAATAATTATAGTTAGTTCGATAAAGGATTTCTTCCTCTTTATTTTCATATTTATTTTATTTTGCAGATCAAAATACAAGCCGAGTAAACTAAATTTTTCCAAACGACTAAAAAAGCTTTTTGGCCATACAGAAAAATCTTAATATGTTTGTTTGCAGAGGTTTGGTAAACAAATCACAGCTGGTGAACTATTTGCGCTAGACTCAATTCTTCAACAGACGAAATATGCAGAAAGAATCAATAAATTCGGCGTCGATAACCACTATCCTCTAGCATAAAAAGTAAAGCTTCAACAGAATTTAAAAATTGGCTGTTTTTGCTTTCGTTTCTCGATCGGCAATGCCGCCGAGCGCAGAGTTCAAAAATGTGTAATGTTTATTTATTATTCCCACCGTCGTTATTGACACAAATGAGTATGTTGTACATGGAAATTGTAGCTTATCCAATTATCTTTACAATGGTATAACTTTTAATGTCATTACTGCTTGGGCATATATAATAATATTGGTTTGATAAAAAGGTTGTAGCAAACGACTTTAAAAGTTGTTTGGCCACCATCTTACCGTAACCAAACAACTATAAAAGTCGTTTGGCCGTTCTAGGGTTAATTTTGGTTTTATATGATTATGTATTAACCTTCAGGTATGTTTTGTTTAAATATATATATATATATATATATATATATATATATATATATATATATATATTCATATTCATATTCATAAATTCTTTATTCACAAATTGTACATGGTACAAGAATAGTGTCAAGTGTTTAACAAAATAAAACAAATCAGAAATTATAAAAAAAACCATTCCCTAAGTAATAACTCTAAATCAAAATGAATTCTTTTTATTTCTTATAATATTTTCTCATAGAGCTGGTGGATCAGTTGAGCCTCATATCAAAAAACTTGAAATCAACCAATTTCAATAAATCAACAATACTTTCAATCCAAAGTTTGGTACGTGTCGTTCTAGTTGCATATCAACTTTGTGGTATCGGTATAGCTAAATAAGATGAGAGACATTCTGTTTGTTTGATTTGTTGTTGTGTTTGACATTTTTTATGTTTTTTTTTTTTTTTTTTTATAAGACCGGCATAGTCCTTTTCAACTAGGCCTAAGCCTAACGAAAACGCCACCCCCGATAAATAGATAGCACAACCAAGATTACTTTTTATCAAAGGATAATGGTGATTGTTGTTGCAGCCAGTGGACACGGCCGCCTACTGTGGCCCGTTCCCTCAGCCTGACCAGAGCTACTGCCTGATGTGTCATCAGTCATTCACCAACCGGGATCAGTTCATGTTCCACCTGCGCACACACTTCCGCACCCCGGATCCCACCCAGGTCTGCTCCTAATCTCCTCCACGCCACGCCATCGCCCAATCACCCTAGGAGAGTTGACGGTTTATGTTGCTTTAGGTAGATTTCGTTAAAATTTAGCCGGTAGTGGTAGAATTTAAATGGATACTGAGAGAACCCGGTGTAAGCTTTAATTAGGATTGTGAGTGATTTTTCAACTCGAGCCATACTGTGTGTGAAGGATTTTTATCTTTTAGGGTTTTGAGTGTCTTAAAGCTAAATTTTCATATAAATCTTCTTCCCAGAATTATAATATTTTTTTAATTAGATGATTAAAATACTGTAGAAATGTAGTAAAATTTATGTTAGCAAATTTCCCTATAGCTATTATGGTAGTAGTCACAAGACCTTAGCCCGGGACCATGATACGTTTTTGTTTAGAGGTCCCCAAAAGCGAAAAACAAAAGAATACCCTAACTAAATAAAATTTGGTATGCACACTCACAAGATACCTAGTAGGGGTGTGCAATGCATCCCCAATTTTAACAATTGCACAAATTTTTTTCGTGCAATGCATAAAAGAATTTGATTTGATTCGAAGCATCAAATCACAATTCGATTCAACATACATCGACCAGGGCCGAGCCGATCGTGATCACCAGCGACGTCCATAGCCCAAACTTAGAAGAATGTCACAGGTTCTTGGAAAATAACAATGCCATAGTAATGTGAGAGGTAGAATGAGGAAAACATTACAAAAAACTCCAATGTGGTCTATTGTTCACCGGCGGGGGGCAAGGGTCCAATTGGGGACAAAATAATACAGTTGACCAATGATGACTATTTTTTTTTTTTGCCTAAGTTTAAAAAATTAATAGAAGAGCTAATCAAAGTTATAAAACTTTTTGTAAAAAATAGGTTAATGTAAGCTATAATGTGTTTAAAATAGGGCTAGTGAAACTTTTAAAAACCAACATTATTACTCTACTACATCATTGACATATGCCAATTATTTTATTTCTAAGTACCTGGAGGACGAGCATTTGGTCGGTAGGCCTAAACTTAAAAAATTCTTATGAATAGCAGCAATATGTTGTTGTTATTGGTGTATAAGGAGACCCTGGCCAAACCACTAAGCACGTCTGCCTCTAAATGGGCATTTTGCGCAAGTCCCCGGAAGGATGGGATATTGGAGAAAGAGAAAGGGTGAGAGGCGGACATCAGACAGCTTCCTGACCATTCAGAAGGAGAACTCCGGTGCTCCTGTGACAACTGATTTTCAGGCTCAAACAGGCGGTCCGCTCTGCCCTCTAAACGGCCAACCAACCGACTGTCCATTCATGTTCCAGCTAGGGGTGTCTCCATGCCTGCAGCACGTACTTAGCCCCCCATTGTCTAGAACATGAATGGATTATGAAGGAAGGGAAATTGTCATAGTGGAGAGCCAAAAGACTTATCATATGTTATGACAACTTCGTTTACCCAATGTCAACTTCGCAATCAGTATAAATCAGTTTGAAAGTTATCCTGAACTAGCAGTAATATATAGTGCGCTAAAATGTCAAATGCGGAAAAGGCTTGTTTGTATTGAAGACGAGCTCGTTCGCTTTGCTCACTCGCCTTTCGGTCTGTTGAAAAGTAGGTTACATGTGATGCACTCTGGTTGAACCACATGTTGAATCTGTAACACATGGGTTCTACTTCTATAGTTAACAGCTGATTTCACTATTGTTATTCATTCTTTTGTTTTAAATTAAATTACTATTCCCAAATTGCTTGGTTATTTTATCCTTTTACTTTTTTTTATTTATCTTACCATTCAATACTCACCAATTTAAACTACGATTTAAACAAATTATACATTTTTTTATAGTAGGCAGCATTTATTTATTAATTCATCAGTTACTGGAAACCACATTTTTATACTGAAATACGTTTTCTGTACTTAAATAGTTGAGTCAGCTGTTTTCATTATTTCTTAAACGTATTTAGAATTATAACTAAAGATTATAGCGAAATAAGATTTTTTCAAAGCATAGAGACCTATATATACTGTATATTATTTTTATTCTACTACTTAGTTGTTTTCAAAGTTTGAA
Source organism: Neoaliturus tenellus (assembly GCA_030545055.2). Taxonomy (NCBI): domain Eukaryota; kingdom Metazoa; phylum Arthropoda; class Insecta; order Hemiptera; family Cicadellidae; genus Neoaliturus; species Neoaliturus tenellus. The sequence continues at coordinate 168,263,378 of CM061533.1, read as the reverse complement.
GAAAATCATTAGAGCTGTTTTCGATTCCGGTGCATTCATACATAAAATATACCTTAATCGTATTAGGGTATAGGATTACTATTATTTTACTGTATTAACAAAGAGTAGTTGAATAATTAATAAAAACTATCAAAGTTAATACTTTTTGGTCCGACTCGTTTTTGTCCCCAAAGTAATGATTTTTTACCTGCCCCAACCCAAAGTGTTACAGATGAAAGAGCTGGCTTGCAGACCCCTAGATCAAACACATTAAAAGTAATTCTAAACTCATATTAATCAATTTTATTTTGTAAAGTATTATCAATGAATACAAAAACGTACAGGTCACATCTTATAGAAGAAATGGTCAAGAAAGTTTCTGTTGATGTAGTAGCGCACTCCACCATGAGAGCATGCACAAGACAACAACATATTAGTCAGATTTCATTCTGACTTTGTTGCAGATGGTCACCAACAAAGAATCTCTCTCGTCCTCAAACATCATACATAACTTATGACAGTTTTTCACTACCGGACCAATTCTCACAATTAATGTAGGAACACTTTTTCCGTCCGCCTGCTTTAGTGCTCATTTTGGAAACCAAGAAAACAAATATGAAAATACCATGACGACGTTTATAACTTAGTTTATTTTTGTAAACATATGATTCAATAAAATATCGTCATTAGAATATATTAACGTTTGAAAGCCCAAATGACAAAGTCTTAGCTATAAAAGGATTTAATGACTTAAAATAACGATTCTTCTTGAAAAACGCTTTCCATTGATACCAAATAAGCTAGGTAACTAATGTTTAAAATGGTGTTTTAACGACACAATACTAAATAGGAAATTTAATATCTCCCTCTCTCTCGTACTATGTTTAGGCCTACTCCTCTGGCGCTAACTCTATTTGGAGTGCTCAAGTTCAGTTTACAGCGCTCCTAGCGAAAAAAATTGTTTGTCACTTTTTAACATGGGATGTGACCTTCTTTACGTTTTTGTATTCATTGGTATTATTATGAGTTATCCTATTAATTCATCATAGTGCATTAGACTGAGAGTAGATTGCACAAAAATAATGCCGTGTGGCATCCAATCAAATCACATTGATTTGAATGAAAATTCTTAGAATCGCATCGACTCGTTGAATCAAAAAAATTCTTGCATCCCACACCCCTACTAGGCAGGGTAGGCAGGGTTTAACTTTGCTTACAAAACCCAAATAACGGAAAACCTATACACACACCACCATGATTTTTATGGGGAAATAGAAAATGTACCAAAATTCCATTGGAAATTTGTGGAGCATGCAGGTCTCCTGCGATAGGGGTATTATGAGATGATTCACACAATTGATGACATTGAATAATGTTTCCAGGGTAAACATTGAGAATTCCCATTCAGTGCATTTATTTGTGACTGAAATAAACCAAAACCAAAATAAGTTTATATATAACTGCATGGTGTAAACTTGATAGAGGCAGGGAAATTCTGGACTTTGGTGGTAATATTATCAAACCTACAAAGGATTGTTAAGGTTTAGGGGAAAATTAGGATTACCATGTAAAACCCACCAACCATGAAAATATCTACAATTTCTGGTGATATGTCTCTATCTATACAACCTATACCTGATGATGTAGGTAGTAAATCATGATTTAAATGTATATCATTAGTGGTAAACTTCAATAAGACAAAGTAAAGAAAATTCTCCAAAATAGTCATTGGGCTGAGCCATGAAAAGTATCTCAGTAAAAACCATGATTGAATAAAAACTAACTTGTTACTTGTCAAGCCAAAAGAAAACTGAATTTACTTGAGGTTAGTGTAAAAATTATTTCCAGCCTAACAATTTCAAGCACTATTTACTTTTTTTTATGGAAGCCTAAGTATTATAAAACATATCCACTGCAACTATGTATAGTACTTGTGTCATGAAATGTTAGTAAATAAATCAATTATCTGTTCATTATAGAGCTTTAATTACTATCAAAGATTTGAATGTGAAGAGTAACCCTTTAAAGAGTAGAAAGAAAAGAATAAGAGATCAGCAAAACTCTTTCATTATTTTGTCATTTAAAATTATTTTATTTATGAGCTTAGCAATGTCACAAGTCTGACACACTCCCTACTGAACAACCATATATTAGGTTGGAAACTTCTAAAAATTTGTTTAATTGCTAAGTTGAGGGAAACGTGTACATTACGTTATTAAACTCACCATCACCAACAATGAATTTGTAACAAATATTTTATAAAATTTTTAAGACAAGCCTGAAGCCCAAAGTTGATATAGATCCGACCATGATGGTAAAATTTTGTAATGACAAAAAAATGTTTTTCCCCTAATGAACTATTTATCAATTGTCCGGGAGTAAAAGTACCAAGGAAACCTGTAGATTAACTATAGAAAACTAATCTATAGAAAATTGTTTTGCAATATAGTTTTTAGTAGGGATTCTCTAAAATTTGGATGTACTGTGTATTTTTATTGAATAGAGGACATGAGGTCCAACTTGTTTAGGAAATATCTTGGGCAAACATATTTTCAGATATAAAGTTTTTATAAAATTTTGAAGATTAGAGATTAAAATATTTTTGAAATTGTGTCCGGTTAGAGGTAGATTTATTATAAGGAAGATATTTTCTCATAACTGCGAGAGTAAAACCAGATTGAACAGTTAAAACTCAAATCTTATGAATTATTTTTAGCAATCCGAAAATAAAATACAATAACCTGTGCCTACAAAAAATAATCTGTGTGTATTTTCCAATAGAAAAGTTGAGTAGTATGCAAAATATGCATTTTGTATATTTTTATTAAGTGTACAAATTTTCAATGAGTACTTTAGTTTGCTAGTAACATTAATGAAATAAAATATGTATATTAGTTAATCAGTCATAAATGTTGTTGTTTCCAATGAAAGAGAACAAGTTTGTGGTTAATATATTAATAGGCCTTTGCCATGACCAATACACTACAATACAATACAAACTGAGGAAAGAAGTACCGTAGTGATTGTAAATAAATAATACTCAGGTATCTATATTATATATAGGCTATATTATCATATTTTATTAGCTTAAGTGTAATCATAATGATTCTAGTTATAAAAATATATTAGTATTGTAAAGAATATTGTGAATGCTACACACTTCAGTATTTGCTGAAACAAATTTAAGGTTAGGCCTATTACAAACAGCACTGTACGTGTAGCATTACATGACATATCCGTGGGCTTTGAAATATTTTTTGTAACCTAAGTAAAGTTTTGCATGTGATAAATGAAACTTATTAAGACCTTCAAAAGTGGCAAGATGGAAAACACATTACCCCAGATATTAAGTAGTGGTGTGGTTATTAACCTAACCTGTGAATGTGGAGATAAGATTTGTCATTACACTAGTATTATCTCAACCTTATACATTATTGGGAGACAACCTTGGTGGAGAGGAGAAGAGAGAAATGAGCTTATTTTATGTTTTACAGTTTAAAATAAAGTGGCCATGATTAATTAGGTCATAGGATGATTTTAGGGGGGGGGGATCCAAAAATGGCCAAAAAGCGATGACGTAGTTTATGGACGGCCCCTTATGTGGCTAGACTTATACCAAACTAACAATAAAAAAATTGGTCTTGTGTCCGTAGATATAAGTGTTTGCCTTTTCACTATTTATTCATTGATTGTTTCTCGAGCCAGGAGCTGGGGCAATTGCTCCTATTGTCCTCCACTGTGGCTGACTGTGAACAGTTACACCTGCTCACGAATCATCCAAAACTGCTCCTTTCCCTCTGAATTTCTCCATCTCACACCTTGTAAGGTTGAAATAATTACACTGTAGGTTGCACTTGACAGAGTGATCTAAGGATTACCTTGAATTACTCTGGATTAGGTAGGGAATGAATTCATACTCGAATGACAAAGATTCTATAAACATTTTTCTGCTTAAAGTCGATACAGATCAATAATGTAATTTCTACAGTAAAACTCTAGCCATTTGATTTGAAATAAAAAAGTATGCCAAGATGTATTTTGTCTTCAAGAATACAATAATAATTTACTGCTTCTCCTATGAAACCAGTGTTTATATAAGAAAGAAATTGCTCCTCTAAGTTCAATCTTCCTCAATGAATGTTTCATTGTTCAAAATTGGAATTCAACATCTCCATATTCTCACTTTCAGTCAAAATGATGTATGATAGAAATTTTCGTGGTCTCGCCCTAAGTTGTGAAGTGCGCCAACCATGTACAAGTATGTGGACATCAGTGTGCTTGCTACCCTCTTGTTTGCCGCTCTTTAACATGTTCCCCTTAACATTGCTCCCATAGGAGAAGTGCACATTAGCCCTCTAGATGGGAATGGTTAGAGTTCTACTGTTCCGAGAAATATTGTAAATACATCCTACAGTAGACTCCCTCCCGTTCATCCATGGTCAGTTCTGCTATCAGATGGATAAGCCTGCTTTATGAGGAATCCTTTTCATGGATTAATCAACTTTTTTGTTTGGCATCTGGTTAAGACGAACTACTATCTCAGCTCAATCAACCCAATTAATAATTTATTTTTAGCTCAATGCAAATTTCATATTTTAATTTATTGTTTCATTTAAAATAAGTTACTTAGCTACAATTTTGTTGGTTGAAGTTATTTCTAAAATAAGTTCTTTTCAAAGGGAAATTAAGTTTGTAACAATGGAACGCAGACATTCTTAACACCTTGATAAGGCCTTAATCAGTGGACAGCTGTCAATGTAGGGGATTCAAGGTGGGTGCTCATCACATTTTCACATTAATATTATTTTTTTAAATGTAATTAAACTTAGACCTGTTTTAAGGATGTTAATTCATTATCAGAATGTTTTTACTAAATATCACACATTGTTAGTTAAACGATTTCATAGTTTGCTCGAGGATTTTGTGCCAAGAGTTGGACGAGATGGAGTCTACTGTACTTAAACTAAACTTGTACAAGAAGAGAAATTCATTCCAGCCTAATATTTTCCAGCCTTCTATAGTTTTAAGTTTTACATCACATATCGGACCAACCGACCTGGTGTTACATGCTAGTCATTTATACTAACTATAAGAGGTAGAAACCGCTAGCAATCCATTCTGGACCTTGCCTTCTTTTGTTTATAAAACAACAAGTTTATTCGCCTTAATACGAGTGAATTTTTTCTGGCCTTAGATCATTTTAGCCTTAGCTTTTGTACTCAGGTTCCTAGAATATTTAAATTAAGCCAAAATGTGTAGTTTATTTTTGTGATATATTTTGTTGTTTCCCTGTGTGTCACGAATAATTCTAAATATCTTGATCTGTCGTAGTTGAACTAGACTCATTCCTTGGTGTGAATTAGAGACAATATTGAATAGGTGAAGGGCAGACTAAGTAAAATGTAAGTACAATAATTATATTTTTTATTTAACTTTTTGTTGATTACTGGCTTATTTTGGTATTGACAGGTAAAGTTTTGCATACAGTGGCGAACCTTAGACGATCAATTCAGATGGCGATAGTTGATCGTGATCGTGGGTCACGAAACATTTAGGGTGTAAAGTCAAATATTTATGATATTTATAAATCGCGATATAGATCATGAATTTCAAAATATTTTAAAACCCATCAACATTTAACAACGATATAGCAATATATATTAAGCGGCTAAGTATTTTGCGATCTAGATGGCCTAGACTCATCTGTTAAACGGTTGAACTCATTAATTAACTCTACCTTTGCACTCAATCTCACTAGATTGCAATCAAATTGCTGCATAGTCTTGTTTTTGTTTGTTTCCGTCCACCATTAATTGTAACTCAAACAACTGTTACTGAGTTGCAATCCACAGATCGTCAGTATTGATGTATAATCTGTATTGTCCCTGTTAGGTAAAGCTTAGTAAATAATACTCTCAAGTATAAATATCAATATTGATCTAGATACTATGCCATGATCTATGTTGGATCATCTAAGGTTCGCTATTAATATTTATATTGGTGTGATATCTATGGTATTTACAATGCCAACCTTTTTTTTCTCTATCATGATTATCAAAATAATATGACCAAATTTCTGCATCTCCCACATAAGATATCCATGTAAAAAGAATATAAAACCATAAAGTTTTACACTCCTTTAGAAGAATTATGATGTCCAACCATATATTTGTTAGTTTTTTCTCTGATTGTTAATCTAGGCCTACATTATTTGGTCGAATTACAGTATTTACATATATTTGGGTATTCTGTACATGATCTCAGGTTTAAAAATAATTATGCATCTTCAATTATGATTTTTAATAATTGAATACATCTATGCATGCTAGTTTAAGTGATCCTTGCATTTTCTCTGAATACTGTTTCTTTTTATTCTGTAATGTAAAATCTTGAAAGTGTATTTTATGTTAGTTTTAGTATTTCTTAGTCAGTAAATTAAGAGGGAAAAGGGGGACTTATTTTGAACTGTCTTCCTACTTTTAAAATTTCATTAAACTAATAAATTTGTAGTAAAATAAAGGGTGATTTATGACGAAGTGCAGAAATTTCGCGAGCTGATTCTACACATAAAAATAAACCAAAAAGGCAATATAAACATGTCCCAAAACCCTTTGTTTAGTCGGTAGCCGCCATTCTGTTTTTTACACGTAATAATTTTTATTTCTGTAAGGGATTGATGGATTTTCTTCATATTTGGCATGGACCTTTGTCACAACAATGTTAATTTTCAGAAAAAAAAAATTATTATTTTCCGATGTGTATTTTCAAAATGGTGGCAATTTTAAATTTTCAAACTGAAATTTCTCTAAAATGGCCAATTTCATCAAAATTTTATAAGAGAAAAAAAAGTTTGTAAAGATCTGACAACAAATAACAAAGTTATTGAGATTTTCCCGCAAAAAAAACATGGATTTTGCATTATAATTAATGCAAATTTAGGTTATTTTAATAAAAAATTTCAATAACTCCGTTATTTGTTGTCAGATATTTACAAACTTGGTATCATTGCTTAGATGATTTAGTTTGTCAACTTTTTTTGTCTCTTATAAAATTTTGATGAAATTTGCCGTTTTTGAGAAATTTTAGTTTGAAAATTTAAAATTGCCACCATTTTGAAAATACACATCGGAAAATAATCATTTCTTTTCTGGAAATTGACATTGTTGTGACGAAGATCCATGCCAAATATGAAGTAAATCCATCAATCCGTTACAGAAATAAAAATTATTACGTGTAAAAAACAAAATGGCGGCTAGCGGCTAAACGAAGGATTTTAGGATATTATGTTTATATGAGTTTTTTTGTTTATTTTCTTGCGTAGAATCATCTCCCAAATTTTCTGCATTTCGTTGTGAATCACCCTGTATTTATTTAAAACAGTATTTTTGTCAAGAATAATAACGACCATAAATATTTCAGTTATTTCTTGTGAGATAATAATAATCATACAGTAATATTAAATACCAATCTAATTTTTTCTATTTAATATGACAATTTTGTAGTAATTTATCTTGTATATAGTCCAAAATAAATAGTTATTCTAAATTATTGTAAACGCAAAGCATGAGTATTTTTTATTGTGTGTGTAATTGTCCAGTTATGATGAATAAACAATGTATATAGTGAAACTGCTTCCTGCTGTCTTTCAATTCCCATTTTGATGTTTTATCAATAATCTATCACTATTGTTTTACAGGTTTGCTGACAGGTGTAGTTCAGGACTGCAGATAAAAAAAATTAAAAAAAAAAATTACAGTAGAGTCTTTCAAACCTGGACTAAATTAAGACTGAACGGTATCAGGGTTTGTGGAAATCCTGAGTTATCAATAAAGGAGTTAACATAATAAAAAGAACTAAAAGTTTACATTATTGCTATTATTAAAAACATAACGTAAGTAATATAAAAATTAAAAACATAATCCTCATCTGCTAAAACATACTTAAAGAAAAATCAAAACCCCACATTGTACTCCAGCCAATGCCAAGGCGCTTAGCACCTTGAAACCAGTGCACTTTACTGCTCTGGCAGGCTTTCCGAGGTATCCGGGGAATTCTAAGTTATTGAAGTCCGGGTCTGCAGGGCTCCTCTGTAATAAAAAAGGACTCTCATTCCCCTGATGCGTCAGTGTCGATTTTTAACTAATCATGTTACGGTATTTCACGTTGTAAACCTGAAACCTTCAGTTTTTTGCATCAGCAGTGGTGGTTTGAATTGTTAAATTTTCTACAATTTCAGAAGAAAAATTACTAAGAATGTTTTACACTGTACTCTGAATATCATTGAAAAGAATCTCATCAACAATCAGTCAGCAGTAAGCTGAAGAATTCATGTGAAATAAATTGAACAAAAAAGGACTTGAATAGTGAAGTTTATCTTTGTTGTGACGTGCACACAACGTGAGCTTCTTCTGGTGTCACAAATTGGAAATCAGAGATTTGCCAAAACATTGTCAATATGATATTTAAATTAAATCAGGCTTCACTCAGTACACGGAAAAAGTTGTACGTGAATCAGAGTCCAAACCTTATTCTAAAACTACTATAGCCCATTACTTATGTTTTGTTTTTAATTTTAAAGATATTCTCATTTATAACACTACAGAGGAGGGAATTCTTTAATTTAATTTAAATTTAATTCAGGGGATGACAAAAAGTTTTAGAACAACAACGTTAGACCCTTATAAGTTGTGTGCTGTTAACCCTCGAGGGGTCGCGCCGCTGTCTTTTCCACCGGGCGATAGGTAATTTTTTTTTTACTTCTCAGCGTGGAAGCTTAGCGCTACCCTCCCTCCAGTACCTTCAAATGGACTCGTCTGCTACGCCATCGCGCATTCCCTCACCCCCTCCAACCGGCCAGTCGGCTCCTGTATTGCAACAAGTTAGATACCTGTGGTTTCCACCGTGCGCGACATCATTGTATAACATATGATGTCGCGCACGGTGGAAACCACAGGTAGCTAACTTGTTTTCATATAGTATAATTTTTATACTATATGTTCATAGTATAGTGTTATAGTTCATATAATGTTTTATTAGTTAATATTCTATGTAATATGTTGAATTGTAGTCAATAAAATGGAAATGTGTACAACATTAGCATTTATTTATAAACCCGGTGGAATCCAGCGTGCGCGACCTCTAAAGTGATATATTTTGCGCGACCTCTCGAGGGTTAAAAGTTGGAAAACCTCAAAGTTTGACAGTATCGAATTTGTACAAAATTGAAAAGGTCCAAGGTTGGTGTATGCGTAAAGCATCTAGCTTAGACCATTTTTAAAGGGTACTAGGTTGGCCACGTGACACAATTGTAGGATACAATTTTTGAAAAGATTGAAATAAATTGCACATCTGACTTAGACAATTTTCCAACCGTCTGACTACTTGCTATAGCCTTTTGAGTTTAGGGATTTCTAGATGAATTGTTATGACATAGCTGTTGTCGGGCAAGGAGTCTTACTGAGCAGAGTTCACTGCCGTGAACGAAACCTCAAGTTTATGATCGAGCCGGATAAGGCAGGCAATGAAAACTTTAGATTTAAATTATATGAACAGAACTAAAAACTCAACAACTTTCCACATAATTGACCTTTTGGGATAGTTTGTGGCTTATTGCTCAAAATTCAAAAACGTTTTAAATTATCTATAATATGACACAAATTGATGAAGTTTTTTCAAAGACTTCCTTTCAGGGTTGACAAAAAAAGAAGTCTTAGAAAAAACTTTATTGTTCTTTTGCCATCATAAAACATTTTAAGAACTTTTAAATGCTGAGCAATAAGCCACAAACTCAACCTCAAAAGTTTGATCTTAAAACTAAGACTTAGTACCGTAGCTAATTGTTATTTATTAATTTTTTTTACCAACGGAGGTAATTAATACAGGCTATAGAGTACGTTTACATAATGTTTTTCATAAAAAACTATATATTTATACAATACATACTTTTAAAACACCCGTAAACAATACACCGTGCAATAACACCGTTAAACAATCAAACCTCGTCATCTAAGTCTTGAGTTCTGGTCAGCCAGTGGGCCGTGCCCAAAGTGCCTCAATATGAGCATGGTGATCAATATTGTATACATCATGATGCAGATGAAGCCGAACGTTGACATGCGGAACAGCAGGAAGAGTGTGTAGACGGCAACATAGGCTGCGGCATACATCCACACCTGGTCCTGGCGCAGGGTGGGCATCATGCGGCCGACTCGCTGCAGGGCTTGGCCCATCTGGCGCTGCATCTGCGGAAAACAGATGCGTCAATTCAGTTGAAATGTGACATTTACATAATGATTTAACCTCTTATCTGGCAATTCTTTTCGTTAGGAAGAGAATCTATTTTCTTTCTCTTTGAATTAAATCTATAACAATTTAAACCGTAATTTTTTCTTTTCAATAAAAATTATTTTACTTTTTTGTTTTTTTTATGTCCTATACACAATATTTTTACACGGAGTACATTTTACCAACATTCTATGGAAGTGGCCTGGAAAGTTTATTTTCATCATTTGACAATGCTGCCAGACAATAAGAAGACATTAAAAAGTGATCTATACACTTTTGGCTTGGCATCAATAACGACACGTAGTAAATGTAGCATAACAAGAAGGTTTGTACCTATATAATTTTCAGAGTAATCTACAATCTTGGTAGTAGGCTTACAAGAAGTTGACCACTTTTGAGAGTTTACATCGAGTGCTGGATAATCAAATATCCATATAAACCATCCTTTGTGGAGTATAACATCTATAAAGTGCCAAAACTATGGAAGCCCAAAAGTGTACTATATGACTTCCACTGACCGTGGGCCTGTGTGACGGGGGCTGGACGGGCCGGCCGGGCTGCGGTCTCTGGAAGTTGACCTTCGAGGACGGGGACTTGGGTGGCTGTGGTGCCGTGGGTTCGGAAGAATCCGCAGGTTTTATGGGACTCGTCCGCGGTGATTTCAACTCTTTGTCTTCAATTGTTATACTTTGAGGCTTGTTGGGACTCAACCGAGTAGATTTTTTTTCATTATTCTCAACTATGATTGGAGGTTTGGTTTGACTGAGCCGCGGAGACTTCGAGTCCTTCTCCTCAGCCGGAACATTTGCGTTTTCAATGTCTACACTCATGGTTCCTTAGGATTTTTGTAGTCTTCTGTCTGGTTTCTTCCTCCCTGTCAAAATTGAAAAGGTACGAAATTAGATTTGTTAGAGGAACTATTTTTGCTCTAACTTTGAACATTTGATTGTCTAAAAAACATTCTAATGCACTCTAAAAAGTATTCAAATCAAGTAGTGAAATCTTCAATCTATTACAATCTAGGGAAGTGTTGTAGGTGGTAAGAGGTTTGTTTTGGTTGGATATGGAAAATGTTTTATAACAGCTTAAGTAATGTAGGGTCATGGCCAAATCAATACGTACACTTATAATTTGTAGAAAACTGAAGCTAAAACAATAATAAGAAATTTTATCCTCCCCCATTAAAAAATATGTTTGTAATGTTGGTATGTGAGGTGTCCTACGATAATTTTTGTATTATTATTTCAAAACAATAAAGGTCCTTTTTAACATGACAATTGTAAAATCTCAAGTTCAGTGAATTTTTAGCTTGAGTTTGAAGCACTAAAAATTCCTAATTTTACCGTTAATGGACATAGGCCAAGACACAGAATTTGGAATAAAACTTTGTTTAAAGAACGTTGTAAATAGTAAAAATAGTAGTTTAAAGAATTTTATGTTAACCACTAATAGGTTTCATTACTTTAGGAATTAGTAAATAAAACCACTTCTTTCCAATTTTTTATGTTACTACAGCAACTAGTATCAGTCTTGCAAGTAGTTTTGCTCATGAAAATTATGAAAGTAACCTATATTTACACTTACTTCATCAAAATTAGTTTCTTTGCATTACAAAATTCCAAGCAGTTGATAAAGTTTTTAAAAAACTTAAAGAGAGCACTGAGAATTTAGAATGTTATTGGTCCTAATAATAATAGAAAAATAACCTATCCACCACAATTTTATCACATGTTTTAGACTTCTGTTTCAGCTGTAGGGTGAAAATAATTAGTTTTTCTGTGCTGGCTGAATTGTTTCAAATTATATGGTCGAAACATCAGTTTTACCATCAATAGATTCATACAGATTAGGGAAATATAATCATTTATTTGAATCAATAATAATTTTTTTTTATCAGTGGGTTTACCAACACCACCTTTTCTTATGATCAAAATCCGTGTTATACCACAGAGAACTCGGCCTAATGCTGATTTAAGCAGGTCTAGCTTGTTCATAACAAAGAAAAAAACAGAGATAACACACACCTATACCTTCCTCCGCGGTTGTGCAGTGCAATTCTGGATATTTGCACACACTTACATTTCGTCTATCTATGGTTCTAGATAAAAAATTAGTACTCTAAGAAAAAATTCAATGTGTAAAAGATGATCTTATCTTTTCAATAATTGATTTTGTCAAGGCTCCGGTTTACCTCTGGCGCAAGTGCAAGGGTTTTTGACATTCGTGTTATCTCCTACCACATTCAGCGTAAAGCTATAAATAAGGTGTCGTATTGAAGAAGAAAAACGGTACTCGTTTTCCTCGGTTTCGGTTTTTTAATTATTTTAACAAAACTAATTGAAAACTTCAGTTAATATTGGGAAAAACAAATGCTTTGAAACAGTTATAAATGGAATTAGAAATTTTATTTAAACATTTTATAACAGCAAAAAGATTCGTCTTTCTGCTTTTAGAATTCCGTAAGTTAAGAGCAAATCTTTATCTTTATTAGTTAATGTGAAAACATGATTCTTGTAAACCTCTGCAGCCATCAAACTCGCCTAGAGCTACGGCCACAAAGGCGGCATTCAGTAACGTCGTGAGTAGACATTCGGGCTTGGCTTAGGTAGAGCGGAGTCTCAATTAGGTTTACGTTAAACCAAAGAGTAATTAAAATACACAAATTTCCTGGGTTCAATTAAATTGAATACATACATAAGGTTAGGAAATCGTCGACTAATCGATGTTTACGCTCTAAAGTGTCGATCAAATAAGTTGTTTTTATCCCTGCCGATCACTCGTAGGCGGTTGATTGATAAGCAATAGACGTAAGCGCTGCGCCACGTGCGTCTTCCACCATCTGTCCTTGAAACGACACCGCACACCAATACGGCGGCTCTTCCGGGGCACAAGGACCGGTGGTGTGAATGACGATACAGCATCGAGATCGATTTTTTGCCATATCACTTTTTATTCTACTCAATTGTGATTGTTCCTTAGCACACACAACTAATGCAAAATTTTCCAACCCTTTATTTGGAAAATTTTCCAATTTTCAAACAATATACCTTTAAGTTTGTAATTTATTTAACTGAAATGGTCTTAAGTCATATAGGTACTTATTTAATACGCTTTTTTAATAATAGGTACTTATTTAATAAGAGTTTTTTGTTAAGAGAGCTCTTTCTACAATTCTCAACTGATTTTCAAGTTTTTGGTGTCGTTGGATAGGGCTTGGTCTGTAGTTGTTTCCGCGAAGAATTGATGAGAATCAGACTTAAAATAAGGGCGCTATCCACAAATTAAATTTGAAATTTTCCCTTTAGAATAACATGGGGACTGGATTGAACATTTTAAACAACTGTGAATCTACAGCTGTAAATACGTGTAGTTTTTTTGTGACTACTGATATTCACAATATTGGAATGGTCGGAATTAGTGTGATCGATTTAGAACTATAGGTCGTTTTTTAAACCTGATCCTTCGCGAGAATATTGGAGTGGGGGAGGGATTTAAACTGTAAACAAAATATTTAAACTCGTGACAAACGTGTTCGAGTATTAGATTAGATACTTTTTACTTTATTTGAAACACCGACGCACTCTGTGGTGCGTATTTTAAGGTGAGTATGACTGAAGGGGTGAGTGTGATGATTGTGATGGATCAGATGAGGTGTAGCTTTGTTACTGACAAATATCAGCTGTTTTATTTGTCAGGATCATTAATTAATAGCCCAATGACCAAAGGCAGCTGGGTCCAGTATCGAACCATCAAAAAGCACTAACTTTTCTCAGGATCGAACCGGCTACCTTCAGATTCAAAGGCGAGCTCTTTAAACACTCAGCTACCCAGCCAGTACGTTTCTTTAACAGATTTCTTCAAATAACGTTTTAAATAAGTTACAGTTACAATATCTTTCAGTAACTCATAGTCAGCTGTTATATTTTTAGACAAACCTATTCCTTGTTAAAAAGTAACAGTTCTAAGTAAACTAAGTAAAAAAAACAACTACTATCAATAATATTGAAAAACTGATACAATTGGTCGGGTTAACATTCATCCACCGCAACCGGGATTCGGTGGATTTTTTGCGGTTAGCAAGAAAGGCACGTGAACGTCAACAATCAAATTCCCGGTGTGTTCATAAAGGTGCGGCTACACATAGCAGGAAAGGACACGGACAGGACATTCGCCGTGTCGGATGGATCGCCAGACGAGCATTCATCCGCCACTGTCGTGCCCTGTCCGTATCCCGTCCTAGTATGTGTAGCCCTTCCGACACTATCAGAAAATTCTGACGGTAGCACTGTGTAGTGAGTGTGGCGGCCGGCGGGGTGAGCCGGGGCAATGAGCAGTGTCGGACGGTTGCGCGCGCAGCCTTCCGACTCAGAAATGTCCTGTCCGTATCCCGATATGTGTAGCCACCCCATCAGAATTTTGTCCGTGTCCTTTCCGTTTCCTTTCCGTATCCTTTCCTGCTATGTGTAGCCGTATCTTAAGACGGCAGCAAAATGACGTCATTAGGCTCCACCGGGATTTATCACGTGACCATTGGGATTTGTCACGTGATTATCTAAATCCCAGTTGCGGTGGATGAACGTGAATCCAATCATTATGTTGCGATGTAAAATTACCAGCTGGTATGCAACCAAAGGTATGTAGAGGAAAAAGCACAACTACAGTCATCGTGGTATGCAACAGTGAAATAAAACAACAACAAAAACCAAGTAAGGACTCCAGCCATCGGGATATAAGCAAGGATAAATAAATCCCCACCACCATCTCTCCTTAGAAGGATCAGGTTTAAAAAAACGGACTAAAGTATACTTGTTGCTCGAAAACGAGCAGATTATTTTTTACAACAAATTTTACTTGTAGTCCTAACTCAATTACTCCCGTCCAATCCAATATTGTGATTATCATCACACAAAACTACACTTTTTATAGCTGTACATTAACAGATGTTTTAAAATGCTCAACTTAATCCCAATGTTATTCAAAATTTCAAATTTAAAGTATCTGTATTTTGAGTCCGAATTCCACCTGTTTTTGGCGGAAACAACAACAGCAAAGCCCTATGCAACGACACCATAAAACTTGATCAAGAGCAAGGAATCTAAAATAAATAAAGAGAAGGTAGGGGTCAAGACATGCAACGCTATCTATGCACCCGGTGTTCTTTTGCACCTATGACCTCACCATGTATTAATACTGGTAATGATAATGATGATGTCATAGGTGCAAAAGAACATCTGGTGCATAGAGGTCGTTTTAGATTCCTTGATCAAGAGGAGTTCTCTACACAAGAAAAAAAAACCTTAGCGAATAAAATAAGTATTGATAGATACAAAGTTTCACCTTCAATTCACCGTTTCACGAAGAAAACATTTTGGTAGACCACGTTTTAAATTAGCAGTGATTTTTGTCGGTCCAAGTCGGCCAAATTGACTTGATGTAAAACCCGTCCGATAGCCATCTCGCTGACCACAGTGACAAGACGTCGCGTCGCGTCCATGACACTGACACCACGTGACACGGCTCGGTCCGGCGGCCTCCGTGTAGGGATGTCCCGAGCACTGGCCGCCCCGCCGCCGATCCGATCATAGCACCGCCAAGGTCGCGATCTAAATAATATCGAATATATTAGCATGACATAATCGCAATGACGCCGCAGCCTCGGCGGGCGGAGCCCCGCGCTGACCGTCGCAATGTGACAAAGGATGTTCTGGGGCTACAGTTAGTTCTCTGCCGTTCCTGTCATTGCCGTGGTGGGTGGGTTGGGTAGGGTAGTGTACACTAGTCAACGTGGAAGGTACGATTTGGGTTGAATTGGGTGAGGACGATGTGATGATAATCTTATCTTGTACTTTAAAACAAACACTGTTGGTACGGGAATTTTTATTTCCGTCCTAGGATATTTTTTTGTCTATAAGAGGGCATGGAAATCAGTTGTAAAATATGGAAAATCCCATGACGGGTTTATTCGGTTTCTGTCATACATCCCTTAAAAGTGCCCTTCTTATCCTTATGAAATTCTTTTGTAACTACTAATTTGAACAAAATGCAATGATAACTGTAGAAAATATAACTGCTGAACCAAGTGTTACGTTTTTCATTAAATTAATAAGTGAACATGTGGTTCATGAAATTCATCCCAGAGCGCTGCACCAATGTATACAGAACCAAATAAGTAGCGACATCCCACGTTAAAATTTTTTATTTTGCCCTCGAAAAACAGAGGAAAATAAAGGGCGATTGCTAGGACAAATTGTCAAGGGAAGCGCTCTTTTACCTCTTAAATGTCCAAATGAGCACATTTGAGTAAAAAATCCAAACAATGACAAACTTCTTCAAAATATTCAAGCCATCTATTAACATTCAACCAATAATCATAATTGTTCAATAAATATTACATCTTGGTGGCGCCCTGAAATATCTGTATTTCAGGGCGGTGTTCTCACTTCCCCATAACGATGTCCCTACTTGGCAGTACTCTCTGGCATTTCCAACGAACTAGTCATTGCCGTCAAAGTTTTTTCAGCTGACTAATATAATCATTGAACAACAAAAGCTTTCCTTTTATATTTACGATGAATTAAAAACTTTTTTTAATTTTAGGGGATATATATTCTTAAAATATTATTTTTTTATCTAGTTACATAGGGCTTTGCGAACATAAGGCACGATAACTTCCGTAGTAGCAGATTCATGTTGGCCCTTCACAGCAAAATTTCAAACACAGCAAAATTTCTTTTATACGTGTTTTACTTGAAATGTTTGTAACACATTTTAATTCTGTTTACTTTTTATTATTTTATGAACACAGGTTTTCCTTTGAGGGGTGTACTCAAATTATATTATCATGTTTGAGTTCAAACGCTGCTTGGTCGTGTAAGAAACGTCGAGTCTCTAAATACATGTTGTGGCGTGCTTCACACTTGTTGTATGGAATGACCTACAGCAATATCATGTTTCGATTAAAATAATAAACGCAACAGAAATAATAAAAACACAACTGTTCCTGATTTGCTCTTGTACACGCTTGTGTACCTAACTCACGACGATTAAAATATTAAAACATTAGTTTGTTACATTTAGTTTAACCATTTAAACACCACAATTTAATACACCACGTATCGTATAGTATTTAACACGTTAAGTGGATATAATTATTTACCAATTGTTCCCAATGCTGTGAACAACATTTGTTTACTTAAATGAAATTGAATAAAGACTAAACAAATTTAATACAACTTGCAACGTACTTTAATGTTACCAGTTATTAGCAAGGCATCTCTAGTTCGTAGGCCCCGTCTAGATTCGGTGAGTTATCATCATTTTATGTACTGCATTCTGTTGTATACATATTTAAATTTTGACTATGCTTGGGGTACATTTATTTATGTACAGTTCTATGAAAACTATCTGGGGTCCATAAAAAAACATTTAAACTTGCAAGGTCACTGGGGCAGAACAGCAGAACCCAAAAACATACGGGAATGTGCCTATATTTATCCTAGGTAAAAAAGTATAGTTTCTCAAAATGTCAGGCCAGTTTATCCAGTTGTTAGCGCCCATTTACGACACACAAAGATTCAACGATAAAAAGATGAAAATATTAATAGATACAACGATTCATAATATACTGTACCTATATACACATTTATTACAGAATTTCCCTATAGGGAATACGCTATTACGGTAGTAGACATGGTAAGACCTAGGCCCGGGACAGTGTTACTTTTTCATTTTGAGGTGCCCAGAAGCCATAAACACCATTATTTTATTTTCATATATATGTGTATATATCTACAATGATAATTAAAAACTTCATTTCAGGAATTGAATTTTCATCGTTGACATTTATTTTGATTCCAATCTTGACCCCAGTACTCATGGATAAAGACTTCTCAACATAACACTGCATCTTGCTTATTTATTGACATAACTTGATCAAATTTGGTATGTATGGGTATAATTATATTCACTTACAGCACCAGTATGGCGGCAAATCTACCTACTCACCCCCATGGGGTTTATGGGGAAAATGAAAAATACCAGAATTTGAAGCAATACGGTATGGGAAGGGATTTTCCTGTATCTACTAACAATACCCCCATGACAGCAAACCTACATCCTCGTTCACATTCTGTTTATGGGGGAAGTTAAAAAAAATACCGTATATCCTGATGGAAATTCGCTGAGTACGCAGGTCTGCTGCGACTGAGGTATGAGTGCCGCCCGATATGATCCTCTCTAGGCCCCCCCCCCCAACCCAAACCGAGAACCAATGCTAAATGGTACACGCAATATGCCTAACCTCTTTATCGGGAATCTAAAACCATGAATTTTTATAAATATGGACATGATTCGCACTAATATCTTTGATAAGAAGGTTAGTTTTGTGTACGAAAGTATCTTCGTCAACCGTAAATAATCATCAACGCGCGGTAGATTAAGGGCATCCGTTAGCATAATATGACAGACCAACGAATGATTTATCCTCGGTCCCCAGACATGCCCGAGTGCACGTTCAGTAGGTCGACGTTGACGTCGGTCCGTCTCTGTAGCAGTGGCAGTGACAATCACCCGCGGTTTTCGGGATCTTTGACTCGTATTCCGCGAGTTCGTCATCCAAGACCGGTTGACATTGAGTGGCGGCGGCGGTGGCGGTCCTATATAACCGGCCGGGCCGCGACCGCGACTCATCACACACTCCTCCGTCCGCGCATCATGGCCTCGCTCGCTGTCAAGGTAACTATACAACACCGATAACCATATACACCGTAACTGTAACACCCTAGCACCATACACAGTGTGCATGAGGCTATTGACTGAAGTATTCAGTGTCACCGTTCGTTAAAGTCTCTTTCATCATAGCTGAAAAACAATGGATTAGATACACAACATCAGAATTAATTGGCCTTTAAACTTTGGAATTTTGCTATAAACAACTACTTTTAGTTTTTTTTTGCCACCCGTGGTTCGTGGGTGTAAGATTAATTTCAAATTTTATTTAAGGGGGGTAAGATTTTTATTAATATGTCGTATATATTTTACTGTGTAAGGCAATGTCCCCCTAATCTATCTTCTTATTTCTATAAGGGTTTCGTCTGTTAAGTCCCTTTTTCTCTCGACCTACTGAACAGATTTTTAAGATTGAGGTGTCATTTTAAAGCTTAGGCTATGCCGCAGTGACGAATCGTAATTAAAAAGGTCACATTGTTTCGGGCTTCGCCCCCCCTCGCCTTTGATTTATTTCTAGAGGGCGCTTTAAAGTGTTGACCAACTTTTATTGCAAGTTCATTAATGTAAATTGTAATTTAGCAGCTGATTATCTTCAGATGAATTTTGAAAGCCAGATAGTAAAAAGAAAATAGATCTCTGTAACTGCATAAGCAATATTCACGTATTGTAGGTGAATTTCACTCACACAGAATCATAAAATGCGCAATTTGCGCACGGGCCAACTCGTATCCTTTTTATGCTTTGGCATACGCAAGATTAAGTGGATACACAATTCTTTATTTTAAAAAGCATTTAAAAATTAAAACATTACTTTGGTTAACTTTCCCAAATTATTGAGGGGGCAAACAATAAACACCCCCTGACATTTCCTAAGGTATAACAATAATATGTAAGCAGTTTTAAAACTTGAATGTACCATTGAAAGAATGACGACAAGAAGAAAAAGATTCGGCTGTTATTATATCCCAATGATTTTTTCATATCACGCTAAACTCATGCATTTCATTATGGTCTTCTTTAGCGATTTCTTATTCTTATAAGTCAATTTCGTGAAGTCTTGTTTATTCGGTGAAAATATTTTTGGAATCACAGCAAACAACGCAGAATTGATGTTTCCAAATGTTAAATTTCGTATATGACACCATACGACATTAAATAGTATAGGTAGTTGTCGTCTATTTAAAAGTATCCTGAAAAAACTGAAATGTATGAACTGAAATTTAAATATGAAACTTTAAAAGATCGTAATTTATAGGTTTATCGATTAGAGGTTAAGAGGTTAATTTATAGGTTTTATATATATATATATATATATATATATATATATATATATATATATATATATATATATAAAATACGCACAGTTGTAATAATGCACACTTTTTTACATACATTTTTAGATCCTGTTCAATAAAATAACACATTAAATATAAATAATATACAGTATAAGAGGTAATTGTATCCGTAGTGGGTAGGAGTGGATTTGACATCAAATTACTTTTAAATTCGAAAACCTACAATGATTTTAATGAATCGAGGTGAAAACTGATTAAGTTTGTACCGTCTCATTAATAAATGTAGTTCCCATAGCTTAAAATAATCCTGTATGAACCGATAGAATAAATTCATGCACATGCAAAAATTCATGCATGTATTGGACAGAGAGTTGTTCGACTATAAACAGCATATTACGATCGATTCTGGTACCTGCTTTTTATTGTGTAAAATGGATTTATAAGGTAATTTTAATAAATAATCGAACTTTATCAGTTTAATGAATAAATCAAACTTTATCAAACATTAAACACAGATAGTGAATATTTAAAAGTTTCTTTTAACTACTAACATAGTAGCTCATATAAACCAGTTTGAGCACATACTACACTCTATGTAGATAATTTAAAATATAAACCTACGGGTTTGATACAGGATATGTTTTACTAAATAGTCATATCAGTTGGGAAAATAAATCTCCACCTTCCCAAAACAAGTGTTAAATCACAGTAGGTTTTCCACTGAGTTAATACCGGTATTACTGAATTTAATTTTATTGCCAATGATTTTTATTACAAGTCCATCATAATTATTATATTTAAACTATTTAGGATTTAATTTCAACTATTCGGATCATTCAAGACTTGTGAAGGTTGTGTGGTTCAGCGGATACTCATTATCTACATTTTAAAAGAAAAATGTAACTTATTGAAGGTGCGATAAATAGACCTAAGAAAATTTTGTTTAAAGTTATTAAGGGTGTAGTATTAAAAAAAATCCCAAATATATTGTCAGGGGTGTGAGGCTATCACCACAATCAGTAAAATAATGTATATGTATACGAGTGTCTTAAAAGTCTCAAGTTTTTTTAACAGCTGCAGGTAGTGAGATTATCTGCTGGGAAAGTCTCAGTGACGAAAATACGAAAACTTTGATGTGTCAACATTTTCAACTACCTCCCCCAAAATTGGTAGTTTGGGGGTAAGTCTATTTTACTGAATGGTTTCGCAGATACTTCAATTAAAATTTGCCCATTGATATTCTTATGGGACTAAAAATGAACTTCAATTAATTGTCTTTAGATCCCTAACCATTATGTTTAGGGTAAAGTTTAAAAGAGTAAAACAGGCTTTTGAATTACGTGTATAATCCAGAATTGACATAAAAAGAAGGTTTACTATTTAAAAATATCGACTTACTCCCCAAAAAATCCGAATTTGGGTAGAGTTATTGGACTAGCTTTAACCGACGTTGTCCGATACTGGTATAGTTACCTTAAATATTCACAGTTTGAATTTGTATATTTCGTTACTAGTGCCGAAAATGGCGTTTTGCCGGCCTCGTGATCGTCTTTAATTTCGATACGGTCGAGAAGTTTTCGGCCGAGTAACAAACGTTTTTTTAATTTTTTATTACGAAACCGGAAAAAGTATTTGTTTGTGCGAAATTGTTCATGCTACGCTACATTATGCAATAAATTCTATACAAATGAAAAATAGTTATTTGTATCACGTTAAACACTTTAAAGGAATTTCAAACTCAGATCAAATTGCGTTGTCTTTCGTTTCAGTAGAAGGGCTATTGTATATACACTATATACTCCAAAATGATACATCTATTGTGTATCATACGAGTATCCTTCAGTTGCAACGATAGACATAAAAACTAGATCAAAACTAGTTATTTTTTTATAAGTTTGCAAAAAACTACAACTATTTAAAGGACGCCTGATTTGTTTATGATGTCAGTTTTTATATTATTTTCTGATTTTAAAAATTACCACAACCATAATAATTCATTGAAAATTATATTTTACTGATGTATGTAATTTTAATAAACAGCTTTTTCCCTACGCTTACGTTCATGTTTTTAAGCAGCCCTAAGTCAATATGATCTACAATTCAATGTTATGGAGTTAAGCTGTTAACGTTATCACCACACGCCTAATGTTCATTTTATAAGCTGATACAATACTGTCTCTGTGTTGAGCTCCTTCACATTTGCTACAGGCAACCACCATGCATACGTGTGTTGCATTTCACTGAGATGTGATTGCGGGAGTTACACAACTGTACTGAACTCAATCCATGATGATGCGCTGACTTTACAAGTAAAATTTAAATTATTTTTTAACAGTTATACAAACAAAATGCAGAGAAAAAATTTAATACAGGATATTTGAAAAACTCTAATATCATAACATTCCCTTGCAACAGCAGACCTGAGTTCTAAGCGGATTTACATTAAAACTTGTAAATTTCTTCATTTTAACAATAATATACTGTAAGCAGGTTTGCTACATTTTTCACCTTATAAGTGTAAAAAAATTGTACAACAGTACAAGTTGTCAAAAATTGCAAATTTGCTGTTTTAGCATACACCGTAATAATATTGTTTGCTTTTTATATTACTATTTAAAATAATAGTATATTTCACCACTAGTCCGGAAAGTGACCCATTTCTGGGCGAGATAGTGTTTTACGCGCGAGGCGAAGCCGATCTTGGAAAACACTATCGAGCCTGGAAATGGGCTTTCCGGACGAGTTGTGAACGATACTTTTCATCACGACGCAATTATTAATAAATGTGGAAGTTTTAAAGGAGGATTATTTTGGTAAATTCTTCGCCATTGGACAAAGTAAACAAAGCTGGAATTCAAAATTTAATTTGTTTTAAACCCAGCTGATTGTTGCTGTACGGAAATAGTATATTTCATAACAAGAGTGGAAAGTGTCTTTTCCGGGCCGAGATCGAGTTTACGCGCGAGGCTTTAGCCGAGCGCGGAATTTCGATCAAGGCACGGAATAACACTTTCTACTCGAGTTATGAACGATATTTTTCATCACACTGTAGATAATTAATAATAGTAATTAATTAAATAATGCAAGTTTAAGAAACCACCTATGGATGCTCAATTGATTTCCGCAGTACAATGAAAACAGTGATTCTGTTTTACACAGCTGATTACATTATTGAGAACAGCTGATTTAGGGAATAATATACTCTTAGCACTGCTAGCGCTACTTGTGTCAGTAATCATAACTAATTACTAGTGTGGGAAAATCAACAGCTGATTTTCCCTCTCTAGAGAGGGAAATAGCTATTTGTGTAATAAGAGCGTAAAGTACGTCATTGCCACTCGAGAATTGTAGATGGCCGCACGAAGCGTCAGCTGAGTGCGGCCAAACAATTCGAGAGCGGCAATGACTATTTGCGCTCGTAATACACACAAGATTTTTCCTATCAACATAATTGTTACATATTACATGTTTTATTGTATATAAGATGTCATTTAGATTATTTTTGATTTGTTTCTGTTGGAACATAATGTTAACTATCAAATATAACCTCAAACTAAAAAAGAAGCAATTACTAAACGACAACAATGAATAACAGCTGTAGCATGGTTTGTAATAACAGCTGATTTAAAATTGCTGTTTGATCTAGCGTGCGGTAAAGAATCATTGCCGCTCTAGAGCGGGAAAGAAACGGAAACCGAAAATGAACTGTTTTGCATAGGGGTTACAGGTGTGGCAATTCAATTATTTCCATGCAGTGGTAGGAAAACGGTTTTCTACACTCTCAGCTGGTGATGAATATAGCTGTTTCCCGTACAGTGTGATGAAAAGTTTGTTTACCTTGGACGGAAAGTAATGTTTACAAACATTACTTTCCGTACAGGTCAGTAAAATCAGCTGACGGTGACAGTTTGGGAAATGACTACTTTCCAAGGTCTCAGCTGTACGGCAAGTTGTCACTTTCGTATACGGAGTGATGAAAAGTAATAAATTGGTTCATAACATTCATACATTCATCTATACATATGGCTATTCATATGAAATACAGCCAATAAATTGGCTAAACAAGTTTTGACAGTCAGCTGATTTCTCTGACAATCAGCTGATTTTCTGATAGTTTTTTTTCATGGTTTTCCTTATTAAAATTGATATATTTAAAAAACTATATTTGTAGGATTTTGTTGAAATGTTTACCTCTTACTCCGGCCATATGTAGCTAAAACGTTGGGTAGATTTATGCTTGTAACTTTTATGGGTCAAAAAATAAAAATAATTAAAAGTTTAGATTTTTTACTTTGATAACATTGGTTTTAAGAACTAAATCAATTCGATTCTACCTAAAATTTTGGTAAACTTTATGTCCTTTCAGTAAATGTAAAAATCATTGGAATCCTGTAAAAACTTTTGGAGTTATATCGCTTTGAAAATTACTCTAAAAATTTACCCCAAAAAGCAGTTTTTATTTTTTGTCACCTTGTTAAAATTTTTAAATGCTACTTTATATATTTTTCTATTTTTTTATAAAATGTCATACATCATAAAAAATTGTACAACCCTATTTTCCACTATTTCAAAAATCGACCCCTAGTTAGTAGTAAGCCTAAATCCCCTTAACTTGGGGAACGCTTCCCTACAGAACGGAATACCAAATTTCATAAAAACCAGAGGCTCCTTTCAAAATTTATCGATACCACTGATACATAAACTGATAAACTAACTTTAGATAGATAGGGTAGAGGTGGTGTTTTTGGCTTCTGTGGACCCCAAAACGAAAAAGTATCATGGTTCAAGTAAGTGGTCCATGGTAAAAGTGTATGGTGGTTTAATTTATTATTGTTTTATTAGTACATAGGTTTTGCCATAGCTACTACCGTAATAGAGTATTCCCTACAGGGAAAATCACTAAAAGCCAAAGCAGTCATCATACAGGAATATAAAATCTGACATTCCCCAATCACAGAGCTAAAATTATGTCCATGAGCACACTATAGTAACAAAATTTATTATCAGCATGCCCCTGTGAGCGTGACTACATCAGCTAACTTGTGTCTCAGTTGCTGACGTGCCTGCTGATCGCTACCGCAGCGCTCGCGGCGGACGAAGACAGCGACAGCGGCCAGTACAACCCGGAGTTGTACGAGAAGCCATACGAGACCCCGGAGACCTCGGAGGCGGAGGAGGCCTACACCGAGGCCGCGGAGGTGGCGGAGGAGGAGGCCCCCAGCGAGGCCCCCGCCGCCCCCAGCGCCGCCCCCGCCACCGCCGCCCCCGCGCTACCAGAGGTGGTGGCCGCCGCGCCGCCCGCCCCCGCCGCCTTCCCCTACCCGCTACTGTTCGCCCACCAGTACAACCCCCTGATATACTCGGCGCCGGCGCCACACTTCCTCGCATATCCGTTCCCCACCGTCACCCTGTAACGTTCCTCAAAATACGTTTTGTAACCCTCAGAATTGAAAATGTCGACCGACTTGCTCCCAATATCTTGGGAATGAGACTTTGGTTTTTCAAAGACTCAAGTACCGAACTATCCAGTAACAAATTAGTTTTGTAAATAAGTAGGTGTTTACCTGTGATAATGTAGGGTAATAAACTTTTGTATTGAATTGTTGTTTTATTGAAATTCCTTTACTGAGTTTAAAGCCGAGTGTTCTTTTTTCATGATTATGTTGACTTATAGATTTTATCTATGACCTATGTAATAAGCACCAATGATGACAAAGTATTACAAGTAACAACATAAAGTGGTTAATTTTAAAAACTAATTCAAGCCAGTTGCACGGCTAGTTGGAGACTAAAGAGAGTTCGGCATTTGATTCAAACTGAAACAATAGCCCATACCATATTATATTCTTTTGGCATCATATCCTTCAACTAAGTATGTGTACAGTTCACTTTAAGACTGTCATTAATTATCATATACTCTAATACGAGTAAGGTATAATCAATCGTATGAATGTATGTATGTATGTTTGCACACTGACCTCAAAAACGAATCGAACGATTTTCTTCAAACTTTGCAAATAACTTAGTTTTGGGATAAAAATGATATAAATACAGGTCTATATACCAGGATAAATCTTGTTTCGTTATAATCTTAAATAAAAGTCTAAAAATTTTAACATTGGGCTTATGCAGTTTAAAATAAAAGCAGAGAAATAATGAAAACAGCTGACTCAACTGTCAAAGTGCAAACCACATGTTTCAGTATAAACATATGGGTCCCCATTGCAACCAGTTTCTAAATGATTATCAATGGTATTAAAAAAATATATATTTATCATGTTTAAAATCGTGCTTTATACTGATGAGTACCAGGTTATACCGAGCCTTGCTCGTTGATTTTAATTACTTTTGTTATAGTGTCATGGTAAATCAAGCTATTAAATCTACCAGACTCTTTACAGATTACAGCTTTTGAAAAACTGCTTAAAATTAATGTTCCTTTATTTTTGTTTACTTTCAGTTGTCATTTCGTCACCAAAATAGCAACCCATAAGACCAAAGTAAAAAATTACGATTTTAAAGCTTAAATTTAGACCAAATTCGATTTTTTGTGAGATTGAGGCTGTTTCTAAACTTATTTTTCGGCCAAAACACTCTTAAATGCAAAGTTTAAGCAAAATATAACCGTTAGATTTCGAGATCGTGGAACACACATCCCTTCAGACATTGTTCGTATTATAGTATAGGATTATGTAAAGGTTTTGATAAATATGTAAAAATATAAAACAACTAATAAATTTGTAAAATTGTAATTTAATTTAAAAAAAGACTTAATTATTAACAATTATAAAACCAACAGTTAACCAAATAATAAGAATCAAGCTGTTAATCAAATAAGTTACAGATACAACATGTGGTTTCAACTTGTGCAGCACTCAGAGCATAAACCAGAGTGCAGCATCCGTAGGAAGAGCCTTGATTTCTTGGGTAGAGCCATAGATTGGTGGCTACATTAGAGTCATCTTCACCTTTGGGCCAGTAGCCCATTGTTGCGCAGTCGGCAATTTTAACCATACGGCTTTTTTATGCAAAACATGGAATTTTATTCCCCTGTTTCGGACGCAGTTTTTCAACAGATTTTCTTTAAACTTGGTAAGTGTTTAGTCGAATAGTTGTATTAGGCTCCTCGAAACTTAAAAATTTAACAAATATTACTCTCTGTGACGTCGTAAGGTAACTTGATTTTCCTTAGTAATTTTTGTTAAATTTTCAAAATTTCGAGGTACGAGGGCCCTAATATAACTATTCAACTAAACACTTACCACAAGTTTAAAGAAAATCTGTTGAAAAACTGCGTCCGAAACAGGAGAATAAAATACCATGTATTGCATTAACCCATTTGTGCACTGTCTGGAAGGCGAGTGAGCGGAGCGAACCGGTTCGTGTTGAACAAGAAAAAAGTCTTTTTTTCACTTGGCATTTTAGTGCACCGCATTCTGTATCTATTTCGATAAAGAATTATATAAGTTCGCCGAGCAAATGCTCGGCAGCCAGGAACTTTGTCATAAAGGGAGGATGGGTGTAACCGGTGTAACACGTTGAACATTTGAAAGCCATATTTTAAACTTCTGAATTCACCCCATTTGAGAGAATTTATTTATGAGTTATTAGTATGCCTACAGTACAGCAGGTGGAGTTATGTTTTGGTTTGTGGTTCTTTTGTCTTGCCTTAACACCATCAGCAATGGTTGAAATGAAAATATTAGGTCTATAGTTAAACAATTTACTACATGAAATCCTATATATTAATGCGCGATTATAACGCTACGTTCACCGAACAGATGTCCATGATTTATATGTCAAATTAAAGTGAATGATGCCTAGATTTGCAGAATACCCTCTAAATGCACAATTAATTAATTGAACTCAGTGCCCATGTCGGCATTCAAGACAAACTTGAATAATTTAATCATTAATTTCAATTTGTATCATGTTGCTATTATAGAGTTCCTTTTGGTTAATGTTTGTACTGTGATTAAATATAATTTTTTGCTATAAACTATTAATAAACGAAAAATGTTTATATGAACTGAAAATTATATTTAAAAAGCCTACAATTTATCGTATCAGAAAAATAGAACTTTGTATTGGTAAAAATGTGAATCTTAGAAAAGATTGTTAAAACTCGTTATGTTAAAGTATCATTACTGATAAACATTTTTTATGTAAAAAAATACTCTTTGTAATTTATTAAGTACAGTAAGCTATATATTTATTATTCTTGATATTCACGAAGCGGAGCACGGGCGATTCGCTATTAAATATAAAAACCCAACTGGTTATGGGCTGTGTTTCTCTAATATATATCTTTATACTTGGCATAATGACTTTACTTAGTTACATTACATATAGCTGTGTGTCTACACTTTAATAGGGGTTTTAAGTAGTGGCCGTTGGGAAGAGGGCGTTGCCCCACTCTGTACATTTATGTTTCTTGCATAGTTACTAAAATGTGCATTAAAACTTGAGCAAATGCGCGATTGTGAACTCAACAAGAATGACAAAGACCAAAAATGAATTTCAATAACATCGCCTTTCAATATTCAGGCCTAACCTTAACTACTGCATTACAAGGAGTGGGTGACTAATAATAAATTAAAATTTACGAAAAGCTCAAACGGCAGGTTTGTTAAAATCTAGTTTGCACTTATTAAACAACTTGCATTACAGCATAATATGTTGTATGTCAGTTTACTTTCTAACACACTAAGCATTTATGGGTTTTGTTATCTTGCCGTTCTAACCGGTTCTCACTTATCACTGAGCATAAAACGGCTCTAGTCCTACAAATCTTGGATTTTTTTTACGGAGCTAAAAGGCAACCTACACTATAACAAGATTTGCAGCAAGGCAGGCCACGACATCGATAAATGTTGTTACAATTTACACTTTTACAATAAATTAATTACTTTTACAAGTAAATATAAGTACTTTCAATTTTTAAACAACATTATTGCAGTTCGCTTATTCCGCATAGAGATGTGCTTAGAGTGTTTTAATAGCTACTTATACTATACTATCCTATCCTATACTCTAATACGAGTAAGGTATGTATGTATGTATGTTTACACAAGGATATAAAAAGTTGCTAGAACGGGTTTCTTCAATCTTTGCAAATAACTTAGGTCTGGTATAAAAATAATATAAATATAGGTCCCAATGCCAGGAAAAATCTTATTTCTTCATTTTATTCTATCCTCTAATACGAGTAAGGCATATTTGAATGTATGTATGTATGTATGTATGTATGTATGTATGTATGTATGTATTATGCATATATGTACGTATGTTTGCACATACGGATCTCAAAAATGGCTCGAACAATTTCTTCAAACTTTTTTCAACTTTTCTTCAAACTTTGCAAATAACTAGTTCTTGGATGAAAATAATATAAATACAGGTTATACTAGGAAAAAGCTTATTTTTTACAATCTTTAATTAAAATTCTAAAACATTTAACATTGACCTTATGGAGTTAAAAATCAAAACTAAGAAATGATGAAAACTACTGGCTCAACTGTCAAAGTGCAAACCACGTGTTCTAATATAAACATATTGGTCCCCATTGCAGCCAGTTTTTAAATTATTATAAACGGCGCAAAAATAAAAACAATTTATCAAGTTAAAAATCGTACTTTATACAAATGAATATGTTTTGATAAAAAAGTTATGTAAAATTATAAAACAAATAATCAATTTGTAGATTTGCAATCGAATTAAAAACATTAACAATCATGAAATTAGCTGTTAACCAAATAAGTACAAGGTTAACCGAGCCTTGCTCGTTGGTTTTAATTCACTTTTGTTAAGTGTCATGGTAATCAAGCTATTAAATCTACACCAGACTCTTCACAGATAACAGCTGTTAAAAAACTGCTTATAAAATTAATTTTCCTTTATTTTTGTTTACTTTTAGTTGTTATTTCGTTACCAAAACAGCAACACATAAGACCAATGTTAAAAACTACTATTCTCAAACTTAAATTTATACCAAATTCGATTTTTCCTGGGATTGAGTCTGTTTCTAAACTTATTTTTGGACCAAAACACTCTTAAATGCAAAGTTTAAGCAAAATCTAACCGCTAGATTTCGAAATCGTGGAACACACATCCCTTCAGACATTGCTCGTATTATAGTATAGGATAAATGCAAAGTTTAAGCAAAATCTAACCGCTAGATTTCGAGATCGTGGTACACACATCCCTTCAGACATTGCTCGTATTATAGTATAGGATTAGAATCCATCTGTTACAGATACAAGGTGTGGTTCAACTTGTGCAGCACTGAAAGCATAAAAAAGAGTGCAGCATCCGTAGACAGAGCCGTAGATTGCAGGCTACATTAAAACAGTCTGAAAGCAAGTGAGCGAAGCGAACGAGCTGGTCTTGAACAAGAAAATATACTCCAATATTTTTCAATTGGCATTTTAGTGCACGTCTGTATCTGATATTACTATAAAGAATTAGGGCCCTTATAAGTTTACTGAGCAAATGAACCCTTCAGAACCCTTCAGGTTCTATTGAAAAAAGTCTATTTCACTGCATTGCCTTTTCTGGTTGAGGGCGCGGAAGAATGGTGTAATATGTGTCAAACTAATGATATTTAGCAAGCAGGGCCTATTACAGATTTGCCAGCTTGTGCTGGAAACGTTTAGTCTACCATTTTAGAGGAAGTTGCTAGTTGCTGCATGTCAAACTTGGCTGTCATTAATTGATCGTGGACTAGATACTAGCGTCGCAGCAATATTTTGTCATTGAACAAAATTAGAGGAAGAGACATAAACTAATAAAACTCATTCATTGGCTCTCAAATTGGCTCTGTCAAATGGGACGGATTTCAAATGAAAGGTCATATGAAAAATAACTGTAAAGAGTTAAAAAATATTTTTATTTTTTTTTTCCTACCACTGCATGGAAATAATCACATTGCCACAGCTGTAATCCTACGCAAAACAGTTCATTTCCGTTTTCCGGTCCTTTTCCGCTCAAGAACGGTAATGGAACATTGGCGCACGCTAAATCAAGGTTATTTTAAATCTACAATAGGTTAGAACGGTAAAGAAGGTGACGTCACAACACAGACTAATTTCTATTGGTCAGAAACCACATGACAATCACCATAATTATTACAAATTAATTGTAGTTGCTTTGCTGAATCAGCTGATTTCACGGTCAGTATTTTGATAACACTAACTTCCGGTTACACACCTATGCAAGTGATTACGATTTATTACAGTTATTAAGTTAATGAAAGTTAATGATGTTAAATTTAAAGTTGATATAATTGTGTACGTTTATTAAATACATTTAATCGGTTGTAATTAATTATTGTGGTAGGAAAAATATTGTGTGTATTACGAGCACAAATAGTCATTGCCGCTCTCGAAATGTTTGGCCGCACTCAGCTGACGCTTCGTGCGGCCATCTACATTCTCGAGCGGCAATGACGTTATTTGCGCTCTTAATACACAAATAGCTATTGTGTCTTATTACAGGTCGTGTCTATTAAGAACGGCGTTCTTTTAAGAACGAAATAAAATGTCGGAAACGTTCTGAAAACGGCACATGGTTTCACAAATCCGGAACCCCCTTTTACGCCCCCCCCCCCCCTAGGCTAACGACCTACCGTGTACCGTATGACACCCAGCTCAGCGTCTCGGCACGGTACAGTACCGTGGCCCTGACTTTGCCCCGCAGTCCGCGGTGAACCTGTTCCTCATGTCCAAGGTCGCCAGGGCGTGGTCCACTCCGGCATTCCGCCGTCCAAGGTCCGCCGTAATGCGACCGCCTCGCCTTCCGTCTCCGTCAACGCCTATAGCTCTTTGTCTCCGCAAATATGGTGAATTTTTATGAAATGTGGGATGTAGAGATTAAGCACCTTGAGGGATTCCCTTCGTTATCGAGCTGTTCAGCAATCTAAACTATATATATATGTACAACATTCTTGTTCCGGAAATGGGTTTGCCTGCTGGCCCTGTCTCCACCATTTGCCTGACAAGTTCAAAGTTCATTGCAGTTTGATTATTCTTATTCCCTAGTCTGTATTACAAGTAAGTGCCAGGTTAACCGAGCCTTGCTCGTTGGTTTTAATTCGCTTTTGTTATAATGTCATGGTAATCAAACTACACAAGACTCTTCACAGATAACAGCTGTTAAAAACTGCTTAAAATTAAATTTTGGTTTCATTTGTTTACTCTAGTTGTTATTTCATTACCAAAACAGCAACACATAAGACCAATGTTAAAAACTACTATTTTCAAACTTAAATTTATATCAAATTTGATTTTTCCTGGGATTGAGTCTGTTTCTTAACTTATTTTTGGGCCAAAATACTCTTAAACGCAAAGTTTAAGCAAAATCTACCCACCAGATTTCGAGATCGTGGAACACACATCCCCTCAGACATTGTTCGTATTATAGTGTAGGATTTGTTTGGCTGACAGGTATGCTCATTGATGCCCAAATGCAAACTATGTTTAAATAAAATACGATCACTTGCTTTAATCACTACCGTAAATTATATCGTAAATACGTTGCTTGCGCAATTTACTTTTGGACAATATTGATGTTAAATCTATATTCTTCTTTAACACTTAGGGTGAAAAGTTATACATTATAAATGATATTTAAAAGAGCTTTTTAATCGTTGTACTTTAATACACATTTCTGTGCTATGTGTATTAAAGTGAGAAAAGTCGTACCGTATCTATAATGGTGAACTAAGTATGTTGATAGCAAACAAGATAAACCAACTTTTAGTCTAGCTTGGTACTCTTATTTCAAAGATCTTTTCAAATTTAGTCTAAGACGTGAACTCAATCACGCAGAAATGGTACCGTACTTAAAATGTTACAATAAAACAAAATTGGCCAACTATCAAAATGTGAATGAAATTGTTATAATCAATTGATACATTTTTGTAACAATTATTAACTTTAATCTGCGGCTTTTATAAGTATATGTATAAGTATATCAGTTAGGAAATAATTTCCCTATAATAATTAATTTTCATATTGTTGGATAAAGTTCTTGAATTTTCATTAGTGGTTGGTTATCAATGATGTAAGTAAATAGGTCCATACCGTGATTGTATCTCCTCGTGTTGTTTAGCAAGGACGGTAGAAAAAAGTTACATAATGAAAAATAATATTTGATAATAGGCAATCATTGTTATCTGTGGTTCACCTATTTGATAAATGTGGTGTATGAGGAAGTTTTTAATGTAAAACCTTCAGGGTAAAGGCACCAGTAAGGCCTACCAGTAAATATTTTATGAAAGGTGAAATAAAACTCAGTTTTCGTTATTTAAACAATTTAAATATCACAATACCTATACGACGGGGTGGAATATCTACAACGAGGGGTGAAATTACTGTACACAGGATGGTTAAGCCTTGCTAAAAGAAAAACTAAAACCGTCCGGTGCCCTGTTGAGACTCAGTTTGCCGGGGGGGAAGAACCTGTGGGGGGCGGGGGTGGGCTCTAGGGGAGCGGACCACCTCTGGGGGGAGGCGGTGGTCCATTGCTGTGGGGCGGGGGTGGGGGCGGGAGCGTTCCACTGCTGGGGCTGAGCGGGGGCGTTCCACTGGGGTTGTGGCTGGGCGGGGGCGGTCCACTGGGGCTGGGGTTGGGCGGCAGGGGTG
This sequence comes from Neoaliturus tenellus, assembly GCA_030545055.2. NCBI lineage: Eukaryota > Metazoa > Arthropoda > Insecta > Hemiptera > Cicadellidae > Neoaliturus > Neoaliturus tenellus. The sequence goes on along the minus strand of CM061533.1, from coordinate 168,229,450 downwards.
TTCCAGCTCTGGGACTGGGCGGCGTTCCAGTTGGAGGGCGAGTTGGGCGGGTACTCCACCTTGGTGTCGTCGATCCACTGGCCGTCGTCCTCCTGGACGTTGTACTGCGGTCGAGCCACGGGGGCGGGGGCCGAGTACTGCTGGGGAGGGTTGTACTGCTGCTGAGGCGGGGGGTTGTACTGGGGCAGGGGGTTGGTGACGGGCGCTGGCACGGCGGGCAGGTGGTCTCCGGTGGGCACGAACCCGTTCTTGCCCGCGACGTAGCTGATGGTCCGCCGCTGCCCCGAGGGGTCGACGTAGCTGTAGCTGCCCCGCCGCGTGCCGTCCGCGTCGGACTCCTCCTTGAACTGGACGCCGTCCTCCTGCTGGTAGGCGGCACCGAACTTGCCGTCCACGCTCAGGTAGCGCTCCTCCTTGAGTATGGCAGCCGTCTTGGGGTCCACATACTGCTGGGCCCCGCACAGCGCCAAGAGACAACTGAGGCACACCTGCGACACACCACACGATAACATGAGTACACGCAGAACATGCTGAACGTGGTTCTAACAGGCCCTCAGCTAGCACCGATCAGCCGAACTGTGTGGTTACGTCCTAGCATACACAATCCTGTGTAGTGGGTTGGAAAATACCTAGAACGGTAAAAAAATATTAACAAACAACTTTAACTTTTGCATAATGGTTTAAAATGTCAATTACAATTTGTTATTGTTGCAAATTGTCATTAACAAATAAACTAACAGAATCATCTGCCCATTTTATTATTATTATTATTATTTTTTACTAAAACTACCCTTGTGTTTTCTACAGTAAATTGTAACCTAGGGTATCATTCCACACTTTTTCTAGTCATGACATCACTGTGTATGCTGTCTCAAATGAAGTGATTCTACAGTATGGTCTGATCAAGTATCCATTTCTGTCTCTAAACAGAATTTGATAATGCATGAAAGAAAGTTTTAAATGAAACCGTTGATTCTTCAGCAGCGAAGATCCTTAAAAGGGTGCATACCGGTGTCGAAATCGGCGATTCACTTTGAAGAACAATATAAGGATGAGATCTAATTTAACTATGAAATACGTGTTACCTACGGATAAACTAAAATAGGACAATGAAGTATACGAACATCTTTATCATCTATACTATCTAGTATTGGTGCATTATTTGGTCCAAGGTTGCAGCGTGCTTTTATAAAGAAAGTGAAGCTTTGTAAACTCTTTTTACTTTGTCAGGTGTGTACAAGGAGACTGTAGGCCAGGGCCAGGAGAGCCGCATCCCATAAGAGCAATGGTGTCACTTTCTGCGACATCCATGGATGTCGCCTACCGGCAAGTGTTGCCAACGCAACAGCAAACAACAATCGTTCTCGTTTGCGTTGGAAATTTTTTGTCTCAACAATTACTAAAATAAGGAATTTCAAAGCGAAATAGGTTAGAATTTATGGTTTTAGATTTACCTTGATTGATAATTTGTAATTTGGTCATTACCTAATGGTTTGTTATCAACTAATAATCCAAATTTAAAATAGAGTAATATGGTGTCGTTTAGATAAATATCGTACCCATGGCAAGACTGCTTCATTCTCTTATTCAATCAGCTGTGTAATGGTAAATATTATAACGTAACTTGACTTCCGTTTTAGTTTAGACGCTTCATATCCGGAACACAAAAAAAGCTATACGGCTGACCTGGGAAGAAGTTATGCTTCTTCCTTTACAGACCTTGAGGTGTGTATACAAAATTAAAAAAAATTTTGCCAAAATTTTTGTTGACAGTAGATAACTATAAGAGAGGAAAAGAAGTTTAACTGCAATAAATATGATAAAATTTATTGTATGAGCAGATAATTAAGTTCATTTGTAGCGGACTGATGAATAAAAATTGTGATAAACGGAAGAAAATAAACCAAACAACTAGGCTATATTCTGACTGATCACCAGCAGTTTGAAGGATTTTACATTGTAAAGCTTATGAAATTGATAAAGTCTCGAAGATTTCTTGAATTTAAATTTTACAACAAAACTTTAACGTCTTATAAAGTTTTTCATATTTTGAGATAGTTGACAAATACATTTGTTTATCCAATATAATTTAAATGCAATTTAGTTAGAAAAATATTTTTGGAAATATAGTGAAACTATAGCCCTGATATAAAATAGGTTTGAATTTTGGATTATTGTAGTACAGTACGCAATTCCAATACTAAAAACGGAAATCAATACGATGGTAGGAGGAGGCCAACTAGAAAAGCTGAATCGAACATAGTGTATTCCCTATAGGGAAATTCTCTAATTTTCTAATGTAACACCCTTACATGTATGATACAGTTAAGATTTACGTAAACAAAATATTTCTTTGAACACACCATGCGTCTAGTGCAAAGTAAAAGAGAAAAATACAAAGTACTGTATGCCTGTAAATATATAAATTTAGTAATAAAGCACAAATGCAATTAAATGTTTGAGTATTCCCACATCAATAAATATAGTATAATTAAAATCAATAAAAAATATAGTATAATTAAAATTTTAGCCATTATCTAAAATAAATAAATCATAAAATATCCATCCTCTAAAACCACCTAAAACCAATTAATTTTCATCCGGAATCTATAACTGTAGGCATACTTTTGCAGTACTATAAACTAGAAAACAATTCAAAACACAAATTTTCCAACCACTTGGTTAACCGAATAATTTCCACCGGATTCCCAAAATTACAATTTAGGCGTAAAATACATTTAACTCGGTACTCACCAAACTGAGCATGACGGCGAGCGGTGGTGTGGTGTGATAGGGAGAGTGTGCGTGCGGAAGCCACCGCCGCCTTATATACCGCAGACAGGCCCTCGCCTTGGGCCCAAGGACTCCGCTGGAGCTGCTGACGCTGGGGCAGCAGGGGCTGCACTTCCGGTACCCCTAACACCTCACACAGCAACGTCGGACTGAGTTTTGGCTCATTTTTATGGATTATAACCCTTTCCGGTCCATAGGCACGGAACCAAGTTAGTTTTCAGTTTTTAGTCCCCAGGAGCCAGAATTTGAAGTAATACTAAAATTCTCAAATGACCCAACAATAATTACTGGGGATTTAAATGTTTGCATTTTAGAGAATAAACTAAATAACGGTTCTGGCAGAGATTATCTTAATTTAATTTCCTCATATGGGTTTGAAAGTCATGTAAATTCTCCTACAAGAGTTTTTAACAATTCTGTATCCTGTTTGGACCATGTATTAATAAGAAACTCAAAAAGTATAACATTTGACAGCAGTGTAATTGTTTTGGGTATAACAGATCACTATGGGGTGGATATTTCATTGTCTGGTATAGAAAACAAAAAAGAATGTTGTGGATTTTTTAGAATAGTAGACTATAAATTGTTAAGGAGGCAGCTTTCGTCTGCCAACTGGAATTCAATAATCAGTGCAGATGATGTTGAAACTTGTGTTAAGGAATTTTACAAAATTTATAATGAATGTTATTTCACCTCATGTAAACTGCGTAAAGCAAATAGTCAAAGTAGAAGAAGGTCAGAATGGGTAACAGATGATCTTGTATTTCTCATTAACAGTAAAAATAGAATATTTAAGAGATTAGCTAAAAATAGAGATAATTTAGTTTTAAGATCTGAATATAAAAGTGTAGCCAAACTTGTTTCAAGAGAAATTAGGAAAGCAAAGGTGAACTATTACTCTACTCAGATCGAGAGATGTAATGGCGAGCCAAAAAAATATTGGGGAGTGATCAAGAAGATAATTAAAAGTAAAAATAAGTCTATTGATAAAATAACTGTTGAGGACAAAGTATTGCAAGTGGTTGGTAATGAGTATAAAATAGCTAATACATTTAATAATTATTATTGTAATGTTGTTTCCAATTTAAGAGAAGAGAATTTTGGTTATGACTTGTTTAATGATAATGATTTGAACAATTATGAGGTATTTTTAAATAATATTCAAGTAAGTCAAGCTGATATTTTTAATGTAATAAAAAGTATGAAAAACAAACCCAGCAGTGGGATTGACGGGATCAATATTTTGACGATAAAAAACAATTTGGATGTGTTTGTACCAGTTTTACATGATATATTTCGTAAATCACTGCAACAGGGTTTAGTGCCTGATGAATTTAAAGTGGCATGTGTTACTCCTGTTTACAAATCTGGGGATCAAACAAAAGTTTCATCTTATCGCCCGATCTCTGTGATTAGCACACTTGCCAAAATATTTGAAACTGTTGTAAAAAATAAGTTAATGATTTATTTCAATGAAAGGTCAGTATTCTCTATAAATCAGTTTGGGGTTTTGCCGGGTAAGGGGACAGATCTGGCTATTGAGAATCATGTGAGTAGCATAACATCCTCCATAGAAGACGGCAAATTTACATTAGCATTGTACTTAGATTTTCAAAAAGCTTTCGATGTCTTGGATATAGATGTATTAATAAATAAGTTTAAGAAATATGGAATAGGGGGCATGGCTCTTTCTTGGCTTACGTCTTTCTCAAAATCAAGGAAACAGGTTGTCAAAATAAATGGTGTGAAGAGTAATGTTTTAGAGTTAAAATATGGCACAGCACAGGGCGGAGTTATGGGCCCTGTTATTTTCCTTTTGTTTATTAATGATTTGTTAGATCTACAGTTCAATTCAAAAATATTTGCATATGCAGACGACACAGCGTTGGTTTGTTCTGCTAACAGTAAAGACGCGTTGATGTTGAATGTAAACATGGATTTAAATAAAATATCGGAATGGTTAGTAAAAAATAAATTGCTTATTAACTCTTCTAAGTCTAAATGTATATTGTTTTTTGATTATGACCAGCGAAGAGAAGACTTGCAGAATAACTATAAATTTTACTGTCACAAACATCATTGTCTGTATCATTGTGAGTGTCAGCCGCTAGAGATTGTCGATTTTGTTAAATACTTGGGTGTTTACATTGATTCCCGACTAAAATGGGATCAACAAATAAACTATTTGTGCAAGAAGCTTAGAAAAGTTAACTACTCATTGTATCATTTAAGAAATAATGTGAAACAGCAATATTTGAAAAAGGTGTATGAATCATGGTTTGTCAGCACGCTACGATATGGGTTAATTCATTTTGGTGGTACTTATCAAACTGTTTTAAAGCCCCTTAACATATGTCAAAGAAATGCGGTGCGAATAATAAATAATATTAAGCGAATGGACAGAATAAGTCATATATTTATCGAACAAAATATTCTAAATGTAAACCAGATATATTTGTATAATTGTTTAATGTATGTTTATAAATATTTTCATAACTTTCCTCAGAAGCCAGTTTACAGAATCACTCGCTCAGCTCAACATACATACCTTCAAGTGCCATCATTTAATAGGGAAATGAGTAGAAACCAATTGTGTTATCTGGGCCCCAAGATATTTAACTGGTTTACTGATAAGCATGGTAAGGAGTTATTTGTTGGAAATAAGCCTCGAGTAAAAATGAAAGTTCTTGATTGTGTGTCATTAGAAATCGATAGACCTCAATTGCATGTCATGTAACTTATTTAATTTATTTAACTTATTCAATCTATGTGAATTATATTTAACTGTCTTATATTTATTTAATTTGTTTGCACTTGTAACAGATGATTTCTCTTTTCCTGCTTTTAAAATTAATTTATTATTATTTTGCTGCATATAAAAGCTACTTTGTTAATGAAAGTTAAAAAATTGATAAAAAATTTATTTGAGCATTGCTTTATTGTATCACTTAATTTTTTTGGCATGTACTTAAATTACGTTAGCATGTACTGTTCTGCATGACTGTTAGGTTAATTTGATACTATTAATGGAAAATAACAAGCCAGCACGTGTTGTTATATAGCACATGGGTTGATAATTGTAAATCTTTGTATCAAATACTGAATAAAAATGTAAAAAAAAAAAAAAATATCGTTCGCTGTAGTTCTTATTTAGATCTGTCAACGTTTTGGTAAATTTGAATTGGTTTGGTTTAAAAGCAGCAGGCTTCAGCCTTCAAAAATTTTAAGACTTAAACCATGATAATGAAACTATCACTATCATGACAATTATTACGTACTTCAGAGAACAAAATACCCCCGTCGCAGCAGACCTGCGTACTTAGCGAATTTACAATGGCAATCTTTACATAAGTGTACATAACACATTTAAACACACAAAATGAGTCTTTACATAAGTGTCTGATATCAAATTTCATGATGATCAGACAATTTTTTCGATACCGATCTTACCGGTTAAGAGTCATCTTCACCCCTGTTCCAGTTGCCCATTGTTGCGCAGTCGGCAATGTTAACCATACGGCTTTTAATGCAAAACATGGTATTTGTTTCCCCTGTTTCGGACGCCGTTTTTCAACCGATTTTCTTTAAACTTGGTAAGTGTTTAGTTGAATAGTTATATTAGGTCCCTCATACCTCAAAATTTTGAAAATTTAACAAATATTACTCATTGAGACGTCGAAAAGTAACTCGATTTTCCTTATAGGAATATTTCAAAATTTAGTAAAATTTTCAAAATTCCGAGGTATGAGCGACATAGTATAACTATTCAACTAAACACTTACCAAGTTTAAAGAAAATCGGTTGAAAAACGGCGTCCGAAACAGGGGAATGCGATACCATGTTTTGCTTTAAAAGCCGTATGGTTAACATTGCCGACTGCGCAACAATGGGCTAATGGCCCAGAGGTGAAAATGACTCTTAACGAACTCATCCAAGAGAATCTGACTTTACATGCCTGTACCAAATTTCATGATGATCAGACGATTTTTGCACTAGTTAGGGTGTTCACAAACACTCAAAATTGAAAATTCTATTTCCCTTATAAGCCCATGTTAAATTTTTTAGTAAATCGTTATTTGTGCAGTTTTAAATGTGTTTCCGACAAATAATCACTTCGTATCCAGAAAGTACACATAAAAAGCCACAACTTTATTTATAAAATTATGTAATCGCAGAGGTGTCCCTTCAACGATATAAACGGCAGCTCCCATGAAAACGACGGTAATAGCTTATTTCCAAAGGAAATTCGCTAAAAATGGAAGACATTCAAGGGCTGTTAAGGGGAGTAAATCTATAACTTTATATAAAAGCTTGGCATGCAAAATAAAAAGTAATATTTAATACTTATTACGAGTAAGTAAAAATTGTGAAAAAAGACAGGTTTTATTGTAAGAAGTTTCATGAAAAATCAGTTAGGTTTATACATAACAACGATACTTACTCTAATGCCATGTGCATAAAATGTTTAAGTAGTTACCGCTCAAATGTTTTACCTCACATCATTTATCTTATCTACTATATACCTGACAAATCCACCCACTCACGTATCATAGAATCTCCATAACCATAAGGTATAGAGGGTTGAAATTGGCATGGACATTCCTCTTTGCTCAGATTTACTCACTAAAAACTGTTTTGAAAATATAGTTTATGAAGTCCTTTAGGGCTTCACCCCGCAGGACTTCACGTTCACAATGACAATGATATTGAAACAAGAATTAAGAATGATATTAAAACATTCGAGTAGTGTGAGTGGGGTCCTGAAGGAGATTGCAAAAACCTTAGTGAGCACCTAGGGCAAAGAGGAACGACCATGTCATTCTGAGCCCCCCATTATACTTGAGGGGTTGAACTTTAACATGGTTCCTCTTTGCCCTAGGTGCTCACTAAGAAAAGGTTTTGCAAAATTCTTTCAGGCCCCGCTCACACTAATGGAATGTTTCATTATAATTCGTAAGGAAGAAGATTTCGTTGCTTTTTAATGAGATTTTATTACCTATAAAATAAGTTTTATCACGGGCGAAGCCGTCAATGTAAAATGCTAGTAAATTATATCAAAAACTTCTCATAAACATCAGCTCTGCCAATCATGCTGAATAGGTTTTCGATGAATTAATGATTTGACACCTTTTGTACTTTTATCACACTTGGTCTTGGTATATTTTCCAATTAACTTTACGCAAATTTTCTTGCGGTAGCTTTATGTATAAAACCGGGGTTTATTTTTATTTCAATAAATCAAGACTGTAAATCAGTTATCTAAAATGCGACTCCCAGTCCAGAAACCAGCTCGGAGAATCAAGTCACAACGACTTATTCAGAAATATTGTGATTGCATACAATCAGTAAAAACACCTTGCAACCGTTAAAAAGTTTTATTTAATTTGTTTATAGTATAGATCAGCGAAAATAAATTGCTCTTCCTTGTAATAAATTTAATTGCTTAGTTTGAAATCATCAGAGGATAATTAAAGTTCATCAGTACTGATAGAACTCCTTCTCCTCCTCAGTTAAAGAAGCTATATATCTTCAATTGTGTTCTTCCTTTGTGCCTCAATATTATGAACTATATCCAATCGTACATGATCTCAGTGAGTGATTCAACCAAAGAATGATAACAAACGTTCATGAATTCAAACCTAAATCCTTTTATACTTCAGTGTAGACTTTTGGAGAGTGTATGATCCAATCTTTCTTGAACGAATCAAATTGTAATAGTTGATGGGCATTTTTTGCTACAACAGTTTTGTAGAGTGGAATGCCGCTGTCGGCGTGGCCTGACCGTTGACATTATCGGTCCCAGTGGAGCACGTGACGCTTAGCCCAACGCAGCCACTGTTAACGCTGTAGGTGTAGTGTGCAAGGACCTCCCAGGTTCAAGGCTACAGAACCACCATACCCGTGCCCCGTGCCGGAGTTCCCGGCAACACTGGCTATGCTCACTTTGTCGTCGGAGTTACACTATTTAAAACTATTAAAATGTTTAGCAAGTAATGGTTTTTATTTTGGCGTTGTATTATTTTTACACAACATTTTGTAAGTTAGATTTGTAAGAAAAACTTATTATAGATCAGAATTTAAATCATGGCCGTTGAATTTAATTTCATCAGTCAAAGAGGAGTTGGTTTCAGTAGTAGAAAACACTATAAAGTTATCATAAATGTTGATTTTCATGTCATAGACTAAGTATCAAGACTGGTTTTTCACTGCAGTACTCCCTTTGACTATATACACCGTTAGTGTATAGGTATAGTCAAAGGTAAAACCATCGCCCAAGTGCAAATATAAGGAACCTCTTAGAAATCTCTTGAAAATATACACGGCAGTATTAAGGGTGGGCCTCTACCTCGGCGTCAAAATCGTCGAGCGAGACTGTTAACTGCTGCTATACTTGGAATCTCACATTAATTTTGGAAAATATTTGATTGGTGATTTTAAATTTTGTTACTTTAATGCTCTTTTTTTTGTTTCAGTGCGAAATCGATCGGTGGTCTAATAACGATGTTTTTGAAATTGCAGATCTTTCGCATCTCCTTTCTTGCATCGTTATCTATAAACTTTTTACCAATCTTATTGCAGATTCTTGTTCTTAAGATTATATTGTACCACGTATCATCTTATTTTTTCTCAAAAAATTGCTTTTAATACGTTAAAACTTAATACTAAAAAAGATTTTTTCAACATTATTAGCAAGCACCCTGCTTACTAATTTAAATTAATTTTAAGATGATAGCGGGGTACAAAATTATATTACAAAAATAATGACACCAAAATATTTTAAATTGGTTTACAACTGGGGCGACAAACACCGAGATTCCAAACCCTTGCATCCGCGCGCAGATGGGTAGAGCGCACCGAACCAAACAAACAAATAAGTCCAGTTACTTCTCAGGGGAAGAATAACTTTCCAGTCTTAATAACTCTAAGATTGGGAAGGAATCGATGCAGTATTTATGATAGGCCTTATTCGATTATTACAATAATTAAGTACGTCTTAAGTTCGCGAGGTCTAGTATTTTATTTATTGTCGGGCAATATACGATGGGTTTGTATACAGTTTCCATTCGATGAAGTAAGAAATGATTTCTTCAAAATCTATCTATACTCAGCCAGAAAGGGAAAGTAATGAACCCCCCCCCCCCCTCATAGAACTATAGACCATAGATGACTATAGAGATTTACAGTCTATCCATAATCTTGGGTATTTATTTCAAGTAAGAAGAAGGAATAAAAAAGATTACTGTCTTAAAAAGAAAAATGCCTGTTTGTAAATTTTAATCACTAAATATTATCATTAATTTTGAAAATTTCCATACATGGATTGTATTAATATGTCCTTCAGACCGACTATTTACCTCTAGAACTCCACAACAGGAAGGATCCGTGTATATTTGGGCGTGTCGACTCCGCCGCGGCGGCGCGGGCAGGAAGAGGACTGGTGATCCTTGGGATGAGACCGACACTGGACGACGACCATCGGAGACGCCTCGGGCGACTTCGGCCCCACGCTGGCGATAGAGCGGGAAACGACTCTATTGGTGTTCATAGGGTCATAATTTATCAATGACAGAGTTTTTGTGAACTAATTATACAGTATAACGTTTTCTTTGACGCTTTCTTTTTCTCTTAAAACCCTGAAACGAGCAAATATTATGTATCCCTCTTTCCTAATTCTTTTTATTCTATACGGGTCCCAAGAAATCTGTAAAATCGCTTTACAAATGTTTAACAACAGTGTTTAAAAAACGTGTAAAAACTCATAATGGTAATTGTGAGCTGAAAAAGAAAAGCAATTTGTTTTATAGTAAAAAAATTAAATTGCCAACAATTTCTTAAAATTTTTTTACAATTTTTTTATAGAATTATAAATAATTTTAGACATATTTATACATAACAAAACCGATCCACTTATTGTCTTACAGAAACTTATGAGCGGTTCTCAAAATGGAACGATAAAAGCAATGCCTTTTAAACAGAAGTTACCAAGCAACGCCTAACACACCAAAATTTATGTGATCTTTTATTTTGTTACATTAAACGTAGTAAAAATAAAATAGTTTGATTACAAACAACATTGGATTGCAGACGTAAGTATATTAATAGTTTACTAGATTTTCATACTTTAATATCATACTTATACAAACAGTTCTGTATAATAGGCCAAAATTTACCCCCATCGGCTTTTTGTTTAATGTCGTATATTTTTTAGGTATATTCTTGTCAATAAGTTTTGAATTGGGGAGTGTGTGTAACTAAATTATATCCAAGTCCTAACAAATGGTACGCCTATAATATCAATTATTTCTTCTTTTTATTTTGTGAAGTGTTTAATTTGTGATTATTTTCTTAAAATAAATATATAAATTTAATATACGATATGTTTTTGTGCAAGGAACTCCTCCTATATTTTTCAACCAATTTTAATGATTTTGATGGTATTATGGATAAGGTTTGGTGTGAAGTTGTTTCTAATTTAAATTTAAAACTTCGTCATATTATAAAATAAGGGTAAACTTTTCTTCTTTACGAAGTAAAATTTATCTAAGTACCAAGTGCCCCTTATAGGTTTATAGAGTAATTGACGGTAGCCTGTAGCGACAGTGCAACATGTTGAACATAATAATCAACGGAGTGCAGGCAGCGCCACACCCGGCCCAGCGTGCAACGGCAACAATGTAACAGTACAGCTGTGACCTTGGACCGGACTCAAGGTCGTCTGATCAGCTGATCGGCTGGCCTACCGTCTGATGCTCAAGCTGAACCGTTCATCGCTCCTGCTATCACTGCGACTACCTCGACTCCGCCAACCGTGCCAAGTGCAACGGAATTGCAAGTATTCCAAGTTTAGGCCGGTTGAGGTTTTACACAAAGGCTCTGAAATGTCTGGAAACTACTCAGTATACTTCCTTAAATTTGTATTTTGGCTTACATAGGCGGTTAAAGGGGAAGGATTGGGGGGAGGGGGTGCTAAGCCCCCCAGATTTCCCGGACATAGTTATAAAATCATATTACATAAAAATACATACAATACGAGCAATTTCTGAAGGGATGTGTGTTCCACGATCTCGAAATCTAGCGGTTAGATTTTGCTTAAACTTTGCATTTAAGAGTGTTTCGGCCCAAAAATAAGTTTAGAAACCGTTTCAAACCCAGGAAAAATCAAATTTTATCTAAATTTAAGTTTAAAAATTGTAATTTTTAACATTGGTCTTATGGGTTGCTATTTTGGTAAAGAAATAACAACTAAATGTAAACAAAAATAAAGGAACATTAATGTTAAGCAGACTTTTTGAAACAGCTGTTAACTGTGAAGAGGTATAGTTGGTTGCTGGTGGAAATATTAAAATTGAATCAAAACCAACGAGCAAGGCTCGGTTAACCTGGTACTAATAATTTATATGTCGACTGGCTTTTCCAAAATGCATCAGTTTGACAGCAGAGACGATATAAAGTTGGGTGAAATTATAATTTTTCAAATAAGATTTACACACAAATTTCAATAAATTATAATTAAGAATCAAGATATAAGCTATTTTCTCTCAGTTATTTATACGTGTTATTTTCACAGTTAGGCTACGAGGCTACATGGTGTGCTACACCCACATGTCCATCCCCTAGAGTAGTCTTCACTAGCTGCATGTCAGAACACTGTTTTTTCGCTTTTTCTGTCAAATAGACCAAGCAGTGGGCTACAAAATAGTTAATTTCAGATATCAAGTTGGTATAGCACCCGTCTGCTATCTGTCACTTAGGTGACAGATAGCAACCTATCTGTCACCTAATCACCTATCGTTTCGGGTAGTGAGCAACGAATCTATTTACAGTTGTACTGAGTACTGATAATCTTAATGTCTGTGTACAATAAGTTCAAAAGCTATCTGGCTTGGTTTTGTAATTTTACTCATAACACGGTTGATCCCATGGGTTTATCCAGCTAGGCGATGAATTCATTTTGTGGTCTGCATCTTAGATCCCATCAGGTTTTGAGCAACTGCCGTCGGATTAATAATTATAATATATATTATTTCCAAATTTTATATTATATATTTTTAAATAGGCTATATCTTATACATTATTTTTAAATAGTACCTATGATTAGGGATCTGAAAAGATTCCCCTAGACTCCTCCTCAAGAGTTTTTAGGAATTTTAGCCATGGTTTTACAATAAATACAATAACATTTTAAATATATAATTCCAAGTAGCAGTGGATTCATCGTTGTATTTTACATAAACATTCAATCAGCAGTTCAAAAATATTATTTTTTTAACTCGGCGGTTCATGTAAAGCCATAGTAAAACAACGCACTCGTCGATTTCCAGCTGAGGTAACCCCCTCCCCCCCTTGAACACTAAGTTTGATCACCTGTCGTTATGACCCATTTATCCATTCTAGGCCTATATTTCTAAGTCTATATATTCTAAGTTCTATATACTAAGTCTATATTTCTAAGGGGATTTAGCATTCCACCATGGTACATACATCCACTTATGTATGATATTATCTGCTGACTCTTTGATTATTAGGCCCCATCCAAAGGTATGCAGTCATAGTAAGAACCTAAAAAGTGGTTTTTAAGTTTCCTACTAAATTCGTAAAATTAATCCCCAAGCCCATGTGCGGCTATAGACTAGATTTTCTGGCGATGATTTTATGAGCCCATAAAATCACCGCTTCATAAGTTTTCGCTCTAAAAGCCCCGCAGGCGACCCCCCACCCCCTCCCCAACCACCAATGCAATGACATCATCGACACGACAGCAATGCAACTTCAACTTTCATCAGGACTATTTAATCCAATGCTGAATGTAAAGTGGTAATTTTTATAGAAAAATATTATAAATTACAATAATCAAAATGAAATTTGGAAGAGTACGATATGAATGTATCCAGAGCAACAGATTATGTGGAACGCCAACCTTGTTTACTAAGTTTGGTCTTTAATTAAAATCTCAAATTGGTTTCTCATTAATAACTAATAAATGTGCTAGGCTATATTCTTTTAAAAGATCTAGAAAAATCTAGTATATTAAATCACTAAATCACTATTCATAAGTAACTGCCCAATATAATGCAGAAAACGGGAAGGAAAGAAAACCAGACGAGCGTGATCGCGATGAGAGACAATTTGTTCATCGCTCTACATTGAGTTCATTTATCATCAAGGACATTAAACCCAACCAATAGGTATTTTATATTGTTTATAGTTAACGGATTTCCCCCAAAATATTAATTTATTTCCCAAAATCAGCTAGACAAAAATTATTAAAAACTACTCAAATTACTATGTTAAAAATGTTACAATAAAGTCTAACAAGGACAGTTAAAGGGATAACTAATTGATCGGCCTACTTGATTAACATATTTTTTTGGGAAAGATAGATTTATTTGCAAATATTGTTTATTCACGTAGGCCTAGCCTTTGTTATGTCACTCAAGTCTCACTCTGTAACGGCCTCTGACGCCAATTCACACGTTCAGTCATATCAATATTTTTTGTTCCACATCGGCGTATCGTTGTACTGGGTTTTATTAAATATCTCCTAACGCATTTTCTCCACGCTATATATAAAAAAAGAATCAGCTGAACTAACTAAGTTAAATTTTAACTTATTACGAATTTAATTTCAACTAATTACCAAATGTGGCACCATCTTAGAATTTGAAGCTTTATTAGTTTTTTTTTTATATTTTTTTTAAGTATAGGCATTTATTAATTTTTACTGGTTTTGATTTTGATTATTGCCCATAGGTAAGTATGGCTGATATTAATTTTACATTGCCTTCAGACAATCCGATTTAAAGCTTCTAAATAACAATTTGTGGTTTTATGCACTTGCATCAAGCAGAGACAATTTTTTCTAATTTTGTGTTTTCTTGCATTAGGGGAATTTATTCAACAACACGATGGATCACAGCAGAACACCGTATTCAGAAAATCCCCAATGGAATTTGATGAGTTCTTTTTTTAATATGTTTTCAACTTAGTTGTTGCATACTAGTAAAAGGCCTACATACTCACTTTTAGCGTATTCCTTTTGTAGAAAAATTCTGTCATATTAGTTAGGCCTAGTTCTAAACTGAAATACCGTATTCTAGGAATAGCAGTCAACACAAACATTTTTAATCAGTCAGGTGCTTACTACTTTAAATATTTTAAGTCAGGCGTTAACAACGAAATGATTATTAATTTGTCGCCTGCCTGTCCCAAAACGCAGAACGCCAGTCAGTGCAGTGGAGCTACTTGCAGACTACGAACGGCAGGCTCTTCCGCTTATCACCGAGAACATTACTTACTGATTCGCATTTGTCATGAAGTACATTGATTCCCCAGCATGCTGGTGGATTGTGGAGTTTTTTCTGTATATTTTTTAGATAGTATCAAATTGGTGCATATGATAAACAGTATAAAGTAGGCGTCAAGAAAATACGAGCCTGAATTAAAAACAGTGTTGCCTATTTGTGCCGACTCATCCAGCTGTTGGTATATGTTATTAATTACAGTACTGAAAATGTAGGAAAACATGGAAACAAACACAAACCGACAACATCGCTAGGTTTTCAAAATCTGAATGAGACAAATTTGTAAATCCAGCAAATTTTGAACATCGTTTTCCTTTTTTAAGGAGTTGGATTGTTGGATATATTACCTTTGAGACACCTTTATATATCAAAACTTGATTTTTTATAGGTGGTCTAAATATTTTTAATTCTTATGTTTAGTTCAGAGGCTAAAGTTACTAAATCAAATTGGACTTGCACTTCAAAATTTAGAAGCTTATGAGAGATTTTATTCATACCTTTTTGTAAACTAAGTATTTAATAAGGTTCCATTTTATACTAGTAGTGATCCAATCTCAACAAATCTTAAAGGAGCTGATAATTGCTG
Organism: Neoaliturus tenellus; assembly: GCA_030545055.2. NCBI lineage: Eukaryota > Metazoa > Arthropoda > Insecta > Hemiptera > Cicadellidae > Neoaliturus > Neoaliturus tenellus. The sequence goes on along the minus strand of CM061533.1, from coordinate 168,213,769 downwards.
ACAATTAACTTTTAATATTAACCAAATTGAAGATGTTTTAAAATAAAAAAAAAATTAATTGAGTTTTGTTTATAAATACAGGTACTGTATATAAAATCCATAAGGTTTTATTATTACAAGGGTGTAAATATTATTTATACTATCTTGGAGAATTTTATTTTGATTTCCAATTACTGTATATAAATGTAGGACATTATTTTGTTGAGCATCAGTTCTCTGAAATTTTATTTTTCTATTTAAGTATGTAATAAAAGCACCTATTAAAGTTTGTTAATTGGTGAACCTATAATCGGTTTGTAGATTGAAGGGCTTTCTTTGGTCGAAAATAAGAAAGACTGATGGCCAGGTTGACTTCACATTGCTTCGGCGTCAACAGACCGACAGTCTTGACAGTAGTTGTGTCTTCTCAATCAAGTCGACACAATTCACTATCGACTACCTCCGATGGAGTCGATCCTTTTACAACACCACCGTCCATCAAGTTACTAACTAGGTATTGCCAAAAGTTTATAAGTTTTTGTATAACATTTCCACATTTTCCATCCTATTGCTGACCTCAGTGCAGTTCAACCTCACAGACAACCCTCGCAGCCGCGGTTCGCTCTCACAGACAATACGCTGTTTGCTCACATTGCCTCCACTTTTGTGCGCCAGATTCCGAGCGTTCTTCCCGCCATTGTGGGATAATCGGGGCAGATAATGTAAATACAGGGGGGGGGGGTTGACAGTGATGGCTGGTAAATAGAGCAGTCTGCGGATAAAGAAGAGTCGGGGGGAGGGGGTATCAGTCAGTCGGTCGGTCGGTCGGTCAGTCGAACACATACAAGGGATGGGGATGATGTGTGGAGCGGGAGCGGGAGGTGGGAGAGCGCGTGCGTCAACCACCTGGGTAAATATAAGAGGCGATTGTCAATTGCAGACCCTTCAACAGCGATGTGGCAAAGTTAAGTACATCATAGTGCGACCCCATCAAGCCAAACTGGGGAAATACCCACTATACGACACCAATGTTACGACACAAAGGTCGACGACGCGACGTTCATGTACCAAAATGGTTTATGATTGTATGTCTTTAGTCACTGAAAAACTACCTCACAACCTACATTGCATTATAGTAAAGCTCCGTTTTCCTTAATGACTTAGAATATAATTTACAAATCATCCTCAACTTAAAAATATATTAAATTACAGTACATGTTTTTATTTTATCAGTGGTAAAAGGAATTAAACAGTTTAGTTATTATTTATAGTTGTCTTGTATTTCGAGTATAACATAGACAAACATGATTCTTTTCTTTCTTTTTAACTCGGCTATACATTGAAGGAGAAATCATACCGTTAGAAAGGTTGTGTCCTGTAGATGAGCATAGGCCTAAACCCATTATAATTCACATCTACCACTGGGGCTACGCCCTACGGGCTTTCAAAGTTTGAATCTAATGGAAGTTTAATAGCGAGATCGGGGAAAAGCATATCTACTATTTGAGGTCTGATGTATATCGCGTTGTGTTCCGGGTGTGAAGCGTTAATTCTAAATCGGAAGAAAAGTCATTTATGTGGAGGAAGCAGTGTTGCTCTGGGTACAATATTTATCGTAATAACACCGTATATATTACTATATTTTACATTTTGATTATTTTTTTTTAAAACAAACCATTAGTTATGGTTATCAAATTAAGAACTAACAATCAAGGTAAATCATCATAAACATAAACTCTACCTTTGTTTACTTTTAAACTTCTTAGTTACGGTGAAGACGAACAATCTCCAACGAACACGAGTGTAAATTGTTGTTTCCTGTAGCTTTAAGAACACTTGCTGGTAACAAAGCGTATAAAATGTTGATTTTTAATAATTATTTAACCACTATGTACTCGGTGGCCACAACCACGGTTGTCGCAGATATTGGCACCATTGTTCTTATGGGATCTAGTTCACCTGTCCGAGACTACAGTAATCTTGGATCTACAGTTTATATGCGGTAAATAAAGCTGAATCTTGTCTGTGTGAAGGTCGCCGTGCGGCTAAACCACGAAGAGTTCAAACATTAAAATTTCAGGAAAGTCCCCTTTTGGTTATAGATGTTGCACCTGACTCTTAGTTTCCTCTAAATCCTCTGTCTCCCGTGTGACATAAAAATTTCCTTTGAGACCAGTTTTCTACTATTTATTTAATGTCATTAGAAATAATTATTCAGTAATTGATATTGCTATTGTCGCACTTTGTATACGTCATAATTTATGCAGGATTTTAGTTAAAATTAAAATGATTCCAGTACTGTCCTACTGTGCTGCATGTGTTAGGGCCTACTGATAATTTTTACCTTTTATCGCCTATTGACATGTAAAACTGATGTTACGTCTACAACTTTCAACTTTTGAATCTAAGATTTTTGCATTATAGTAGAAAAGTCTTGTTAAGTGTAATCTTAATACAAATTCAAAACTGTACGATATTAGTACGACATTAAAATACGGTACTTAATTATGGTTACAGTTGGATGGCCATATTATATTTTAATTTACATAAAAAAACCTGTCATTTTGTATCTATAGAAACCTGGCAATCATGAATGAAAGTAGAAGAAGTACTGCAGTAATTAGTACTGACCATACGAAAAGGGGTGTTCGATCTAGGGTTATACCCTTGTCTTAAACGAAATTTTTCTAAAAACGTTATTCAAAAGTGCACTTACACCAGAGGTTGACGCAAAAGTTGTTACTGTTGTTAAAGTTGTTTACTGTTACATCCATATGGCTAAAGATTTCAACTTTTGCTTGTCAACCTCTATGGTGTAAACGCTCCTCAACAAAATTTCTGTAATTTTGTAAATTCTCTAGATATACTAATCTTAGAATGTTAGAGGTTTCTTACACTTCTTCCTTATTTTTGCAACCACCTTTTCTGCTGAGAAGAAGAGTCTACATGGTAATTCAGGATCATTCGGAAAAATCTTTATAGGACTTTGAAGAAGGAACTGCGAGAGGGGCAAGGAGGAGGACACCGATCGAGGCTGATATGGAGGACTCTAACTTGTCTCTGAAGTATTTGTTCAAGCTTGTATTCATTTCCATTAAAAGTATCATTACTACTGGTTTTAATTATTTTAAATTTAATGTACTTTTAGTTTTTCTTTAGTTAGTGCTATGTTTAATATTTTGCTTACGGGTTTAGCTCATAGAAATTTACAATAAAAATTGTTTTTTTTTAGTGTTTCATTAAATGAGTGTGCTTTTCATTATTATTGACAACTATCGGCCTTATAACATACATTAGGCTATATTACGGTACGTCTGTTTCAAACGTCTTGAAAACAACATATCATCTTGAAACTGTTTAAAGTTGACAAATTGCGAGGAAACATTACTTAATGCAATTCTAAGTAGAGTAAATGTTGAAAATACTAGTTACTTTTCAGAATTTCACTCAGTTGTTTAAGGATTAAAGTTCTTCTTTGCCCAGCCGTGATTGGCTGGGTGACGGGCATGGTTTATTTATTAGTATATTAACTGATGTACGAGCTAACAAAATGATCGCTTATTGTATCACTTTTTTTTTAAATACATTCGTTCAACAATTTTTACGACAATGATGCATTCATAACGTTTTTTTTTTAAATATAATAACCGTGTGATAAGTACACTTCATTATCATATTAGGCCTATACTGCATGAAGAGGCGAATGAGCGAAGCAAATTAGCTCGCCCTCATGTTATTGCTAAAAATACAATACTTTTTTACTTAGATCGTTACGACGCACGGTGAATTAGCAGCTACTAAATAAAATTTATAGTTAAACGTATTTTACATGTGTTACCTTTCCTAGAGCGGGAAACCTGAAGTTACAAATTTAGCTTTCCTCTCTTAATTCCTGATTTAATTATATCGTTGGGCTTAAGAAAATTTTCGAACTCATACTTGATTTAATATGAGAAAATTAAAAACTCCTATATAGATAAATTTATCAATTTTTTGGGTTATCCATTACAACCTCAGTTAAGAATAATTGTTTGTTTTGTGAGTTTCCTCTAATAAATAGGAGAAAATAATTAGCTCGGGCCAATAACTTATATTTTATTCTTATCATGTAATGACAACTCAATCAGTAAAGTTAAATTCAACTATACCCTTAAAGCACATAGTAATTTCTAAATAAAGGGATGGTAACCCCTTGTTTCTTTATTATACAATGTGTATAAATTCTTCTAGTTGTCAAATAAGCCTTGTACTCAACTGAGTTCCCGGTCAATAAATACTCTTCATCCATATTAATGAATAATTTGGTTGATAAAAAACGTGTCGGTTGCGACGATTGACTTGTTTCTTCGCATTATTCGAGTTTTAAGTCCCTGCCAACTGATTTACAGCTTTACAAATCAGTTTGGCGCTTCGTAACGACGATATATTAGCATAAACACCTCTGATATTTTATGACCGTGCTTTAGATACAATTAGCTTTTTCGTTTCCGGAGTTTTATGTTCATCCTCTGTTTGCCCCGCCCTGCCCAAGGAGGCCGATCCTTTTTGGTCTATTTTTTAGGTTCTTTATAGCGTCTAGTTCGCCTACAAGAGGCTTATAGTTGTAAAAAGTAGTTCGTATTTTACAGTTGACATTAAATCTACAATTTATTTTATTATGTATTGTAAAGCAAGGTCCTCATATATCATGATCTTATCTTTAATCTTAGTGAGAGCATGCAAAAGATATGCAAATAATTATTTTGACAGAAAAAAGTGTCATGGCATGGAAGAAACCATATAGGCCTACACGAACCTTGCGCCATTTGTTTTCATTAGTGTGCAGTCTTTTACAATCAGTTATTTTCTGTATCCTCTGTTTGGAAAGACTGGAAACTCTCTCTTTCATTTAACTAGTAGTTTGTAATGTCTAAATAGCTGATCGAATAAGCCTAACTAAAACGAAATAACATCTTTTAGAATTATAATAGTAAATAACCCACAGTGAAACCACATCTAGAAGAGTGTTTTATTAGAGTATTCGGTGGATAATAGCTGTGCTCTTTTTGGGTTAAAATTGTAAGAATTTAATCAACGATTGTAAATATTTAACTACAGAATTATTTTTTAAAACTAAGAATATTACATTTGCTTGTAGCCATTGATGTTAGTGTTTGACATTAAACAAATGATTCCTACATTCCTAAATTGGTGTTCCCGTTTCTTCGTTCCACAGTCACCCCCCCCCCCTCCCCGCCCCCCTTCGCCTTGTCCCATCCCGGTCACTCGAGCCTCGTCTCCCAGGCCAAACCGCCCAACAGCGTGTCGGGAGGGAGTAGTGGGGAATGGGGGCTTTTGGGCCAGTTCAAGGTCACCCGAGCGATGACGTCATCGATGACGTCATCGAGGTCAATGACCTCATCGATGACGTCATCGATTGCATCATCGATGACGTCATCACCAATGACGTCACATCCATGACGTCACACCCATGACATCACAGAAATGACGTGCCGATGACGTCATCACCCCTTACGTCACCAAGATGACGTCACCGATGTCACAAAAGGTCAAGGTCATGCTGAAACCTAAAATTTTTCGGCACTTTTGCTGTTTCTCGCACTACGCTCCGAGTTTCAGTCACAGTTACCATGACCTTGACGACTTGGAGCGAATTTGCGATGAGAAACAGCAAAAGTGCCGAGGAAATTTGAAGTTTGCAACGTTACTCTGTCTAAACCGTCATGTGACACCGCTCGGGTGACCTTGAACTGGCCCAGAAGCCCCCATTCGACCATTACTACAACTGCGATGTGCACCCTACGACAGACACCGAGCGACTGACTGTCCGGCTCTGTGCACTCTAGGTATATGGGAAGTGGTGGGGGAAATTGTGATGACCTTGGGAAACTTGAAAATGTCAAGCCGGGTAGCACCGTTTCGGTGCTACCTTAAAGTTACATGTTAAAGTGTGATGACCTTGAGGTTGACTGTGAACCTGGGACTTAGGATTGTCTTTAACAGCTTGACGTTTTTGCCAGAGTGTAAGTGTGGTGACCTTGAACTGGTTAAAATCAAAACTGCACAGCAGACTGCACAACACGGATGTGCACACTACGACAGCCGCCGAGCGACTGACCTCCGGGCCCTGCGTACTCTAGATATATGGGGAAGTGGTGGGGGAAATTTCAAGGTCATTCAAACGGAGTTTTAAAAAAGTCAAAGAGTAGAAAGACTACTCTTGTGAGTCTATAGCGATTTCATTGATAGTGAGTGCTTCTGTATGCCAAGTTGATCTGTATTGACACGCTCCTAAATAATGTTTGCAAAAACCTGCAAAATGATTGTTGCACAATTTGCAGCCAGTTAGCTGTTTTAGTTTGAATTCAATGCAACGTTCAGGGCAACAAGTGTACTTATGCCCTCTCATTTGGTACACATGGAATGTCTTCAACTTCGGTTTCGGCTTCTTCCAAGACTTGCACTTACACATGCACTGACTAAAAGCTTCACATGTTCTACAAGCCAGGCCATCCACCACATCAATGCCATTCGGCCATGAAAAACATTTCTGTTCGCAACAGTAGTTGAGTTGACTCTCCATGTTGCTGCGGTGAAGGTGCGCGATGAAATGATGCTGTAGTCAGTGAGAGTGCACCTTAAATAAACTCAGTGGAGGGGGAAAGGTCAAGGTCATTCAAACGGAGTTTTAAAAAAGATGACTAGTCGTCCTCCTCGTCCGTCGTACTTGGAGAGCTGTCAGACGAAGAGCCCCGTGCAGGTGCTCTCCAGATGAAATGTATATCTATTTGAAAGCGCAGGCCTGGATCTTGTACCATCAACTCCTTTAATCTATTACATACCAATTCCACTTTGTACACATTGTTAATAATCAACACCCAAGGCTTCGGCTGAACATAACGTGTAGTTGAGTCAGCCTCGCAGACAGTTACACCTTCCGGTGATATTGGAGTGTATAAATGTGTAAAATCTCGTTGCTGAGGCTGGCTTGAAGTTGAAGGTTCTGTGCCGACCCTGGTTGCATCAAAATTCAAACCCATTCTACATTCAAGAGGTCCAAGGTTCCCGTTGAATACATTGAGTAATTTTTGATACAAGACTTCCACTTCTGTCGCATCCTGTAAATGAACAGTCCACCGCAAGGGAAATGCTTCGTCCGTAGTGGAGTCAACTTGAGAAAGAGTTCCTTCCGCCATGGCAGCCAAGCAAGGAATGAGGTGAGCTGCAGTCAGTTGTAACATTATTGAAAAGTAGAGGGGGAAATTTCAAGATCATTTAAATTGGGTTTTAAAAAAGGAAGGAGTGGAGGGGGAAAGTTCAAGGTCATCCAAATGGAGTTTTAAAAAAGGAAAACCTAGAAAGTAACATTGAAATCTTCCAACTGATGGTGGCGAGCGTTTTCTTCTGCAACCTTGCCGACGCATGTAACTATGCCGTACAGTATGAACAGTACAACCATGATAAGGCCGAACAACAAAAGATAGCCGTTTACTATCATGATATTTTCTGAGTGGATCTGCTTTCTTCTTATCGCCCTCTCTTGCATCCTCTTCTCTAACTCGTGTACGAAGTCACAGCATGCGTGAGGACATCTTTCATCTGTTGGTAGGTTAGCCATTGTTGATGTTGTAGGTTTGGCCGTTGAAGAAGGAATGAGGTATCTAATTATGTTGTCTCATGTATATCAACAGTGAAGTGGTGGGGGTAGCGAATCAGTGGAGGGGGAAGTTTCAAGGTCATTCAAATTGTGTTTTAAAAAAAACCCTATCTTGTTACTGAGCATATATGTCAGTAACAAGATAGGTGGCTTTGCTCTTTTTACTTCTTTAATATAATAAAGAAATAAACATATTCTACAATTGTAAGGACAAGGAAGACAACCGCTAGTCAGCTGAAGTAATCCAAGTTGTCTGGTTCGGTCTTCATCGACGCCGGTGAGGAAGCTGTCGTTGAAGAGGAATGTCCAGGCTCTTCCTTCGGCTGCCGAAGATTCCGTATATTGCAAGCGTAGACTTGCACGTTTATACGGTAGCCTCTTGCCACCATCAGCTGCAACTCCTTGTACAAGTCGTTCAGCTCCTGTTGCGTTTTGATCGTCACCTCCTCATAGCTGGCACAGCTTACGTTCAGAGACATACTGATGTTGTTCGGTTGGCTGCTGGAGTTGAAATGAAGACGAGGCACAGCACTTGGAGGTATATGAAAAAGTGGTGGGGGTGTTTTGCATTCAAGCAGGTTTGACTTGTAGCGTGGTGGTGGGGGTAACTGTGAAATGCAAAGGTCAAAGGTCAAGGTCACCCGCGAAGTTTAAAAAGAAAAATGCAACATATCAATATGTGACAAACTTCACATATTGATATGTTGCATTTTTCGTCTTTTTGTATTCTTTTTTGTCTTTTATGGTTTATTTATTTATAAAACATTACAATAACATATGTACAACAGTAAAACTTAAATCTAACACTGCTGCTTGTCGGCGATGTGGATGGTCAACTCGGTGGAATTGCTACCCGTGCAACCGTGGGAAACCAGGTAGAGACAGCCGGGTTGGATGGAGCGCAGATCCTCGTTCTGGAGGAGATGGACGAACCGTTTCGGCAGGTAGACTTGGAACTTGGGCTCATCCCCCGGAGTGAATGGTGCCTCGCTAAGACTGCAGCAGATGGCCTCTCCAACTGTAGTCTCCATCTTCTTCATGGCGTGGATAATGTAGTGCTTCTCGTCTTTAAGTTCGGAACACTTCTTGACGGGTAGTATGGTAGATTTGGAGTGAGCATTGAACTGCTCAACCAAAGTTTGCAGGAACTGGTGAGATGCCATGGTCAAGTTATAGATCGTCTTCTTCGTCTTCTTGCTGGGAGATGTTGTCGTCTCGGAATCTCGAGTAATACTCATGCCAGGTCCCGGTCTGCTCCTCACTTATATAACCCCCGTTACCCCCACCACTCCCCATTTCCCCACTTTGAAGGTAAGATGCGAGTTTATAGGCGTTTTTTAAAGCGCAATGTCTATCTTTTTCATGTTCTGGACTTTTAGTACAAATACAAACATTTTCCATCGTATACTTGTAGTTTTTATCCAAATCCACATCATTAACCGGAACATGAGTAAATCCTTCGATCCATCTTTTCTTTTCCAGCCCCTTTGTGTAAATATTGGTAAACTTGTCTGAAAAGTGATGCATAATGTGATACAAGTCCGTGTAACTTGTAAAACCATCATACCAATCGATATGATGGAAGTGTTTTGAAATCCATCTGTTGGTAGTAGCGGCTTTACTGGTTAAAGATGAATAAGAACATGGTGGTTTAAATAAAAACGAATAAGGAACACTTGTATTGATGTCGAAAAACACAAGTTCTTTTATGATAAATCTATCATCATTACCCCGAAACGCTTGGAACTCAATTATACCAGGTTTGGACTTTACTTGTTCTTCTTCCTTGTCCATTGCGAAGATCACTCGTCTGCTCATGACGAAGTCCAAAGGTCAACTGATTTCCACACCACGGTAGGTACGACTTTTATACCCGGCCGTACAGTTGTTGGCGCGTTGGTGTATATTTAACGTGGGCACCGTCCCCGGTAGGCCTAACCCCACAAAGTGTTTGACATTGTTTTAAAAATTAACCATTGCTGTGTAGTTAATTGTCATTTAGGTTTCCATCTTTACATTTTCCTTGTTTTCATTTTCATCACTAACACTTGATTCTTCTCCTCCTTCTTCTTCCTCTTTTTCACGTTTTACTGATTTCTTATGTAGTTGAGCGTACTTTTCCAATTGTCTCCACATTTGTACTTCATGAGGAACCCTATTGAATATAGAAGTATCTACAGGTCCGTACAATATAGGTGCGTCCGGTTGTTTGTCCAAAGTGTCTTCCAGATAATCTTTAATAATCGAACTTGAAAACACCAGTTGTCTCAAGTACCTCGTTATTGGTTCAGTTGCACAAGTTAGAATAAAAAACTCTTCTCGATTAAGTTGAATCTTGTTATCATGTCTTGTTGTGTCTCTAAACCGCAACTGATGATCACCACGATGTTTAACAATATCGATTTCCACATTTGAATCCAAAAGGCCTACTCTTGTCTTTCTTCCAAACATGTTACTACTTAAATAGCATTCTAGCAGATGCAAGTGTTTCATAAACGATTCCCAAGCAGTGTCCGTAAACAAAATCATTTTGGGTCCATGAGTTAAAATTACAGTAGGGGAATAATCTGTAGATTTCATAACACCGATTAAAACACTTTTGTCCAAACTGGAAGAGATTGGGTAAAATATTCGCAAGAATACCTCACTTAATATGTTAGGAGAAATATTATCTTCAATATCCCTTTTCCTCTTGTGTGCGTTCTTTCTTCTTTTACCTTTTTCCTCAATATTATTACTGGCGTGGAATTGTCCGCAAGCGTTGTGTTCATCTCCCTCCGGTTGACCTTGAAGATCTAAAAAGTCGGATATCTCCTTCTCAATATCTACTACATTTTCTTGTGTACCACTAGGAGAAGCCATATTGAATAAGATGCTACCCATACAACAACAGGCAACAAACTGATGAGGAGCGAGCTGAACGCTCTGCTTTTATACTCGCGGAATGCATTGGAATGTAGGAAAACCGGTCTTTTACAATACATTTTTAACAATTCCAGTTAAAGGTGTGTATGTTACGATTTTATCATGTAGAATTAAACAGTATGCAGTTGTATTAGCTGATATAGGCGCGTTGAATTCCATTTCTATTTTTATATCTACACTTGATGATTTTACCGATTCATTTTGTTTAGAACAATCGATTACAACTATAGGGTAACCATCTAAGTATTTTTCTGGTGATAGTAAAGGTGCATTCGTTTTACCATAATATGAACTTTGGAATCTTGCATACATATCGTACAATATGCTGTACTTTTTATTAGCGAATGACACATTTAAATTATCGTATGGAAAAAATTGTGAATTTAAATAAACTTTAATATTTTTCAAGTTGCAATGATCAAATTGGCCTGCATGTTTGGTGATGGTGTCTCTTCTGCCTGTTTGTAAACCAAATATAATATACCTGGCTCGTTCCACATAATTAGATGTTTTAACTGTCCAAGTGTGTCGATCCGTAGTTGGCAAGCTGGGATGTTCATGAAATTCCCAACTTCTAAAAGGAATTACAATATCACGATCAGCCTTTAACTTTCTTAATAGTAGCATTCTATGCTCGTCAGCTAATTTTACATGTGGAACTCTCCATACAATTTTGTCTAATGTTAATTTCCATTCTAAAGTTGCATCTGTTGTACCGTCTGGAGCTTTAATAATATCTTTATCGTTTGAAGATCTCAACAAAACTAATTCTTGTTTAACGTTTAATATTATTTTCCTATAATCTTCAGCAAAACCAAGCAACAAACGTAACGGAATATGAAAATCAAAATTTCCATTTGTATCTGGAGTGATTGTGTCTTTTGCAGGTAAAACCCATCCTGCAGGTTGTATTAAATTGGTTTCATTAGGTGATATAGATGTTAATCCCTTTAAAGTTGTTGCAATACCTACTTTTTTAGTAGAATCAACTGTTACACCTGATATTTCATATCTAATTTCATCAAACAGGAAAGCCATGGGATTATTTATAAATGGAACTGTTGTACCAGTAGTAGTACCGTCCTTTTTAGTAACTTTTCCTTCAATATACAAGTAACTTTCACATGGTAGTGTGTAAATGTCTTGATTTTGTATGGGAATACGAATTTCATCGTTATTGTTTAATTTTGATGAAGTGTAAGGGTTGTGGGTGTGATATTCTTTTTCCCATAGGGTTTCGTCGAATGTTGGACCCTGCGCTATATCCAGTATATCCATAATCGGTTAATTGTAATCCAATTCTCTTTAAGAAACGAATGTTCTCGCGTGTTAACTCCTCCACAGCTGAAGAGCTACTAATGCGGTTTCCCGTAGGTTGTTCGCTTTTAAATATTAAACCCATGATTTTGTATTAAAGTGTCGATTTTAAATGTAATCTAACCGTAATAGGCTCTTCTCGGAAATCTATCAAGTTACCGTCTTGATCCAATACGTTCAACACGATGTCTGAAATGAAAGTGGTGTTCAACGGTAGATATACCAGGTTTTGTGGTTTTTCAACAATTTTAAATCCAGGTGGCACACTGGGGTAAAAAGTATGTATTATATGAGTATTTGCTCCATCTCTGTAAGCTCCTTGTATAATGTTACAAGTTATGTCTATACTATTGACTTTTAATATTGTTACAGTTTGTTTACCAGAATGTGTTTTATTTGGTTCTAAAATTGCTCCATCTTTGGGAAATCCTAATAAATCACCAATTGAGTCTGACTTACTGAAATCTATATAATATTTTGAAGTAAGCTCAGCTTTCATTGTATTGTTATTACCTTTTAGCGTTATATTGTCTTTTCCCATTTTATTTTGCAAAAATTCATTAATATGATCAATTTTATAAGAACCTGTGGGTAGAGTGCAAACTTCCAAGTCTGTAAACTTCCCACTGGCATCTTTTCCTTTATAATAATGCAATAAGTTATTTTTACCTTCCGTAACATTGGGAATAGAGTTGTAAGTTGTAAAATCCAACAGTGCTGCCTCCCAAAATCTTCCTTTTTGCAAGCGTAACGCTGGAAAAAGGATACTTCGTAAAGTGGACGATTTTCCTGTTAATGATACCGTATAGGAAGACATCTCAATAGTGACTGATACTTTTAGCTAGGAATTCCAAACATAAATGGCCGCATATTGAAGTATTATCAGGTTGTTCTCTTTTATAGTTGTAATATATGTTTTTAGCAGATTTAAAGTAATGTTCAAGTTCTTTAGGTGGTGGCAAATTTCCAAAACTATCAAAATAATATACATTACTATTTAGTTTCTTATAACACACCCAATGGGTGCCGGACCCTTCAGTATTATCCAAATTTACGATTCCAGTCTCATTTTTCCATATTTTCTTTGGTAAATTGTCTTTCATAAATACTCCGCGGAAAAATGGTATTTTTAAACAGGAAATATATTTAAATAATTCAACATTAGTCAACGCTTTATGTGGTATAACCAATTGATTTCTTTTATTTAATATGCACGATACGGTCTTAGGTATAGACCAGCCCCGTTTTTTACCATTGACCATATTATCGGTTTTTTGTTATTTTTCCTCGGAGAACGTCTTTTTAGTCTAATATTACCACCATGTTTCTTCATGGTTGATCCTTTTTTATTCCTACCCCTCCTTTTTCCACCTCCTACCGCTGTTTTAGCCTTCATACCTGCTGTTACCGCTAAAGCTGCTGCTTTTTCTGCAATACTAGCGTCACTAGACTTTACTCGTTGCCAAGCTATATTCGCTAGCTTTTTATCAGCTATTGACCTATTCTTTGAATCGGTAAACGTGGAATATGCGATATCGTGTTCTTTACAAGCCTGATCTAACTTATTTATGCCTGGATCGCCTCTTTCCAGTCGTTTTTTCAATTTAGTTCCTGGTCCGCAATACTGATAACCTCCCGGTATGTGAAATTCGTATGGTAAAGCGTCTATTGCTCTATTTACGACAGATCCTACTGGAATACGATTTAAAGCTTTACTTAACAGAGAAACCGCTGTGGACGTGATACCGCCTCCTTTCCGTATAGTGTCTCGATATGGACTGGTGTAATGAAACGCCATGATTGTCTTTTATATTCGAAAAGCGTAACCTATGTGTTACCTCTATGACAGGTTGCACATAAATGATGTAATTTATGGTGTTATTTAATTAAATATCAAAAGTACCCCAATCTGTTGATCTAAACTTTTGTGTATTATGATTAAAAAAGTATTTATAAAGAATTTCTTGTTTAATCCATGCACTTCTCATTTTTTCATCAATAGGTTTATGTTGTCCGGCTGCAATATAATTATGCATATCAAATAATAAATTACCTATTACTTTAACAAGAAAATTAACAGTTACAGCGTTATCAGCATAATCAGGGTCTGCAACATTTGTTAATCGTTTGTTATCACAATTCCACCATTGTTTTCCAGTTGGCTCTAATTGTATTATCTGTTCATAAGTAACAGCATCACCAGGCTTTTCACCAATACCTAAATTTGTCAATGACTTTCCTTTACCATCCCAAACACTATTGTTTTCTTCAAGTAAAGTAAACTTTTTATTTCCCTGTACAAATACATCTCCTTGTCGTGTTACTACTTGGTCTTGTTTCACAAAACCAGATGTTTCTTGTTTTATAGTTTCCTTTATTTGCCCCACCGTTGCACCATCTGATGGTGCAGAACCATCTTTTACATTCGCTAAACAATTACCAAAGCAATCAATAATTCCTACATCACGTGTAATACAATGATCTTTGATGTATTTTAAATTTACAGCATCATTTTCATTCTTTGGATAACCTATATCGTTAATAACAAATTTATAAAAAGAAAACCCATCTTTTGTCTTTTCAGGTATTATAGAATGTAAATAGCGTCTATTTATGCTGTCTTTTTCATCTACAGGGTCTGCTACGTTAGATATACGTCGATTTTCAGCATTATACGTTTTTCCATCGAATTTTAACGTATTTTTCAATTCCGATGATAAATAACCTCTGTTTATTGCATCAGCGTTTTGATTTGGCTTACCAACGTTGGAAATTCTATGATTACCCGCGTTATATGTGTTTTTGTCTAGTTTCGGTGTTGGTAATATCTCTTTTTTTAATACTTTTAAATTTATTGCATCATTTTCATCTGTGGGATCATTAATGTTTTTTAACCGTTTATTACTAATATCATAATCTCCATCAGGTGTTTGTGGTAAGCCAGCACCTCTTTTTAAAGTATTAAAGTAATATAATCCATCCGAGGAATATCGTCCGAACTTGTCAACACTCATGGTGCAACTGAATAACATTCTAGAGTGTAACCCATTTTTATAATATTAGTCTCGATTTCTAACCCGTATCAGTTTTTTATACAAATTCTTAGTCTTTATCAGTTACATTTTCATCGCTCCCGGGACATTTAAAATATTTAAAATTTCCACTAACTAATGCTCCGTCTGATTCATTTCGAAACACATGATTTTTATGAATAAATTGTTCACCAGACAATTTTCTAAATCCGCTAAATGAATTTGGATCTGCAATTAATATATTTTGATAATCATTTACATCCATTAATTTAAATCTTTGCTTATTATAAATAAACTCTTTATTTGCGCTGTCATATTGTAATGTTTGTCCTACAGTTGCAGCATCATTTGGATCTCTTCCATTATGCAAGTCTTTTATTACTTTATTTTTACATGTAAAAAATCTAAAAGAATGATCTGGATCTAGATGTACGGTTTGTGATAAAGCAGCTGCATCTTGAGCAGTATAGCCCAATCTCATATTTGATAACCCTTTACCCATGCAATCCCAAGCATTATTTTTGTATGTTAATAAATTAAATTTTTCATTACCTTGAACAAATTCATCCCCTTGCTTTGATACTACTTGATCTTGTTTTACAAAAGAGGTTGTTTCTTGTTTTAAGGTTTCCATCATTTGACCCACTGTTGCACCATCTGATGGTGCCGAACCATCTTTAACATTCGCTAAACAATTACCTAGACAATCAATAACTCCTACATCACGTGTAATACAATGATCTTTTATATATTTTAAATTTACAGCATCATTTTCATTTTTCGGATAACCTATATCGTTAATAACAAATTTATAAAAAGAAAAACCATCTTTTGTCTTTTCAGGTATTAATGAATGTAAATAGCGTCTATTTACGCTGTCTTTTGCATCTTTAGGATCATCTACGTTGGATATACGTTTATTTTCAGCAGTATACGTTTTTCCATTGAATTTTAACGTATTTTTTAATTCTGATGATAAATAACCTTTGTTTATTGCATCAGCGTTTTGATTTGGCTTACCAACATTGACAATTCTATGATTACCTGCGTCATATGTGTTTTTCTGTAGTCTTAATGTTGGTGATATATTTTCTTTTAATACTTTTAAATTTATTGCATCGTTTTCATCTGTGGGATCTTTTATGTTTTTTAACCTTTTATTAGTTATATCATAATCTCCATCAGGTGTTTGTGGTAAACCAGCACTTCTTTTTAAACTATTGGCATAATATAACCCATCCGAGGAGTAACGTCCGAACTTGTCAACACTCATAGTGCAACTGAATAGTATTCTAGGGAGTAACGCATTTTTATGAGATTACCCCACGGTTTCGGAGTTCATCCACTAAAGCCACCCATTCGTTTTCCAATCCAGTATGACCCGCTTCTTTAGCTTCATGTATTAGTTTCATTCTATCCACCAATTTATTGATATTATTGTAATAAATCACATTTGTGTTATATAGTTTCTTCATTAAACCTGTACCCGTAACGGACTTACTTCTTTTTCTTCGTTCCTGAGCACTTACATCCAAAGTGGATGCCATAAATCTTCGTTTTACAGGTTTTCTTTGTGTTAACGGCATTGTTTGTCTTCTAGTTGGTATTAACTTGGATACAAATTCTTTATATTTTAAAGACTTAGATCTAAAAGGAGGCTGGTCAGGTAAATACTTTCTCCTATATGCATTTGTCTGTTCCAAAATATTTTTATATGCTTCCATGTCTTTTTCTTTCACTAACGATACTGAAGGCTTATTTTCAAATAATAATTCAAATAATCCTTTTGTGCCCTTATACCTTTGATCACCAATGACAATATTATCATGTTCGTCAACGTTTAACGGGCTATTACCTATCATTAAACCATCTTCTGTTAATCTCGCTCCATAACTATGGTAATTCTTATTAGGAATTGTTCCGAGTAACATTTTTACCATGTATTTCCTTCCTAAAGGTCCTTTGTTATGAATGTTTTCACCCAACAAGCTTATGTTTGACGGACCTTCCCTTGCTTCTTCTTCTTTTTCCTCTTCACTAGCAGTTGATACATCTTCATGTCCTCTTTTAGCTTTTACTTCATATAATTCTCTTATACCACTATAGTCTGGTGATTCTAGCTCTCTTTCAGGTTCTCCACCGGTAAAACCACTATATGTAGAGGATTCCAGGTCTTCATCACTAAAATCTTCTGATTTTACATTTTCTCTTTCAAACTTTGTAATAGGTGCAATTGCATCTCCTTCCAAAACGGGTTTAGCAAATTTTTTGTTTAATTGTTTCAAGGGTTCAGTAATAGGTTTAAAAGTAGATTCAAGAAATTTCTCCCTTTCGCTAATACCTAATTTTAATGCTCTGTTTTTATCTCGAATAGAATCACTAAGTGATTTTATTTCCTTTATTAACTTTTCTTGGTTAACCATGTTTGTAGCAAGACGTGTTGTACAACAATGAATGTTTTACATCATGATCAGTGTATTAGTATAAATTTATCAAATCCTATCCTGTATCGACCATTGTTTAGCGGTTGTTCCTTCATAATTGTTAAAAACCCATACTTTTCAGCCCAAGCCTTTCCACACAACTCTTTAAATCGTTCAAATGGCATATCCGCACTTACATGGTCATAATATATGTGTTTTAGGTTGGTTTCATCCTGTTTAAATACAATTAACATGTTTGCATTGTCTCTAATGAGCTGTTTCGGTATTTTGCTGTAAGTTTGACCAATATAAATGCTATCTATGTTGTTATGTCGACCCATGGCGAAGTAATTTCTTATTGTATTTTGATTTTCACAAGATACATCGTCAAATATGAATACTGAGAATGGTTTAGCCTCTTGCGGTTGCATGACACTCTCGCTCGCGTTGAATTTAAAATATTTAACTTCAGGCACATTATTGAGTATTTGTTCCAATAACTGATATTTTGGTTGTTGTAGTGACTTTGAAAATACATATAAATTATTAAAACGTAATCCTTTAGGATTTGTAATCAAATTGAATACTACATTTGTTTTTCCACAATTGGAAGGACCGGTAACCAGACAACGCACCGTGTTTGGTAACAAAACACCGTGTTTTCCAGTATTGAATTGAGAACCATCCACTGTGAGTTCATCTATATTATTAATAGTAAAATTGTCTTTTTGCGGTATTATCTCCATCCTTTGTAATGGTTCAACCCAAAATGATGCTCTATCATTATATTAGATCCTTTTTAGGTATCCAAGAATCTTCCGTCTTATTAAATCCTAACCATCGTACTTTAACCTTATCCTTTTTTCGTTGCAACACCTTTTCAACTAAATATACATCACCTACTGTTGATTTTAACATTTCATGTCCATAAAACCCTCCTTCCAGCAATTGTCCTTTATTATCTTTTAAAATGTAAGTTTCTGGTATTGTAGGTTGCACCTTAAATACAGTAAATACCTCATTTGTCCAGTTTGGAAGATATCTTTTACTGAATACACCTTTGTATTTGCTTATTCGCACTTTATCACCAACATTAAACCTTTTAGGCTTTAGTTTTTCAACTCTTGGTTTAGTATTCATTTTTATACGTTTTAATACAAGTTTTTCATTTTTATTAGTCACCTGGCTTGGTTTCATTCCGATAGTTCTATGAAACTTGTTATTGTAATCGCTTATAAGTTTTGGTAACATATCAATCCATACGTGCGATCCTCTGTTAGAAAACATCTTATACATCGCACCTTTTAAAGTTCTGTTGAATCTTTCAATTATTGATGCTTTTACCTCTGAATTGGTTGAGTAATGGTTAATGTTGTGTTTTTTCATTAAATTTGCAAATTCCTTATTAAAATATTCTTTTCCATCATCAGTTTGTAAATGTTTTATAGTATGTTTGTCTCTTTGTATAGCTGTTTCCATTGCTTTTGTAACACTTTTGCCACTTTTATCTTTTAGTGGTAAAGCATCTGCCATTTTTGAAAAACAATTAATAATAGTCAATATGTATTTAAATCCTCTATTTTGTTTACTATAAGGAATCATTTCGATTAAATCTGCTTGATATAAATCATTTATTCCTTTTATCACTGTATTTCTTCGTGGAAACTTTCTTCTTGCAGGTTTATGAAGCTCGTTGACAATTTCTTGCTTCGAGTTCTTCATATTGCAGGTTTGAATGTTTCATGTATCACATGTATAATCACAATGAATGTTGTCTTAAATATTCACATCATTTATATAGGTCAAGGTCATCCAAACTTGTGTAAAAAAATGGGGAACACGGCGTTGGACTTGCCGTGTTCCCCATTTTTTTTTACGGAAGGAGAAAGGAATAAGGTCGAAGTTGTAGAAGGACGAAGAATAGGTTACTAGTTGATAGGGTTTAGAGAGTAGTGGCCGAAAGGAAGAGTATGAATCTTATCCGGCATAATATGCCTTTTATCATCTTGAGCTGATAGTGCTCTTTTAACTTCAGTGACACTGTAGACCTCATGTTTAAAGCTTCTGATAGTGTTGAACGTTGCAGACATTGTAGAATCTTCAAACAAGCAGGTCTTGTAATGGTCAAATGTCACACGTTTCTTCAAGTACGATGTTTTGACTCCTTTAGCTTTCTTCACTGTCGGTATGTCGTTTTCCATATACATCTTGAAGGAATATAATTTGGACATCAGCGCAACTATTTCCTCCAAAGGTATTCCATTTGCTTCATCTTTAAATTTTCCAATTACTTTTTTATTCTTTTCATTGTAATTCGGATGGTTCTTCGGATAGTCAGAGAAGTCAAAGTCGTCTTTGTATGGGAAACTCTTTAGATCTTCATACATGTCCAAAGTCTTTATCCAGTAGATAAACGCGTCGGTATCCATGTATGCAACTCCAATGTTGTCTCTTCCATAGTGTTTAACCATTTTGTTGTAATGGAAATCATACATCAGAGTTTTACTTATATCCAAAATCGACATTCCAATGTATAACGGACGATCCATCACTATTGTTGTTTTATTCATACTGACAGCAACTAGATTTTCGTTTATAATCATTGATGTTCCGAAATTTGGTTTTTGCACTAATTTTTCCAATTTCCTAGGATCACTTACTAATTTTACAATTTTGTGTTTTCTCTTGTTCTCCAAGGTCTTCCCAAAGATGGCGTTGTTCATTAATTTGTAGAAGTCCTTTTCAAATGCTGTTGTCGCTGCAGCTCTTCTTGTAGTGTTGGAATCGATATATGGTTTCAACCAACAAGACTGGGTGAATTCAATTGCTCTGTGAATTTTCACTATACGTAGGCCCAATTCAAGTGCTTGTTGAACTACCCAGTAGTGTGCCACATATCGACTCTTATTCTCCAAGGTCATCATCAGCTTGGGCCATCTTCCTGTCGGTGAAACTTCAGTCTTGGCTAGGAGAGGCAGGTCGTAATGATGGTCGTGAAGGTGTTCTGGATATTCAAAATCACAGTCCAAAATATAGCCTGTTTGGCCATCTTTTGGAATCCGTGATATGTCACCAATGGTGGTCGGGTCAATCCACTTGAAGTCTGCGTAGGGAAGTGGATTTGACATCGCCCAACCATAGAGGTTGTTCGCATCAAAATATCCAAGGTAGAGTGATGGTTGTTGCTCGTCGAAGTTGGGGATATACTTGTTGTTGGCCTTAACATGTCTTGTCACAGCTTGAGTCAAACCACCTCGTACACCTGATTCGATCATGAGGACCATATCGATGTCTGTGAGAAGCTCCAATCGGCAGTTAGTTGACTTGAGCATAGCTTGCCATGCTAATCCAGGGGATGTATACGAGTGTAAAGGATC